>CM060965.1:141745673-141898173 GCA_030765045.1 Tenodera sinensis | reverse complement strand
GTGCGAATAATCTGTCCAAGTAGCCGAATGCGATGTGGGAGAAGAGTTTGCCACTGTGGAACATGAGCTGAGCCACCAATCTGACATAAGCTCGGCGGCACTACATCAAGCGTCGGAACAGGAAGGAGGGGAAGGATCGTGACCTGCAACCCCAAACACGATGGAGACGCCACCAGGAATGTGACTTCAGGAGCCGTGATAATGGCCTATGAATGATTGAAAGGGGCATGCCATTAACTTCACGGGGGTGACCGATGTTCTGCAAAGGGGGAGAAGAGGCAATTTATTCCGACTCCACGTCTTGAGTGCTAAGTGGCGAGAGGAAGTTCTTGAGCAAAACCCTTAGAAACGGAATGATATAAAAATAGATATATATCTATCCTCTTTTACAGCTTTCGAATTCGCTGATTCTCACATATTGGCGTTCAAACGTCAGGTTCATTCACAGTGCATAGTGCCAGCTGATTTACTTGGTGTAGGCCATTACCACTAATTTCGATAGCATACAATTTTATTGGTATTAAAATGTGCTAAAAATACATAGCTCTCGTTTCTACGTGTCTATAACCATTATTTGATGGTTGAAGTTTTTAGAGCCCTGTCTCAATCTTACAAGAAAGCGTCCCTCAGCGTTGCATATTCTGTATTGAAAGTTACATTATTCCGTTAAATATTTCTAAAAGACTAGGAAACAAATAACTTTTAAAACTCTTGGGATTTCCAAAATGTGCACAGAAGTAAACATGTATTTGGTAACGAGTATGTGACATAATCTTCAGACGTTTAATAAAAGACCTGGAGTTTAGTTTTATATGTCAGTAGGAAATTGTTATGTGTACAGGAGTTTACACCAGAGACCGCTATTGATGAAGGAATTAAAGAAACGATTGAATAATTATTTTTACATTGCAACAACAGATGACAATTTAAAGCCTCCCCTTTATCGCTAATTTTATTTTAGAATTTAGAAAATCCCAAACTTTAGAACTTAGGGGAGAAGGACATCAACATTTTGTCAACATTAATTTCAAAAATTGGCGGATCTCATTATAAAATGGTAAAACGAGTATCTCAACTATTGGTAAGAATGAATGTTCCACTCGGTAGCAAAAAATCTCGTTTAACAGTGAATGTATTTGATAATACATGCACCATTTGTACTAAAGTTAACATTCTTTATGATACCTCAAAACGTGTTATTTACCTATCAATGTGCTTTGGTATAACCACAATGTTTCATAATTTTTACAATACTCCTTTATAACAAATATAATAAATTGTGCAATAATATATGAAATTTCACAAATACGGTTACCTTCAAATTCCGTAGGTTAGCTAAATCTAGAATATCCTATAAACTTAAGTCACGACTTCCCCATTTAAGCCATCAATCATCTAATTGTGCAAACAAATCCATTTGTTAAATGATGTGTTTACGAGTTCTCGCGATAGCAAGGAGAGATTAAATATACATTATAAAAACCTACATTCTTTCAATCTACTTTCACAACTCTGGATTCTCTTTGCAAAGCGGTTCACACAATCACACCCACGTTTCCAATATCACAAGCCCCTGGGTGATGGTCATTAAGGGGTTATCCTCCCTATGGGAGGCGCCCTTGACCTTGGACCATTCCGGGATTAGATCCCTTACTGGTTAATGATGGTAGAAATTTAAAGAAGACGGTGGTTAGATGGTGGAGAATAAGTTATGGATGAAGAATTAAAATATGGTATGAAAGTGTATTGTGTTGGGATGATTTTTTTTTTTTTTTTTTTTTTTTTTTTTTTTTTTTTTTTTTTTTATGGATATGGTATACTGTTGATTATGGGGATGGTGAATTGTCAGAGTCAGTTATTGGTAAGTACCAGTCTGGGTCGCTTGTATGTCTCGCCGGGGTCTAAGTCGTACTCCCCGAGACCTCTTATTAGTTCATTAAAACTGCCTGGTAGTCTGGCGTAGAAGGTGTTGGCAAGGCTCTTGATGTAGTCGATGAGCGTTGGGAGTTTGAGGTCTTTATGTATGTTCTCGTTGGGGATGTACCAATCAGCTGCTACTGAAGCTCTTAGGTAGCGGTTCTGCAGTACCTGTAGTGGGTAGAGATTGGTCCTCGCTGCAGCACCCCAGACTTGACAAGCGTAGGTTAGAGCTGGCCGTACAACTTGCTTGTACACTAGGATTTTATTCCTTAGTGACATCACGGATTTTTTATTGTACAAGGGGTACAATAATCCTAAGCGTCTGTTGATCTTGCAGACTAGGCTCATGATATGCGGTTTCCATGTTAGTTTCACGTCCAATTTGACGCCTAAGTAAGTGGCTTCCGTCGACCAGGGAATGTCAACTCCTGACAGACGTAGGTTGTTCACATCCTGTAGATGACGTCTCGTAAAAGTGATGGCCGTGGATTTGGCGGCATTGATGTTAAGTCGCCACGTGGCAAACCATACAGTTAGCATGTCGGCGTAGCGTTGCAATCTTTGCACTGCAATATCGTGATGTGATGAGTCTGAGGTTATTGCAGTGTCGTCAGCAAAGAGGTATAGGTTGCAGCCCCTATGAGTAGGAAGGGTGTTGATGAATGTCAGAAATAGCAGAGGCCCCAGAACACTGCCTTGGGGTACCCCTGCGTTGATTCCATATGGTTGTGAGTGTATGCTGTCCTTGGTGACAACAAACGTCCGGTTACTGAGAAAATTGCTCATCATGTGTACCAGATATGACGGGGTGTCGTAGTGTATAAGTCTATGTAGTAGACCTTGATGCCAGACGGTATCGAAGGCCCGTGATATGTCCAAGAAGAGGGCTGCAACATAGTGCCGATGGTTAAATCCACGTATAACATCATCCACGATACGTAGGAGTTGGTGTGTGGTAGAGTGCTGTCGACGGAAGCCAAATTGTTCTGGTCGAAGGATGTTTTGATTGTCCAGGATATTTTGAAGACGTTTTTGAAGCACCTTTTCGAACAGTTTACTGTTGGCCGGTAGGAGACTTATAGGTCTATGGTTTCCGGGATGTGCAGCATTCTTTCCCGGCTTAGGCAGTGTGATAATGTGGGCATGTTTCCATGCGGCCGGGAAATGTGCTAGTCGCAGAAGACTATTGAAAAGGTGCACAAGTATAGCAGTCCAGTTTGGTGGTAAAGATTTGAAAGCGGCATATGGCAGGTTGTCATTGCCCGCCGCTTTGTATGGACGGACAGAGGCCACTATTTTGCTAACTTCCTCTATCGTGATCAGGCACACTTCTTCAGCGTCGAAGGGTTCGTCAAGGTATTCGCGAACTTTTTCTTCGACGTCGTTAGTCAGCTCGTCGTCGAGACTTTGCGCAGGATGGAATGTCGAGGCAAGATGTTCAGCCATCAACTCAACTTTTTCTCTCATAGACTGGGCAACTCTATTGCCGTCTGAGAGTGGAGGATCGGAAGAGGGAACTCGCAATATAGCCTTAGACATTCTACAGAGAGAAGAGTCCTCTGTATCGAGAGTGCCTAGGCGTCGTTCCCACTCTTCATTACTGTGGTCTTGGAGCTCCAGTTTGACGATGCTCTGGAGACGATTCCACTCTCTCTTATCTATGGGACTGCGTGTTTGTTGATATTTGCGCCGTGCCTTGTTTTTTGTGGCGATGAGCTGACGTATGGCTTGCGGAAGTGGCTTCATATCCTGGAAGAAGCGACGTCGAGGAGGAGTGGCTTGAGACATAGCTGCAGTCATGGTGCTGGTTATTTTGGATGCGAGTTGGTCTGCATCTTCAGTATTGAGGCATGGCTGGATTTCAGGCTGTTGTTCTGCCATAAGAGCTTTATATTTAACCCAGTCGGTTTTTCGTGGATTTATGCTATTTGGACGGGCTTTGGGTGTTGGCCGTGCCTTGAAAAACAAAAGCACCGGGTAATGGTCCGACGAAAGCTCAGGGATGGAGAAGATTTGTGGATGGCACCGAATGTTTTGCACAATGGCGATGTCCAGCCAGTCAGGTGGTCGACGGTCTCCATAGGTAATGGTTGGAGATGCTGGAGCAAGTGCAACAAGGTTACGTTGCTCTAGGTACCTTTCCAGGACCATGCCTCTGTGGTTGCGGATGGTGGAATTCCAGCACGGGCTTTTGGCGTTAAGGTCTCCCATGGCTATGGTGGCCGAGCCATGTGTGAATACAGCATCCAGGTCTTGTGTGCTGATTCTTCTGCCTGGTGGTATATATAAAGAATACACATTAAATGGACCTCTGTGAGTAGCCAATTGGACGCCAGTTCCTTCCAAGCCTTGAGTGGTGATTAGCTGGAGGCGATGGTGTTGTATGTTGCGACTAATGTAAATAGCCGTGCCCCCAAAACCGTCATCTCGGTCGCTTCTGTGACAGATCATTCCTGGAATACTGGCTTTCTGGTTTCCAGACAGATGGGTCTCCTGGACCAGTAGAATGTTTATTTTATTAACTGCAAGGAAGTTCCTCACTTCTTGCAGTTTCCCACGGATGCCGTTGGCATTCCAGGAACAGATCCTGATCCCGAGAAGGTTGGTAAGCTGATTACTCCTGTCCGCCATATTTACTCATGAACGTAAAGACGGTGTATACCAGGACAGTTTGCGAGGCAATTGTAGCAGGCCTATGTGCAAGGGCTTCAGCCAACACTGATGCGAAGTCCGCCTGTAGATGGAGTGGAATTTTTTCCATTAAGCTCAAGAATTGAGCGTCAGGCACTAAAGGAGATGCAGATGGTGGTGCTGGCTGTGGATATGCCAGTAAACGTTTCTGGGCTGTTTGCCGAGGCGGTAGTGGGACATATTGCCCAACTGGAGTTCTTGCTTGTACGTTGGGAGCACCTTTAGGGGCGGTCCTGATGGTGGTTGGTGCAGTTGGTAGCTGTTGTGGAGCAGTTGTTGTAACAGCAGGTACAACTGTAGGCGAAGCCAGAGGTATTTCTGGCTGTGTAGAATTAGTAGATTGAGACATGGACGTCTTAAGTGCTGCAGCATAATCCGTGTGTTGCACGGGCTCAACTGGACCCAGTCCAGGAAAACGGGCGCCACGGAATGCCTCCTTTGGCAGACCTAGTGGATTTCCACTTTTAGGTGCAGCATCATAACGTGTACGTTGACCATTTTTATTGAGGTGCATCTCAATGCGCGCTTCTTGCCAGACAGGGCATTTAGCGTATCTGCATGAGTGCTCACCTCCGCAGTTATAGCACTTTTGCTTAGCGCCTTGAATTCCAGGCAGTTGGCAATCCTGGCGTTTATGTCCTTGCTCACCACAAAAGGAGCACACAGGTTTTAGGTGACATCCAGCTGCACTATGCTGAAACTGCTGGCAGTTGGTGCATTGTAGTGGTTTTGCAGGAGGACGATATGCCTCTACGCGGATGAGCGCATTAAACATGCGCGTTTCCTTATATATGTTGTTGGAGTGGGCCTCCTTCTTCAGGGCCACCCTGAAGTGTGGTAACAAACGTGGAGGTTGACTACGATTTGAACGTAGTTGGCCTACTCTTTCCACCGCGTAGTTTAATGCTTTCAGGTGTTCAGTCACTTCTGCCTCAGTGATGTACATCGGCAGATCTTTTAGGGTGACATACATTAATTTTTCATCTGGCAGCAAGGTGGATAAGTACTGCACAGAAGCTTCATTCAGTACCTTTCTTATGGCTCGGTGGTCTTCCGGACTGCTAGGTACAAACGCCACAGTACCACTCATGTTTCTTACGTTGAATTGGACGTTCGGGTGTGAAGTACCCAGAAATTTCGTTAAATCCCGGCCTTGTTTGGGATCACGCAGAAATATTGGAGTGGTTTTATTGGATTTTGGGACTGTGGCGTTGTTCTGTGTATTTGCAGTGGCGCCATCAGATGTGTCCATGTTTGTATCGGTGTTGTTTGTAGTAGGTGCAGTTTCAGCATTACTAGTTGAAGCTAGCGGCTGAAATTTGTTTGCAGTTGAGGTGGTGGTTTGTTTAGAGGAGGGCCCAACATTCCTCTTTCTTTTAGAGCTGGCAGTTTGCCACTCTTGGCCTTGTGTGGTGTTAGATCTTACATAGTCAGCTATGTAAGAATCTATGGCCTCAACACGAAGTTTGTGTGCGGCCATCGTTTTGTATAGTGTGGCGAGATCAGCTCGCGACACACTGTCGTCATGTAGATTCTGCAGGAGATGCTGGTCTGCCTGCGCGATGTATAAGGCCCTTGCCTTTTTCTCATTAACGAGAGTGGCATACACGTCCGTAGATATTGGCGACGGTGGGCTTATAATTAGTGGCTGGTCCATATATAGTTGCAGATTTCCTCCCTGTAAATAATAGGTGGAAGGAGTAGGATGTGGTGTTTCTGCATGCATCGGTGTAGGATGAGGTACTTGAGGTGTAGATAGAGTCGACATTTTTTATTTATTGATGAGTCAAAACTATGTCTGTCACGTCAAGTTTAGTTTAAGCGAGCGCTGGGTGGCTCAGATAACAGAGGGCCCGGACCGTTAGGCGCCTTATCAGTCAAAAGACTGATGGCTAGGACCTTGTTACCTTACCCGCTTGGTAAGTTTTTAGGTAAGCTAGTGCTTTAAAAGCACAAAGTTGGTCTCGAAGAACTGCCGAAAATCGACGAAATTCTTCAGCCAATCCACTGCTCCAATACAACAGCCAATCCCTTGGCTGCGTTGTCTTCCGCAAGAAGAAAGAATGCTGTCTCGGCGATTGATGCAACAGCATATACTGTAGCGAATAGCGCTCGAGGAGCAAAAACCAAAGACGTCCGTTCGCTGTGAAGCTTCAGGACGAACTGAATATCACAAGGTAACATATTGTAAACCACACAAGTGCATCAAAGTAACTAAGCAAATGCAATAATTGTCGCCAAAATATGTAACCAAAATATGTAACATAGAAAAACCTGCATCTGAGTGATAAGTGCAATGCCTTGTCTAGAGAATCTCAGAAATAGATTATACATTACTATATCACTCTAATAATTTTATCTCCTTAAAACTATTCTGGTGCAAATGTGAAGCAGCAACTGGTATCATGCAGCTGCCACTATATTTATTTGTCTTGTAGGATACCGCTACCAATTTACTGCTGTGAATTAAAAAAACACATACCTACTTAAGAAAGAGAACAATTGTCCTATCAGTAAACATAACAGATTGTCTAAAATTTAGGTTTTTGAGTACCATACTATAATACCGATTTCTGAATAATGGTTATCAATGTTGAGTGCTAAAATTTAACTTAAATATATCCCCTTGATTGTAACTGTCAAGTCATAAGAAGAGAGAGAGGAAGAAGAGGAGGAGGAAGAGGAGAGAGAGATTGAGGAAGAAGAGGAGGAGGAGGAAGGGGAGGAGAGAGATGAAGAGGAAGACGAATCAATCTTAATTTGGAAAATAGTCATGAGTCTATTTCTATTCTTTTATAGAGCAGTCCACCTAGCACCCTTTAAAAGCTCTACAACCATATTATTCTTTCTACCGTTCGAAAATCCCAGGCCTGTTATTCAAAACTAAATGCTTATGTCTAGATATCGTATGATTTTATGTAGTTATATTTTACGTTTTACTAGGCATAGTGAGTACAGTAACTATTGTATTTGACCCAAAAATTCAATGTCAAGATTTCACCAGAAATATGTTTTGTCTAACTGTAAACAGCATTTTTCGAAAAAGAAAAATCGCTTAAAAACCATAGTGGTTTTTTGAGGATGCGACAAGAAGATTTTTAAGAAAATACTTCCACGCTAAACTAGGCTTTACATTGAACAATTTTCGAAAATTTTGGTTTTCTCAAAAACGGCTCAAACGATTTAGGTTAAAATGTCATATTGATTAGAACTTCTCGGGTTACCAGCCGTGTGATGTTGATGAAGTTGCTCGAGCTTTCGGCCATCTTAACTCTGTGGCCTTCATCAGGAAGTTGAGCAACTTCATCAACATCACACGGCTGGTAACCCGAGAAGTTCTAATCAATAATCATCGCCGTGAAAGCTTCAAGTCTTATAAAATGTCATATGTTTGAGATATTCCTATGGAAAATTAAATGTATATTTGAATTTTCTCACCATAACCCATGTAGTCTCTTGATGGCTTATGTCCAAATGCAATTTTCTTGTTGAGTGAGTCATTTTTGAGATATTCTTGTTACTTGTGTGGGCTCTGTAATACTTATGCTTTCCTCACATGGAAGGCCATTATTCACTTTTTTATGCTTTGGCCGTGTAAAGAGAACGGAGTTTAAAGGCCTGCGTTTACGACTAGCTTCAAAAGATGTTACTAACCGCAAAGCTTACTGTGTTCCCATGTTTCCCTTGGATCTAAAAGAAAATTACCAATTTTTATAACAAAAGTAGTTAAGACATTAAGCCAATATGGACCACCACAGTCATTAAGTTAGAGGATAGGGGGCATATTAACCCTATGGTACGCTAGAGCCCAAAAATCGTCGCCACGGTAGACTCCATGACAGTTGCTCCTCGTCCCACCAAACGGCGCCTGCGCATACAGTAAGACACAACTACGGCGTTCGTTAGGAAGGTGATTTGAATGTGCATTCGGAACTTGAACATTCCGCAGTTTGACCAACGAGCAAATATCAAGTCTACCAGAAATAGGCAGGGGAAAGTTTTCAGGTGACGAAGTAAGTCTGTGGTAACGGGGCCTTGGGCCGCACTTCTGTGTATAACTGGAACCTGGGGAGGCATATTCAGCGATGATTGGGCTAGTGCTCAGCCACACACAATCTGAGCTGAACGCTAGTGTTGTTGTGCGCCAAGTGATCTCAAGAGACCTCATAGCAGAGGGTCAGCAATGGTATAACTACACACATAAAAACTGCGTATTCCCTTTGACAACAATGGTGTTTTTGACTGTGAAAAAAAAGGGTATAAACGTGGCTTACGTACAAAGTATAGCTATTATGAGCACTCTAAGAAATTAACATGCATGCGCGACCCTATCACCTTTCGATAGCGGTTATCACGTAATAATGTTGATGAAGTGTAAAATTTCCTGGATAACCTTGTTGTACAGGACCGACACAGAACTTACACAATTTTAATTCCCTACACTAATCTATCCCTTCCGACTAACCTTTTCAGATTGCAGTCTACTACAGAACCTTTCAAATCCTCGACAACAATCAAGACGGACCGGAAGATAAAGGGCCTTCACTAGTGTCCTATGTGCGCGTTGATAAATTTAAAAAAAAAATATTTTGTTGTGTAACGACGCTGTCAATTGCCAGGATCACATCAGCGTCGCCGGTGTGCCGGAATTTTGTCCCGCAGGAGTTCTTTTACATGCCAGTAAATCTACTGACATGGAGCTGTCGTTTTTAAGCACACTTAAGAACCATCGGCCTAGGCCGGATTTGAACCCGCGACCTTGGGAACAATAGGCCAGCGTCTAACCAAGTGAGCCACCCAGACCGACATAGTTGGATATACCAATGACTTCTGTAAGGAAGGTGAACCCAACGAGCGACCGTGCCGAACAACGGACTCGCGAAGCATCGTCGTCCTTCCTTGATATTAGAGACATATCTGAGAAGACTAGGATAACTGACACAACAATGAAGACGACTATTATCTAACATTACTGATTACAGATTGTAAAGTGCATAACAAATTACATTCAAACGTGAGGGCACATAATGTTTTACGTACGATATTATATACTAGAGTGACTTTATTCCCTGGAAAGTAAAATCCCTGTAAGTAAAGTGCAAAACATTATAAGAACATTTTCGGTTGCTTATAGTGTATTATCACGGACAACGCACAATAGTTCAACCTGGGAACTACCTCACATCACTCATCGTCACTAAGATCCAGAAGGCAGCTCCCTCACAATGATCGGTCTACCCCGGTGCGTTCTGCAACTCTTTTAATGCACCAGGGGTTATCCGTTTACCCCGATTCCGGATGCGCTGGGCCATATGGTATAAAGAAGCACAGCGTCAGTCGTTACCCAAATAAATTTTGTTGCTATAGAAAGAAGTGTTAAAATTAGTTAACAATTCATTAAGAAGAGATAAGGAATACAATCGTGTTGTATTAAACACTTCAAAGATTTGAACCGACAAAATATTGTTTCATTATTGCTAAAACGTATATATTACGACAAAACGACAATGGTCCAATCTAGTTACTTTCATGCAACTTTATTTTCCTCTTACTGAATGCACAATTAAGCAGGCCTCTTCTATTGAAGTTAACACACGCTACGGTCTTTAGTAATCTTACAACTCAGAACTGCTTTATTCTCGTAACCTTGACTCACTATTCACTATCTTTCTTCACGTTCTCTCTCATACACTAACTCCGATTATATAATCACTAATTAAAACTCCTTTATGTTGACGCGACGTATCTTTTACAACGACACAACCACACACACACAGCTCTTTCGGACTCGCACAGTGACCTACTTTAAAACTGCTTGCCTTCACGCACTGTGCAAGCTGGATCTTCCTCGAGCATCTAATAACAAGCCGACCACTAAACGTTTCTCCAATAACCTTTAGAACCCCACGCTCATTGTTGTCACTTGTTCACTCGCATGGTTGGTGTGGGGATTTCGAGTGACTTTGATACGCACCGCGCCTGGTATGTGGTGTGAGGTAACTTGTCCGACTGTCCTTTGTTGTGCGCCACGGCCGGCGTTACAATATCTTTGAAAAACAAAAACACTGGATTTGTTTGGATTTAACTATCAATACCCGTCTTAAATAAGCGAAACTACAAACTACTTAGACTTTATTTAAGTTATTATTTAAGAAGACAAATGGCAAATAACTCTCATTCCAATTCGGTGCCACAAGTCTCATAATATATAATATTTCAACAGGAACAGTTTTGTGAAACGAGTTTCAGAAACAGCCTAATTCTTCAATATCAAACAGAGGTCAACTCCTTTAATATAAATCTTTATTGGCCTCCATTGAATTTATCGTCAACAAATAGAAATAGATCACACACTTCTTCACTGGGGCATCTAGTACCTGACACATTGCTGAACAATATCGGAGATGGTGTCAGAAATGGTGTCAGTTGTAATCTTATTCTTCGGCAGTTCGGCCGTGTTTTGAGAGAGTTAAAATACCCTGCCAATCCAGTCAGCAATATCTAACGCTTCTGAGAGAGGGGAGCTTGGATTTACCTCGTGGACTGTGCCAATCTTTAACACTCAGAGGTGCATTGTGTAGCAATGGCGGTTACGAAAGGCCTTTCAAATTTTATGCCATAAACATGTGGACATTAGTGACTTCTTTGGTACTGCTTACATTTAAGAAGCCTACCAATATTTGGCGACAAGGTCGAAGTGCGTAGCCTTAGAAGATACACCAAGTAATCGTCGCGTAACGTATTGCGATAGACACGTTTAGTATAGTTCAATTTGGAGATATATAGAGATATATATCGAGACATATGGAGCTATCAGCATTCTTATAAAACTATTCTTGTACATGGGTTTTTCTCAATCTACCTCATTTTAATCGACATAAGCATTTTCACAAATTTCCTTATCGTTAAATTTTTTGTAGGTGCAGGGGGTATATGGGAATGCAGAGGGATTAAGCGATAGTGGAACGTTTTAAGAGTTAGTTGCTACCTGATGGCTCTGAAATTCCTTTTTCTTTGCAAGGCCAAGAAATGAAAAAAAGCTAATAACATATTCCAATTTTAGAAAAATATAGGTATTGGGAAATTCCAACAAATTATAAACAATATCTCCGAAATGGATCACTCGGATGAGAAAATTAGTATTTCACATAAATCATGAGTTTTAACGAGATGCACAATTTTACTTTCTCTACTGGTAAGTAGGGGAAGTAATGTATTCCACCCAAAAATTCGAAGTCGAGATTTCACCGGAAATACATGTTTTGAGGCCCCCTGAATCCAAAAAAAGCATTTTTAGAAAAAGGTCCGTGTGTGTGTCTGTGTGTCTGTGTCTGTGTCTGTCAGTCTGTCAGTCTGTCAGTCTGTGGACAGCATAGCTCAAAAGCGAAATGCCGGTTAAAAACCAAAGTTGGTATTTAAGTATAATGTCGTTCAAGGATGTGACACGAAGATTTTGAAGAAAATAGCCCCACCCTAAACTACCCTTTACATGGAAAATTTTTCGAAAATTTTGATTTTCTTGAAAATGGCTCTAACGATTTTGATTAAAATGTCATATGTTTGAGTATTTTTATGACAAATGAAATGTATATCTTGAATTTTCGGGCTATAGCCCCTGTAGTCGTATTTACTCTGGACGACTTTTGCATAACTGGTAAACCGTTAGAGATAGACCAAATTATACTATACAAAAAATGTAGATCTTGCTAAAATACACAATTTATGTCTCGATAAATTTTCTTGTAGGGTGAACCATTTCGGAGATATACCTTGTTATGTGTGTGAGTTTTGGAAAACTTGGAACTTTCGTGAAATGGGTCATCGTTGTTCATTTTTTTATATGTTACGTGTACAAAGAGAACGGAATCTCAAAGCTTTAAAAGATTTGACTATCGCACAAAGCCTACTGTATTCCAATATTCCCCTTGCACCTACAAGGAAATAAGCAATAAGATAATTTGTACAAATGTTTATTTTAACTAACACGAAGAAGATATAGAAATAAGAGTTTCTAAGAATGTCTCTACAGGAGTAGAGAAAGTCATGTGAATGCAGCACATCAGATTTTTTCTTTAGTAAGCCTTCGCTGACTCTTACTGTTTATCATGTATGTACAGAATAAGAAGCAATTGTAAGGACATTCCCAGAGAATTCAATTATGCCTTAGAAACTGCCATGGATTCGCCTGTTTGTTTCCGTCATACGATACTGACTGATTCATTGAAACAGGACTGAAACAGGAGGTGGGGAGTAGCAGGTAATTACCTAAGCGTCTTGAAGGAGACAAGATTGGACATCGCTACTCAGAATTAGTCTCAAACATAGCAGGTCAGAGGGAGAAGATAGATTGATAGTACAGTAGAATCCCATAACGACCTAGTGTGGACCAAGAGTCTGCGGAGTTATCGAAATGTGAAGTTTTACTGAATAAGGGGTGTGTTATTATTGATGACTAGTAAAATAATATTGCAAGTTACATAAATGCACAATAGAGGAAATAAAGTTATATAATGTCCTAAAACTTTTAACGAATGAATATGTTCCTCTTTTACCGGTGTCTTCAATGCATCCAATGCAATTTCCATTGTCATGTTAACTTGTCTTTTCTTCTCGTTCGACATTTTCAGTGGCAGGAACACAACTCAAAGCAACACTAACAGTAAGCCTGAAATCTGAGAAACGGTACAGCAACAAGAGATATGTAACTGAAAGCTTAGCTTACCACGTGCATAATGAGTAAAGCAATAAATCTTCAAAGAAATGTTTGTGCTATGTAACCACATTACTAGTGACAAGCTTTTTATTTCGTGACAATGGTCCCCTGGCTGTTCGTGTTCTGAGAAGATATCCGAGGTCAGTTTGGGCTCAGCCCATTTGTCACTGTGAGAGAGAATGTGATAAGTTGTAAGTTCTGGAACTATAGACATTATTACAGTCAAGTTTATAACGATAAAAATATACATTTTAACATAAAATGCGTAGAGTTATATGGAATGTTGGGTTATCGAGGTCCCACTGTACCAACATAAACCACTGCGTTCCATTATGGGTCACATTTTATGCACGTGTCACAAAATTCTTTCTAATGACTTGATATATCGCGTCCTGCCCAGCTCTGTGCACATTGTATCCTAATGCAACACCAATATGGCGATCGTATGAAATCACTGTTTTTCCAAAAGGAACTAAGGCTACAATTCTACCAGACCCTCTGCCGTCATCTGATATCGCATCATCTTTTACCCTTGCTTGAAAAAAAAAAAAAAAAAAAAAGCCACGTGGGTTAGATTTCAGTTGGCTGAAGAAACAGTAAAAAAGCGTATTTCCTTCAGATATCGTGGCCAATGCCTACAGCATCAGAATCTATCAACATCAGCGGACAAAGGCGACTATTTTGTGGCACGAAGTGGATCTCATACAATGCAACGCCGTGTTGTGTGGCAACTAGCATTACAGCTGGTTTTCGCTATTTGCCTATACTACAGGCGTAATCCACGATCTTAAGAACTGATCTATAAAGTACGTGTATGGGTGCTAGCATTAGTTTACACTGATGCAATTGACTGAGCTATTTATTGCCAGATATGCATTACAATAACGTGTTTGATTACTAATACTGGTGAAAATACACAAACAGTGAATGAAACCTCAAAACAAAACATGGATTTGGACAAAAAGTTCAAGAGCTAAAACAATACTCACTTGCACCAAATGAACCTCAACCTATGGTAGAATTGCATAATTAAACTGAAATAGAATGACATAATTACGTTGTAGACCTAATCCGTACGTCTAAGAGAGAAACTAAAATTATTAGCTGTTGAGACAATTAGTGACATATATGTAGAATCCGAAGAATTTGTATGGAAACATCACAAACACATGGTTATCCAAGTGCACCTTCTGCTTTTAAAAACCCATTGGGATATACAAAACAGTTTCGATGCACAAATTGAAGCTATACCGACAACACTAAATAAGGTCTTGCTGCACCTTGGAAAATTCTCAAATATTGTCATTCTGAAGCAATTGAAGTTACCATATCCTTGGAGATCCATGACTGTCGCAATACCCTGAACAAACTCTAAAAAAGTAGTATTACAGTGGATTCCTGGACATCGTCAAATTTTTGGCAATGAACAGGCGAAGCAAGCTGTCATGTCCGCTAACACCGTACCGTACCGTACCACTCCTCTAAATTCTGTACTAAAATACAGTTAAGGTACAATACTTTGTGAGCTTAAAATCAAATAACTCAGATAAACCTTCGAATATTTCCACACATAGCAGTCTAACTGGACAAGATAGGAAGCTCTTGCGCAGTTTACTGGACACAATCTTCCTGGAAAACGCCTACGAGACCGCTACACTACAAATGCCCACGCTATTTAGTATATACTTTATTGAAATCTGAAGTTATATATTCGCAGTATATAAGTGGTTGTGTAGTATGGAGAATAAATCTCGCACAATTTGGAGGTCGTAATGATGTTTAGGTCAAATTTCTTGAACATATTTACTGAAAATTTGTTATTGTACTTCATGCACTTAAAAATAGTCCAAGAACTTCCCAATTTTTATTTTCTGCGCTATGTATGGAAAGTATTTCAGCTCAAAAATTCACTGTCGAGAGTTCACCGGAAATATGTTTTGAGGACACCTGAATAAAAATAAGCATTTTTAGGACAGCTGTGTGTATGTGTGTGTCTGTCAGTCTCTCGTTTGGTCAGTCACCTAAGTGACAGACCAAATCTTACTATGCTAAAACGCACAATTTACATCTAATACATTTCTTTGTAGAGTGAACCTTTTCGGAGATGTTCCTTGTTATTAGTCTCAATTTTCCAATACTTGCACTTTTCTCGAATGGAAAATAATGATTCATGTTTTATCCCTTAGCCATTTAAAGGGAATGCAATTTCAAAGCCATTACTTAGCGACTAGCTTTAAAATATTTGAATATTACTTAAAGCCTCCTGCACTTCCATGCTCCCCTTGTACCTAGAAGCACATTAGCAATAAAATAATGTGTACAAAAATGTTTATCTCAATTACCATGGGGGATAGAGGAATAACCCTGTGAAAGCGTAGTTTGTAGAAGAGTGACCAAAGATAGTCGTGATTGCAAAACACATGCACCTCTTTCAGAATCAGAGGACTCCAAAATATATATTTTTGGTTGAAATATGGATATTAAAATTTTGTATTCAATACAATCCCTTCCCTTTTTAGTATACAGCTAAGTTAAAAATTACAATAACAAGGTCATTGCGAAAATCTTGTTCCTAAGTCATAATACATTTATGCGTGAAAGCGAAAATTATTCGTTTTCCTTGGTATTAAACTGGCGATCACTATCAGCATGTGTACACAAGGAAAGACTGATTCAATGTTTGCCGGTGAGTTGGAGCTAAGATTGCTGCGTTTCTCTGCATGTCACTTTGCAGCGCACAGAGCTACAGCTGACACAGTCGATGCACACCATTTATTTCAAACAGTCGCATTGCCGCTTGGTCCTGACGTCGGAGAAATATCGGTCTCTTGCTCCGAAATGCCGAGCAAGTAAGTGAAAAATATCCTTCCACCTGAAGGCATCTCCCGGCTTACCTCGTATACTAGGAAAACATGTGTCGTGTTCAGCTTGCATGAAAGGTTCTTGTATATAGTTCATCATACATCACTTTATGCACGTGCATCAGCAACTTTACACTCGTATTATTCCTGAGTTTATATCCATTTGAAATTTTGTGTGCTTCTATTAAAATACTCATAAGAAAATAATTATATAGTGCGGTGTTGTGATTTATCGTACTTACTGGATATCTTTAGGATAAATTATTATTTCTCTGCCCATATTGAATGTGCGGGAATTATTATATACGACATTAAACTTAAATACCAGCTTTGGTTTATAAACCTACTTTTCGTTTTTTGAGTTATGCTGTCCACAGACGGACAAACAGACACACACACAGAGCTTTTTCTAAAAAATATTTTTCTTTTGGATTCAGGGGATCTCAAAACATATTTTTGGTGAAATCTCAACATAGAATTTTTGGGTGGAATACAATACTTACCCTACTTACCAGTAGAGAAGGTAATACTACCGTTTTAGTGGTGCTTCATCATCATTCCTCCTTAGGCATAAGAATAATGTTTGAAGAGTGAAACTTATAAACCTTTGCCCCCATACATATAACTATAGAAGCTGAAGTTCTGAGTGTAGAACAGGGCATTCTTGCTTACATATTATTACATGCTAGCAGAAAGGAAACAATCACCTGAGACTCAATATCACTTGGTTTTCTGCTCAGTCGTCTGTATTGGTTAGGCTTATAATGTGTTAATACTTCATTCTTCTGATTAATATATTCAGACTTTTCTTGCTGAAATAAGGCTATTACAAAATCTCCATGGGCAGGAGTATACTTTAATTACAAAGGAAGCACATTATAAGATATATTTAAACGAGCAATTCTTGTATGTATGTATGTATGTATATATATATATATATATATATATATATATATATATATATATATATATATATATATATATATTCCGCGCAACTTGGAAACGGCTCTAACGATTTCGATCAAGTTTTGTATTCAGATAGAGTTTTACCTTTTAAGTCCATCTATAGAGGTGTAATTGACGAAAAAACACGATTTTGCATAACAAATATTTTTTTATTCCCGCTTCTACAGTGCAATTCTTGTATATATATTCCCCGTATTTCAGAAACCACTCTAAAGATTTGGTTAAATTTTTGTGTACATGCATACTACATTCAGTGTTTTCTCTACTCTCTTTTAGGTAACACATCTCTTTCTCTACTCAGTCTTCTATAAACAAGTTTCCATAACAAACCATGATTTTGCACCAAAAACATTTTATCCCCACTTTTAAAATAAGTCATAGCATGTTCTGTATGTTTGAAACAGAAGTGCTATTACATTCACACTGTTTTCTCCTCTCACTTTTAGGTAACACATTCACATCTCTTTCTCTACTCACTCTTCTGTAAACAATTTTCCATAAAAAGCGTGATTTTGCATCGAAAAACACTTTTATCCCCACTTTTAAAATAGTATGTTTGAAACAGAAGTGCTATTACATTCACACTGTTTTCTCCTCTCACTTTTAAGTAACACATTCACATCTCTTTCTCTACTCACTCTTCTGTAAACAATTTTCCATAAAAAGCGTGATTTTGCACCGAAAAACACTTTTATCCCCACTTTTAAAATAAGTCAAACCATGTTCTGTATGTTTTAAATAGAAATGCTATTACATCACACTGTTTTCTCCTCTCACTATAGGTGATACATTCACAGCTCTTTCTCTACTCACTCTTCTACAAATGAGCCAAGCAATTTTCTGTATGTTTGAAATAGAGATGCTGCATATTATATTCACAGTGGTTTCTGTACTTACTTTTAGGTATCACATTTACTTCTCCTTCTCTACTCACCCTTCTATAAATAAGTTTCCATAAAAAACGTGATTTTGCACCAAAAAACACTTTTATCCCCACTTTTAAAATTAGTCATATCATGTTCTGTATGTTTTAAATAGAAATGCTATTACATCACACTGTTTTCTCCTCTCACTATTAGGTAACACATTCACATCTCTTTCTCAACTCACTCTTCTACAAATAAGTCATGCAATTTTCTGTATGTTTGAAATAGAAATGTTACATATTATATTCATACTGTTTTCTCTACTCACTCTTAGGTAACACATTCACATCTCTCTCTACTCACTCTTCTACAAATAAGTCATACAATTTCGTGCATGTTTGAAATAGAAATGCTACGTATTACATTCATACTGTTTTCTCCACTTGCTTTTGGCTAACACGCTCATAACTGTTTCTCTACTTGTTCTTCTAGAAATAAGTCATACAATTTTGTGCATGTTTGATATAGAAATGCTGCACAGTGTTTATTCTACTCACTTTTAGGTAATACCTTCACCTGTCTTTCTCTACTCACTCTACTACAAACAATTCATATCATCTATTCAACTTGGATGTTTGTATATATCTAACTGTTAATCTCGAAAACCGCTTAACCGATCACCGCAAAATTCGTTACGTATATGCATTTTTTTCATGGAGAGTTTTTATGGTAACAATTTTACTACACAATATATTACTTTCAAATGGCTTTCTACTCGCTTTTCTTTTACGTAGCGCATTCATGTTTCCTCTGTTTGCCCTTCAACATACAATTCATGTAATATTCTAGGATTGAAATATAAATACACCGTATTACATTCACACAATTTCCTTTACTAGTTCTTCCTTTACGAGACACAATCAGCCTTCTTTCGCTCTTCGCCCTTCAACATATAATTCATACAATTTGCTATATGTTTGAAACAAATACAACCTATTACATTCATACTACTTTCTCTACTCACTTTTGCTTTACGTAGCAATTCACATGTTATTCCCAATGGTTTATCAACTTCATACATACCAAGGCCTATACATATCTTATGTTGAAGAGTGATTAAATTCCAAAACAGGTTGACCAATCGCCATGAAAAGTGACATATAATTTTTTTCATGGCGAAGATTTTTATGCAATCCATTTTACCACGCAATGTATTACGTTCACATGGTTTTCTCTACTCCCTTTTCTTTTACCTAACATACTACTCCCTCTTCTGCAAACAATCCATTCATTTTTCCATACACTTGAAATATAAGTGCAACGTATAACATTCACACGGTTTTTCTAGTCATTTTTCTTTAATAAAACACAATCCCGCTTCGACGAACAATTACGAACAATTCATACAATTTTCTATATGTTTGAAACATAAATGCGTAGTACATTCACATGGCTTTATCAACCAGCTTTTCTTTCTGTAGTATTTGTTATTCTTGAACATTGCTTTTGCTTAGTGTCGCTCCGGTGTTTTAATAAAAAATAAAGAAATAGTTAAAAAAGTAAAGTAATCACAATTGGTGTCCGGAGTGCGACGAAAAGCACGATATGGAACAGTTGATGAAACAAAAGTTAGCCAAGATGGACATTATGGGAAATGAAATGAATTCCGGAATGCGGCAGAGGAAACAAATGTGAAAACCGAATTGGAAAAGTGTAAACTACGGAATAAAAAATATGGGAACAAAAATGGAAGGCAAATTGAAAATGTAAACTCCGAAACGGAAAAGATGAAGACGGGAATTCCAATATGAAGACAGGTCTATCGAAGAATACTAACGAGCGACTGGCCGGGGTTAAGGAAGCCATGGAAGAACTCGACGGAAGTATGAAGGACCTTGGCCAACGTGTTAACGTCCTGGAGTCACTCACAGCAGCAAAGAACTGAACTCCATAATGGAGCAAATGTTCGACGAAAACCTCAAACTTGGTGGATATCTATGGGGGAGGCCTGCTTTCAGCAGTACACGTTTTACACCTGAAATTATGGTGTTTATGAAATATTTTTATGTATTTCTATATCTCTTGCATCTCGGACATTACTCTTAACAATTGCGACAAGTAGTTTTATTTAGTTAACGTTTTGCCTTTCAGGTTTATCTAAATAAGTATCTTCTCCCACAAAAAAATAAGATTTCACAAAAACAAAGGCGAAAAACGCCGAGCGAAGCTCGGTCGCCCAGGTACTTAGGATAAAATGGTGTGTTTCTAAATCTTAAAACCCCCATTTCCGTAACAATATGGAATAGTTGGAACGAACTGCCATGTGTAGAATAATGCAAATTTCTTGATATGAAATTTTAGTAAAGTTTGCGCTGAGTTTAAAAGTACCTTTACGCTATTCATATTTTGATTAAAGTTATACAATACTATATATAGTTGTTTACACTTAATATTTTCTCTTCAGTACTAGGCTGACGTAAAACATAAGGTCACAATTTGAGTGAGACTGTTTGTATTTGAAGCTTTCGCGGCAGCTCACTTATAGAATCTCGATAACACTGGTAAGGAAAGCTAATGCTTTAGAGAACATCAGCTAGAGTTGGCAAATATTGGTGCAGAGAGAAAGAATATAAGAAAAACAGAAAAGAAAGCAGTAGTTCTCTTCTCTCCACGTTCCACTACAGAAGAGGATCAGTGAATCACGGAATGGAAGGGGGTGTACAGCTCTTTAGCTTTCCCAGCTGAATAAATAAACACTGTGCGAAGGAAAGAAAAACGAGCATCTTTCTTGAAAGATGAGCAGAGAAAACTGTTTTTGTTCTGGCTGACAAGTGTTACTGTTGATGAAAAATTATTACACTTTTTGTGAAAAGCGCTTTAATAATAGAGTGTATGTATAGTACAGGCAAAAAGAATAAAAAGGCAGTGATACATTTCGGGTATTATTAGTGAAACACGTCTGAGTACATCTTCACAAAGCAGGGTCACGCTTGCATGTTGTTAACAATGAAATTGCAGACACACAAAAATATGACGTGGAACGTTACAGATTCAGGGATACACAGAATTTTCATAAAGAACCTCTTGTTCCCTCCATTTGCTCCATTTGGTATTAATACTGACAAACATCTGCCTAGAAATACCGTCCAGTTACTGAATGATCTTGAACTATGTGCATAACAGATCGAATTTCTGCAACTATTCACGGGAAGAAAGGAAAAAACGAAAGAAACAAGCAAAAAACAGAAAAAATCAAATGGACTTCTATTTGCTCGAACAAGGCATGAAACAAATCAAACATTACATAGAGGTAGACACAAAAATAAAATCCAAATTCCTCTTGATAACAAAAAGTCAAGTAATGAATAGCTTCTAATTAAGAACTTAAAAGGTAATAAAATTAAAGTCAATCTAAGTTCATATGAGAAAGAAAGAAACAGAGATTGTTGATGTAAAACTAAGAATTACTTGCGTATTAGTAAAACATACATTTTCCTTGCTAAATTGTTTACTTCTTTTCTCCCATGTGCATCCAGTTCAGCATGTATAAATATAGATTCGTCAGCTGATTACCAAACTTGTAAGCTAAATATTTTATTTCCCATATTAGTATTTAAAAGTTAAGATAACTTCACAAAATCTATTGTAGTCATGTTTTATAACATAAATAAGATGACATTTTTTGTGAGTTTAGGAGTGAGTATATTATATGAAAAGGTTCACCTTAAAACTTATAACCAAAATTGAAAAAAAAAACTATACCCCTAGCGCAACAGCCCATGGAGGGCCAAGGCTTGCCGCCCAGGTGCTGCGACCCCCACAGAGCGTCATTGGAGGGTGGGACGTGGTCAACACCCCGAGGCCTCTCGGCCAGTTAAACGGCCTTCTCGACCTCAAGCCGCTACTTCTCTATTAGGTAGCTCCTCAATTGGTCCTCCCGGGACCTAATGAAGCCCCGTACCAGACCTCCCAGAGAAGATAAAATCCCCATGCTGTTACCGGGATCGAACCTGGGTCCTCCGCGCCAGAAGCAAGCGCGCTAACAAGTGCGCTACGGAGGTTTAAATCCAAGCTTAAATTCCAAGCTTTTAATGTTCCTTTGGTTATACATTTACACACACACACACGCACGCACGCACACACACACACACACACACACACACACACACACACACACACGGATGCGCGCACGGATGCAAAATTTTGCTAAACTATTTAATTTGTGGTCAAGAGGATCCAAAAACAGGATTTTCCCGATGAAATTCAGATTATTTTCGTTACCTTACATGAACCAAAGATTATAAACAAATTAATAAAAACATCTGCTCCATGCTGCACATTAAGGTTATGCAACAGAAGTGACATGCCACAAAATACAGCTAAGGTTAGAAATATTGTGGCTGATTATTTGTTGTCCTTTTATGATAAGACTGTAATTAATGTTTGATTATGTTCCTAAGATATTTATAATTCTTATGTCCTTTATTCTAGTAATTAATTAACGTTGTGAGTATGAAGCAATTTCCACGATCCGGATGAAAACTATAACTGTTACGTAGGTTTGGTATTACTTATGAATGTAGTATCGTTACGAAGGTCGTTTGAGATCCACATATTAATGTCTGTGCCAGTACAAAGGATCTCAGCTGGTACTGTCTCTTAGTTCATTCCTTAGAATGTTGCTACCATCTATTGATCCTAATATTCGCTAAAAATCATCTTACTTCTAATAGTCTTAACCTAAATGAATTTTCTTCGAACAATTCTCCGGCTCTTCTAAGCCTAGCTCATAGTGCGTCAAGCATTTACTTGAATTAATAGTTATAATACTATGCATGTCCTGTATTTTTTTTTTTGTTGTCATTAATTTTATAAATATTAATATCTTATAGAAGAGGTTTATTTATAATTAATCTGGGTTTATTTCTTTTTCTTGTTGATGAAAGTATAGGGGCTTATACCGTAATGTTAGCTGGTTGGATGTTGGGGTTGTAATAAGAGGTATTTATGATATTTGTTATTGACTTATGTATTTTCTCTCCTTACAATCTACCTATTCATTTTTCATAAATCAATTTTGTTCTGGTATCATGTAATTCGCACCCCAATGTCAATAACTTTTCTTTGTTGAATTTATTTATTCTTTTCAGCTCCTCGTTCTGCACTTCCTTATCCAACACTCCCCTCTTCATTTTACCCTAGCACTACTCTGTCTACTAAAATGTTAAGTGTAGTACTTTTCTACATTTATCGAAGGCAAAAATTGAATGGGCTACATAATCCATGGTCACGTTGATGCAATGGTTAGCTTATCTGCGATGTTTTGTCCCACCCTCTATTCATAAAAAACCAATAGAATTCATCAACGCCTCCAGGGTAATTCATAAATATAAATCACACAAGTAACTAATGCTTGAATTTAAAGCTACAGAAAATGGTTGCATATTACGTCTGTTTGTATAAAACGGGATAAGTACAATAGAAATTTAACTACGTGTTGGTTGTTTTCAAACACATTATCTAGGGAGCGCTCATAAAGGCGATTACTTAGAAAATTCTATTTCAACGATTTGTTTCATATGTATATTTAAACTGGGTTCTTGTTACAGTAACCTTTAGTGAGTATTTCTAAAATATCACGAGCAATCTAAAAGGCAGAATAGGCATCTTTCTCAATGTTAAAGGTACTATTCGGCCACGATAAGAGTGCGTTTGGAGGAGGGCACCACCGTTTTGTTTACAAAGCATAACTTCATGCGTGGGGAGTAAGGGGCAATATGACAGCAGGAATCTACATTCGAACAGACAGAAAACTTAGTAAAATGTAAGGATATCATGATTATTCAACGAGAACTTCATAGGTTTC
Organism: Tenodera sinensis; assembly: GCA_030765045.1. Classification (NCBI taxonomy): domain Eukaryota; kingdom Metazoa; phylum Arthropoda; class Insecta; order Mantodea; family Mantidae; genus Tenodera; species Tenodera sinensis. The sequence goes on along the minus strand of CM060965.1, from coordinate 141,874,290 downwards.
CCTTCATCCCCTATCTTTACCCCTCTCCAATGGCGGCAGCGTTCATGCTACTGGCTGGACATACCTAGTTATAACCTATAACACCCCGGTAAGAAAGGAAAGTATTCATTATTTCTGACGGGTCAGTAAATCTTTCCTCACTGTTGCTGTAGTATATATCAGAAATTACACGTGGCGATATCATTGGTCTATTGTAAGCTGGTAACACAGTTGGACAAATCTCAGGAACTGTACCAATGTAATTACATTTTAATATCACCAAGTATATGGTTTATTGCATAAATATTAGGATGACAACCTTTCATTCGGAAGCACAAACTGTGTTATAATGTAACGGACAAACATGTTTGGAGGTATTTCGATTGGAATTTTAATTTCAATATAAGTATAAGCAGACTTTGTAGAAGGATCTAACGATTTTATAGTTTTAATATAATACTGCATTATGTTTCCACTAAAGCTTTACGTGCAGTTTAGACGGAATTCTTTATGAGTACCCACCTCAGTTCGTAGCCAACAGGCAGAAGCTTAGAAATTATTTTAGGCATGAATCAAAATAATGAGCTCTAATCCTAGCCTGAGTGATGACTAGGGTATTAGTCTAACTTAAGTAGCCTAGTCCCACGTACAAAGTTAATACGCAGGTTAATTTTAAATAAATTTCCTGAAAATGCTGATATTTTAAAAATTTCTGTGAAGCTTAGTAGTGTATTAAGAACAACTTTTTTTTTAAATTTAATATTTATTAGCAAAATTGGGATTCCCAAGTATTATTAAACCTAAATATATGCATTCTTTAAGTACTATTGTATTTCCATGTGCACAAGAAAGGGGAAAAGACATGCACTATAAGTATTCCACAATGTACTGCAATGAATTTTATTCTCTTTTAAGAAAATAACATGTTTTTCCAAATTCTACTGTCTTAAACTCGTGCGTTTATCATTAAGAATATTCGTGAAAGCTACAAATGATCTTTCTACTTCACAAGAGTTGACAGATGCATACTTAAAGGAAGAGATCTGACTAAGTGTGAGAGCCTTTACAATTTCCCCACAAAGTATATCTTTTACTTTTTCAGATCAGGATTTAAACAAAGTACTTTCTTAATTTTTTTCGCCAACTGCCACAAGCATTCAACATCAGCAGCAATTTTCCAAAGACATGGTCATTGTTGGATATAGAATATTATGGGAAACGAAATTATGCACAGTTATGCACGGTTGCATGACATTATGCACTAAACCATAAAATGAGGATTTATATACATTAAAAAGGTCCAAATATCTTATATTAAGTAAAGAAAGATCCAAAACATGCATTATGCATGAATTTTGTCTTAAAGGGCCAAGATATCCAAACATTCACGGAAACAATATCCTTACTTTGAATCCATCAGTCACGAAATGGATAACTACAAAGTTTTAGCAGTGTAACCGAAATATATAAAAACATGCATTTGCATGGAAATCCGGGACAAAGTTATGACTCATGTGAGCATTATTTCATTATCAGCATCAGAGCAATAATTATGCTTGTTTGCTCAACCACTGACAATATCTTTCTTTGATGTTTAAGCTTGAATATTTTCAATATATAAAATTATCTGCCACTAAGATGTCTGTGTAACTTTGATTACAGTTTCAGGGATAAGTAGCAACAAGTAAGATCAATTTTATATACGCATTTCATTAAAAGTGTATATGATTTTGAGGTTATTCGCGAAAGAACGTACTATAATGTACGCAAGAATACTGCACTTATACTAACATTGTTATATTACGATGTGTAAAATCATAACATTTCTTCCTAACCACGAAAATCAAAGAAGTGTCTTTTGGCCATGATTAACTTTTGCACAGAGGGGTTATAAAAACCAACAGCTACCACAAAATAATTTCAAATGTGATAGATAAACCGAAGTATTTTATGCCGCACTTACTTTAGTAAGCTTAAATGTCTCATTCAACCTAAAATGCGAGAAAGGAAGAGTAAATTAAGATATCTACACCTGCTGTTCCTTTACATTTAGATATTATTGCGCCTTTGTTGTTTATTGATATTGAAACTCCAAAACATATCCTAAAATAATTATTTGTAAACATCTGCAGGTGTGGCATGCAACCATTGCCAAAATGTTTACTTTTCAATTTTGTTATTAATTCTATTTCCATTTTTTCATTTATATGTTATGATTATCGATACCGTGTGTATTATATAAACTTCAAACGTGTTTTGAAATGACGTGTCAATGTAGAGATGACAAATGAAGAACCCTAAGTTGTTGCGTGGCACGAAAAAGTAAACTTAATAGGAAAGTACATAAACATTTAAACTTAATGCGTGGCACGAAAAAGTAAACTTAATAGGAAAGTACATAAGCATTTAAACTTAATCTTTATTAGTCAATGGGTTACCAAGGACTAAACGAAGAGAACGTTGAGTAAAAATTACAAGTCATGAGCCGTGGGAGGGCAAATCCTTCACGTGACTGACCCATCTACGGAACAGTAACCCGTAATAGCGAAATTTCCTCACTCAAAACCTTCAAAGAAATCAGCCGGAAAGATTTGCTGGAAGACGATCCTAAGGAGTAAAGGATAAAGGATATGGAATAAATGATAGATTGAAACTAGCAACACGGAATGTGAGAAGCATTAATACAACAGACGAAGTATTACGTAAAGAATTAAAAGAGAAAAAATCAATATACGAGTATGTACAATATCAGAGACACAAAGAAACTAACAGGAACTCAAGATTTAGATGGATACACAATGATATATTGTGGGGTAGAGCAGCACAAAAATTGAGCAGCGAAGTAGCAATATTACTAGATCAACAGTGCAAATCACAACCTGAAAGCTGTACATATATAAACGACAGAATAGTAAGTGTAAGATTTAAAACATGCAATTATTTTGTTGTTTAACGACGCTGTCAATTGCCAGGATCACATCAGCGTCGCCGGTGTGCCGGAATTTTGTCCCGCAGGAGTTCTTTTACATGCCAGTAAATCTACTGACATGGAGCTGTCGTTTTTAAGCACACTTAAAAACCATCGGTCTGGGCCGGGTTTGAACCCGCGACCTTGGGAACAGGAGGCCAGCGTCTAACCCAGACCGACTTAAAACATGCAGAAATCATCTTCCAGTAATAGGAGTATATGCCCTGGAAGAAGGTTGGAAAAAAGAAACAACAGATTTGTATAAAAACTTATAGAAGGAATTAAATAAGTGGAATAAAAGTGATTACAGAGTTATTAGTGGGGATTTGAATGCACGAGTTGGGAATATGATCCCAGAAGTATTATGAATATATGAGAATAACATAAAACTAACCGTGGGGACTCACTTATAGTGTTTGCCAATAGTAATGACTGAAAAATTACAAATTCATTTTTTAGGAAAGAAGATATCAACAAATATACATGGACTGTTACAGGTTCTAGAAGCATAATGGACTATGTTTTAGCAAACAAAAAGATTAGTAAGTTGTGCATGTATATAGAGGTGCTGATATATACTCAGACCATTATTCAGTAGTGGTGAAAATTTCTTTATTAGCTAGATGGAAGAAAAAGAAGATTTTTGCAAAAGTATTTCAAGTATATTTATTACAGGATAAGAGTATCAAATACTTATATCAGAATCGCTTAGCTTTACGGCTACAAAAAGTAGTAACAAGTGATGACATTGAAGAGGATTGGAGGAATATAAAAAATTGTATAGGAGAATTTGCCAAAGAAGCAATAGATAAAAAGAAAAAAACAAAACAAAACAAAAATAAGGGCAAAAGGGCTAAGAATGTGGAATGGGGAAGTTAGAAAGACAGCTAACGAAAAAATAGCTTATTATAGATACAAGTAAATACTGAGGAAGTTAAAGAAGCATATAGGGCAAAATGCAATAAAGCTAAAAGTTTGGTGAGGAAGTTAAATGACGCATCCTGGTATAAATTCATAGGAGATGTGGAACACGACTTACATGGAATTCAGCTTATTATAAATAAACTGCTGAATCATTTAAACCACAATGAGAAAGATACACACATATAGTACAATTTCTGGGTCTAAATGGTTAGAACATTATAAAGCCTTATTGTACGATGAAGATGTGGAAATAAATCATGGAAACAGATGGCAATGTCGCATATGAAGGAGATTTAATTTTAATTGAACAATTAGAAGAAGCACTCATAAAAACTAAAGGTATGGAAGCAACTGGTCAGGATGGATTGAATGCAGAGTTATTTAAGTATGGAGGGGTATTGTTAAAGTTCCGATTATAGAAACTGATTATCCGGGCTTGTGGGCCGTGGTCTAGTCAGGAAACTCCTTCCAGACGTTTCGTCCGAAGCTGCGTCGAGTCAGTCATCGCCAAGACTACCAGAGTGTTAAGGCAACGCCACTGAGGGTGTTCGACGCAGCTTCGGACGAAACGTCCGGAAGGAGTTTCCTGACTAGACCACGGCCCACAAGCCCGGATAATCAGTTTCTATATTATGACACCGGCCGTGAAAGCTTACGCAGTTTGATCAAAGTTCCGATTGTTAAATGTTTATAATACGTGCTGGAAGAAGCAATGTATCCCAGAAGATTGGCTTACGGCCCAAACCATCTCGATCTTCAAGAGAGAAAACCGGAATGATTGTAGCAACTACAGAGTAATAAGTTTACTGGATACTGCCTATAAGATATTTGCAAAAATAATAAACAAAAGATTGCAAAATATAGCTGAACGTCTTATCTCGGAAAAACAAACTGGATTTCGAACAGGCAGATCCTGTGCCGATGACAGCTGATCCAAAAACATAGGGAATTTAATAACGAAACGCATATGGCGTTTATTGAAATTAAAAATCTTTAGGTAGAGTAAATAGATGCAAAATGTGGCAAATATTGGAAGAAAGAGGATACCCACAACAGCTTATAAGAATGATACAATGCTTCAGCTTTCAAACAAAAATAAATGTGAGGACCAATGGAAAAATTTCCGGAAATATTCTTAATAATCAAGGTGTCAGACAAGGCTGTACCTTATCACCTACACTTTTTAGTATTTATAGTGTGAGAAAATGGAAGCAACTAAAATTGCTAACAGCTTTTTACATATTTTATTGTTTGCCGACGATTTGGTTGTTATACAAAATAGCGAGTCTGCCGTGCAAAAATCTATTTTCAAGCTTAATTAACTATGTAAAAAACATAATATGAAAAAATCTTTTCTAAAAACATAGGTAATGGCATTCATTGCGAAAAAACACATTAGTACAAATATAGTTGTAAAGAACCATTGCGTAGAACAGGGGAGTCATTTTAATTACTTGGTAACTAATGTTATGACAAGGAATATGACGTGGACAATAAAGTATACAAATATGAAAGAGTGTGTGGAACAATAAATATGACATTCAGAAACAAAATATATAAAGAAACAAAAATAAATTTGTACAAAGTTACGGCTGTACCTATAGTAGCATATAGAACTGAGACTTGGATATTAACTAAGAAGCAGTTAATACAGAGGTTTCAGAAGTTAAATTCTTAAAAACTGTGAAGGGGTGTACAAATATAAATGAAAGTGTAAGAGAAGAGTTACGAAATGTTAATATAAATGACAGGCTAAATGATTTAAAACAAAAGTGGAAGGAACATGTTGAAAGAGTGCTAGATATCAGACTTCCTAAGCAAATAATGCATTATCCTCCTAAAGGCAGCAGATCGGTGGGCAGACCCAGAAAACGATGGCTGGAGGACTTTGAAGGCGGAAAAGACACTTGATTGTCTATGCCATGAAGTGAAGAAGAAGAAGACTTACATTAAATTCTGTCGAAATTCTGTATGTAACTGTAAAATATGATTGATGTAGCTAGAACAAGTGTAGACGCATTAAAAATGTTCATGGTGATATTTGGGTGTTGGATGAGACAAACTAAAACGCATTATTCACAAAATAACGTTTTGTGCTCCATAGCTTGGATCTTAACGAGGGAAAAATTAGTCTGCCTGACACTTAAGACGAACTTGCATCATTTGTAATTATACCATCATAACTTTACTGCCATGGTCTCTGTAAACGCTGAAAGGAGCTTTTCAAAACATAAGAGCATAACGATGGACGTTTCGTTTTCCTTCGATAATCTCCGTCATCCATCGACGGACATGAGGTAAGCCAGTAAATCGTAATATATAAATAGGTGAACACACAGTTTTTCATTAGGGTTCCCATCCGATAATATGTTCCATTATCTAACAGCAGTTTTTGTTTTTCCTTTCTGGGTGTTCCCATCGTATTATCTAGTAAAAAATGTTCCATACGCGCTGTATAAATCAAAAGACTGAAGTTAACATTAATTGTGTTCATCTCCAAATTTTCTCACTCTTCTTATAATTTTATTTCAAGTGCAGAAAGGCGGTGCTCGAATGTAATTGTGCACAAGGCTAGGGTGACATAATGTGAAACAGTAACTCCGATAAATGAACTGCTACTTTCATGCAAATTATTGGGAAGTTCTAGCTTTTCGCATTTTTGCAGTCATTTTATAAAGCTCATTTTGAAAGCATTTTGCGTCTTCAATATCCGGGTCCTGGGCGTTGTCATTATAAGTATACTGGCGTCGATCACTTGGTGTAATATACAGGTAGCTGAAGCACTGAATTCCACTAAACACTCTACATTTGTAATGAGGTTCCAATAAACTTCCATTTGCAGTGTACATTTTATATGAATATGGGAAGTGACATGTTGTCAATACATAATACACAGAGTTAGCGGTAGCATACGTAGGTGTCACTGCGATCGCCTCATTTCCGTCTACCTGCCACTCATCATTATCCGTTGTTATTAAGCTCGCGCCGATAGCATTGTCGTTAATGCCGTCTCAATTGAATTTATAGGATGCCGTGCCATCAATATCGACTGAATTAAGTGTTTCGATGTCTGACACACACGTCCATGTATGCCAGTAAGTGCTATAGTCCAAACCTACCTGTTCGTTTCGTTGGATGTATTCTCTTCAAAATATTTTCACTATTTTCGCCACTACAATAGGGAACTGAAACCCAAATGGTTCCTTAGCTTTCTATTTCTAATTCTTCAAGTCAGGTTTAATTTTGCTGAGGTTCGCCAAAAGTAATCGATCCATTTAGTTGAAAGCTATCAATTCATTTTCAGCTATCTAAATGTGTATTTTATTTAAGGTCAAAACTTCGTTATTTTGAGCATGGAAGTACCTGTTTTTGTAGTTGACACCAACTTCAATCGTATATTACCCACCCAAAACCTCCGATGTGAATGGAGGGCAGACCTACCTATGGTCATCAGGTTCACTGGAGCTAGCTGGGTCGGTCTGGGTGGCTCAGTTGGCTAGAAGCTGATCCCAAGGTCGCGGGTTCAAATCCGGCCCAGACCAATGGTTTTTAAGCGTGTTTAAAAACGACAGCTCCATGTCAGTAGATTCACTGGCATGTAAAGGAACTGCTGTGGGACAAAATTCGGCACACCGGTGACGCTAATGTTATCCTGGCAACTGACACCGTCGTTAAAGAGCAATATATATATTTTAGTTGGATCAAGCCGGGAGGACAGTATAGTCCACCGACTATTTCCCATGTACGCCACCTGGGGACGTTCCTCCACGCCGTGGTAAGCCAGCGCCTTTCCTCGTTGTGGACTACTCTTAGACATTCGAACATCTGAGATATTTGATGACCTTTAGAGATTATGGAATGGAACAACTGGTCAACTCCAATGGGAAGCAAGAAGACTTGTGGTAAATAGTTCGCAGGTCTAGAGCATTAGATTAAATAAATAAAATAAATATTTAAAGCCAAAACAAGGTCTATATCTCTCAAATTGATTATCTACATGTTCAACAAATCACACGAATCAAAAGTTGTTTAAAATAAAGCTGCTTAAATGTGTTTATTGTATTTTATTTCATACCATGTTTGTGACTTCATTTGCAATAATTTTCAAAATATTTCAAATTCGGAGTAGAAATCCCATTTAAAGAAAATTTCAGTGATTGTTCTGACACGATCTGTCAAGTGAATTCAATAACAGAGAGACGCTTCCTATTAAACTATAAACTAGATCCCCGACAAAAATATTTCAAAGCAACATGATCATTGAAGCGATTTATCCAATTTTGGGGAGATGTATATAGAACGAACCCATACAAATCTGAATTCTGTCAATTGTCTGTAATAGTATTATCAATGAACTACCTCAATACCAGGACCGTAAGAGACTCTTAAGGGTTAAAAATTTAACTTATAAAGAACTAAGCTCAAAATAAAAACGTATTTTTAGGTCATTGTACACTTTGTTAAAACGCTAGTTTGAATAGTTGTAAGCACAAGAATGTAACACTTTTAACAATAATGATGATGATAATAATGATGATGATCATAATAAATAATAATAATAATAAATAATAATAAATAATAATAATAATAATAATAATAATAATAATAATAATAATAAGAATAAGAATAAGAATAACAACAATAACAACCATAACAATAACAACAATAATAATAATAATAATAGTAATAATAATAATCATAATAATAGTAATAATAATAGTAATAATAATAATAATAATAATAATAATAATAATAATAATAATAATAATAATAATAATAATAATAATAATAATAATAATAATAATAATAATAATAATAATAATAATAATAATAATAATAATAATAATAATAATAATAATAATAATAATAATAATAATAATAATAATAATAATAATAATAATAATAATAATAATAATAATAATAATAATAATAATAATAATAATAATAATAATAATAACAATAATAATAACAATAATAATGATAAATCAGTAATAATACATGTTAATTTTAAAACATGTGCTAATATTTCAAAATATTTTGAGGCATCGACAAAGGTTATTCAACGTAAAACAGTCCCAGTGAAATATTTCGGAAGAGCTGTTCCAAATGGCAGTTTAATATTTCATTAGCACTTTGGAGCATGTAATTATGGAAAACAACTTAAACCTAACAGCAATAAGCATTGGGAAATGTTAGAGGGTCCTCACTGAAATAATGCTTGATCAGTTTACTATTATATCTTAGACAAAATTCGCATTTTTACCTATATTCTTTCACTCCTTGTTAGGTTGCATAAGGTGACCGGTGCGGCACTGAACCTGGTTTACACACAAATTGGCCCGCGGGAAATGTATGTATTTATGTATATATTTTCTGCGAATGGGTATTACCCGGTGGCAGAGTTAAATGTACAAATTAAGGTTACAAACAAAGTGCACAAACAATAGTAACACAATCATAATACAATAAAGAACAATAATAAAAATATAAGATGAAATGCACTAAATACTAATTAACACTCATTAATTAATTATAACCAAATTAAATTTAGCATTAGTATTCACCATCAGTTCAATAAATGTCAAAAATACACTTGCGTAATCTTTATAGTAAATTACACAGCATTTACTTGATTTACGATATTTTTCGAAAATTTCTTCACAGATAAAGGACAGCCCTGAAAGACTGCTACAGGTAATTCATTCCATTCCTCAATGGTTCTATTAACAAAGGAGAACTTTCCTACGTCGGTTCTGTGCCTTCTACCTTTAATTTTATACAAATGATCCTTTCTTCCGTAATATGTAGGGTTGTCCAATCTTTCACTAATACCCACCCATGCATTTGAACCACGATATGCTTGAAATAATGCGTATAACCTCTGCCTCTTACGCCGGACTTTTAGAGGCTCCCATTCAGTCTCCTCCCCCTTTTTAGGCCCAAAAGATTTACCTCGTTTTATAAATTTTATAGCCCTTCTCTGTATTCTTTCTAGCGAATCAATTTGACTAAGTCTATATGGGTCCCAGCATACTGCTCCATATTCCATAATCGGCCGCACCAAAGATTTGTAGGCAATTTCCCTGGACCTTCCGCTCCCCTTTTTCAGTACCCTCATTAAGAAATGTAACGCTTTCCACGCTTTCCTGGATGTAGAATTTACCTGGTCGTCCCACCCAGTGTTACTCGCCAGGTACACTCCCAAATACTTGCAGATATCTACCTGCAGAATTTTTTCTCCGCCCATGTGATAGTTATGAACAATTTCCCTCTTAGATCTTCTAAATGCAATGGACTTACTTTTCTTAGCATTAATCGTCATCTTATTTGTAGCAGCCCAATTACTAATTTCATTTAAATCACCCTGAAGCAGAGACTCATCTATGGCGTTCCGAATTTTATTATAGATAATGCAATCGTCTGCAAACAGTTTTATCTGACATTTAATATTTACACTTATATCATTAGCAAAAATAAGAAAAAGTAGCGGACCCAGTACTGATCCTTGGGATACTCCCGAACTAACTGTGCCTCTCTCGGAGATTTCTTTACCTACTTTTACCTGCTGTGTTCTCCCATCCAGAAACGCTTTGACCCATAAAACCACTCGTTTGTCTATTCCTGTGCCAGCTAGTTTCCCAATAAGTAAATTATGCGGCACTACATCAAATGCTTTAGAAAAGTCTATTACCACTGCATCAGTTCTTCCTCCTGCGTCCACTTCATCTGCTAAGTCTTGAAATAAGGAAGTTAATTGACTTTCGCACGAGTACCCAGGTCGAAACCCATGTTGCGCTTCCTTGAACCATTTTTTGTTTTCTAACTCCTCCCTTATATATTCTGCTATTAAATGCTCCATCAACTTACACACCATTGACGTTAAACTAACTGGTCGATAATTATTTATTTCTGTTTTATTACCCCCTTTATAAATAGGAACTACAATAGCGGTTTTCCAGCCTTCTGGTAAGTCACAGTTATTGATTGACATGTTAAACAAAAACATTAGATAGGGAATCACAGCTTCTCCCCCAATCTTCAATATTTCAGTAGGTATGTTATCGGGCCCCCTCGACTTTCGATTCTGCAACATCTTGATCCTTTTACGTAATTTGCAAGCCATTATTTGAAAAGTAGATTCCCCACTATCTCCAATTACCTGTTCAGCATTATCATCCAACTTATGAAAAATAGATGCAAAATGTGAATTTACTGCGTTCGCTTTGTCCTTATCGCTTACTATAGCAATCCCATTTACGCTAAGATCTGGTATACTCTCCTTATTACCCCTGCGTCTATTTACATAATTGTAAAAGGATCTCCAACAGTTATTTGCCCCACCAAAATTTTGTTCAAAAAACCGTTCTTGTGCTTGCAACTTTTCGTCTTGTAATTGTTTAGACAATTTCTTAAATCTATTAAAATGCCATTCGGATTTCTTCCTTTTATTAAACGCTCGCCTGGCTTTTCTTTTAAGTATCCTAATAGATTTTGTATAAAATTCTGGATCAGCGTTTTGTTTAATAATTTTATATGGAACGTGCTTTTTAATTGTTTCCGAAATCAGTGTTTTAAAACTAACCCATGTTGCATTTACCCCGGAAGCAGATTGTACAAATAGCCTATATTGTTCACGGAGGAATATTTGAATAGCGGTCACGTCAGCACTGCGAAAATTCCAACTAATTACTTCTTCCCCTTCAGACCGGTTTCTCCGCCCCTTCCAGTTCAGTTCTAGTTGTACACTGCTGTGGTCACTTATACCTGGTAAAACCGCGTATGAGGAAAACAATGATTCCGGCCTGCATAAAAATACATCCAGTACAGATGATTGCCGGGTACCTGTTTTAACAACTTGCAGTAGCCCCTGATCCCAGATGAGAAGGTTAACCAGATTTTGAGCTTCGCCTCCTATTAACTGTCCGTCCCAGTTCACGTTTGGCAGATTTAAATCTCCTGCTAAGATAATATTATGTCGTGTTTCAGAAGCGATTTTTGCTACTAGTTTATGGAGAGTTACATAGTCGGATTCGCCAGGTGGTCTGTAGCAAGCTATTATTGTTACATTGTTCCCTTCATTTCTTTGATCGATAATTTCTATTGCCATGATTTCTACATCCTCTTCAACCCACAATACTTTGCTGCTTAATTCTGATTTAGTACAAATAAAAATCCCCCCTCCCCTGCCATCCCTGTCCCTTCTGAACACCCTGTAATCTGATCTAAATACTTCCGCGTCATTAATATCCATGCTCAGCCATGATTCCGTACCTATAATTACATTTGGATTACATATTTCTACTAAATTCCAAAATTCTACAGTCTTATTCACAATACTACGACAATTTACCTGTAACAGCCTTAAAGAATCAGTCCTTACCTCTGAATTGTCGTTTCCTAGAAGTTGATGTCACTGCCGTTCCTGCACCTCGATGCCATCGGTCCACTTGGTTACTCTCTCGAACAACGCTGCCAAATTTGAAGATCCTCTTCGATTAAGGTGAACACCATCTTGTCCAAAGTCCCAGTTACTAATCCACGAATTTGGGTCCAAAAACTGTACGTTAAGTCGCTCCGCTACCCATGAAAATGCATCATTCACTTGCATCACTTTCCTCCAGTTGACATCGCTTCGCCTCAAAAACTCCACTAACAACGACTTTTGCTGAAGGAAACAGTTGTTTTGTCGTGTTAACGAGGTCGTACATGTCCCCCATTGCATAATTAACGCTCCTCTTTAGATCATTACTTCCAACGTGCAACACAATCGTCCGGTAGTCATTTTCCGTCTCGTTTTGCTTCCTCTCGATTTCCCTCTGTAGACCATCGGCCCTTATGCCAGGATAGCAAACCAACTCCGCATTTGGGTTTCCTGCATGTCTTATAATGGAGTCTCCTATTATTAGACATGATTTCTGATCTTTTTTTCCACCCTCCTCTTCTCGTGGCTTTCTTAGTTGGCGATTTTCTTCTTCAAGCCTCTGGATTTTTTCTTCTGCATCTTTCAGCTTCTCTCTTAATTCCCGCACTTCCTCCTGTAGCTGCTCCAGTTTTTTCTGGTTTGTAGTTACGATGTCATTACCCCTGCAGTCTTTGCATGCCCAATTTTCTTCAATGTCCTGGTCCCTCTTTATTTTTTGGCAGCCCAAATGGTACCATTTCGCACAAGTGCTACACCGAAGACCTGACCTCAGCGCCTTGTTGCAGTTCCCACATCTTTCATCAGCTGTCGTGTTTCCAACAGGCCCAGGATTTAATTAGATTCCTCCTATCACAAGTAAACTTGCCAATACAAAAACCATAAAATAGCATTTCTTCGAAGTTCCGGTCGTTTCTGCCCGCTCGCTACCTGCTATCCGCGAACACCGGCCCGTCCACATTCCTATCCTCGCCCGGTAAAGCACCAGATCCACACCCATTGTTCTGCAGGTACCTGGTCCCTGGTATGTCCGCACTGCTCGACTGCTAAATGACGAGCATGGCCGGGGCAAGAGATTCAGGCAGTAAAACTCGCAGATATCTAATGCCAGTCGGTCACTGAGATTTCAAATGTGATTCAGGTCTTCAATGTGTACCTAAACAGGGACAGTGTGAATGAGTAATTTTAAGACATAAAACCACCTAGAGTATGGTTATTCAGAAAGTCTGAACATTAAAACACATTGCGGCATTACAGTTCCCCTTTAACATATCCCGACTTAGATCACCATAAGCACATACTGGCGTACTCAAATAACATACTGTAATACTAAGTTATCCTTATAAGGTGATCTTTTCATTTATTTTTATGTTCATCTATAGTGTCTGCGACGAGCAGCATGCCCATGCTATGGCATTATATTAACTTAAAACTTTCAAGACTCTTTGGCTCCTTTTAGAGGATCTTCCTTCATTGTACCCAGAAGCTCTTCGTTTCAGTATTTTAATTTGTTGGGAAGACAGATTACAGCCTCAGTATTTAAATTGGAAGTTTTGTTCTCATGACTCATGGATAATTTTTGTATTTTAAACTGCTATAATAGCCAACTGTAGATCTTCGCACATTGTCTACCGAGCTTGTGAAAATTCTTTGATCATCGGCAAATAATATTGCATTTAAAGTGTATAATTACCTGCATCTGAAATTGATCTATCATTTTGTAATGGCTTGTATGGAAGAAGTATGGGCAGGCCAGGGTAACATTGGAACTGCACATTCTAATATTCTTATGAAAATGTTATTCTATTAGGGTAGGACATAAACGAAGAAGTAGGTTTAAGTATCTTACCCTGTAAATTAATACACATTCAGACTACAGTAGCTTGCTCGCATACTTCTCCTACTTCTCCACTGTAGGAAAACATGCCAGAATTCAAACTTTAACCTACATCAAGATGAATCGTTAGAAAACAAGGCATTTTAGATTTAATTGTGGTTAAATCACGAACGTGGGGGGGGGGGGGGGGCGGCGTTTGGAGAACCTCTCGATGGCAAAAAATGTTACAAAGACTCACTATAGTTGTTAACGAAATGCACCTGTGAAATTGTATGAAAGCATGGAAAAATTAAAAAAAAAAAAAAAAAAAACCTGAATATCTTACTCTATTGTATACTTTAATTTCAACGTTTGATCTAATAATATCGGCTATATTTGTCACATACAGCCTTTGAAACACACCGGAACATAGTAATATAACGCAGATTCCAATTTTATATGTCGTTTTGGACAGAAGCTTATTTCCAGTACTTTTGCATTACTTAAAATTCTGCACGTGTCAAAATGCTAGGCAGATAGACATATCAATTTTCATCAAAGCTTCGTGGGGTATTATTTAAAAGACTTTCATAGATGTTTATGAAATTTAAAAGTTACGTTATTCTTCATTAACGATTTTAAAGGCGTCATATTCATAAAATAGAAAAATGCCAAAATGCAAATTATCTTTTTCGGCTGGCAAAGCTTCATTTGAATTCCATTAAAATCCAATCTGGAGTTCTTTATCATGGTTTGTTAAAGAGGAAATGAAAACGTTTGTGGGTTATAAAAACTGTTTGATGTCTGGGGATTTTAATTAACACAATTCAAATTAAATCCAAAATAGAAACCTTAATACATCCAAACAAGTGTAAATATTTCATTGAATATTTGTTTGCGTTAGCTATTGTAAATTGCCATTTTGTGATAAATTACTTCAGGAGGTATCCTAAATGAAAATTGTAAATACTTGGGTTTTGCACAGGTGAGTTACCTTAATTGGCTAGAACTAAAATATAATGACCTTTTAGTTTCAATGTTTTAAAATTATTGTTACCTGTGCACCGATTAGGCCCTTCCGGAGTCTGGGCAAATCAGTATGGGACCAATTGCTCCGTGCCCAGGGTTCCACTTTCTCCAAGTCGGCCGTGAAGTTGAAGTTGAGGATTTGGTTGTGCATGAACTTTCGCACATTCCACGGCAGGTCGTTGTGCCTGTAATATACAAATGTCACTGTTATTTCAGCACACATATAAATAAAGGCTAGGAACCTCTGTTAACCAAAATAATGGAAGATGGTTTCGGATAACCAAAATTATGAATAAAAATAAAAATGTTACTTTGAGAAATTAAGAAAAGTTTCTCAAGTTTTTGGGTGAAAATTACTCAAAACCAATAGTTCACATGCATAGAATATTCACGAACCCAAGCTACTGAATTTACCACCCCCAAAAATATGTTCCATAGTCCATCATGATCATCAATCTTCAAGATAGGTCAGATAGGCCTGTTTTGACTCAGAAGGGATCTTGCCAGCGTATCCGTGGTCTTCCTACGTCTACTACCAACTGGTTTGTACTGCAAGGCCTGTTTGGTAAGTCTTTCTTCTGGCATTTGAGAGATATGATCTTGCCGTTTCATTTTGTACTCCCTGATACGTCGTTTAAATATTTTTAGTTGCTGTCTTATTGTTTCACTTTTAATATTATCTTTAAGACTACAGCCAGCACTGTACTGTTCTTTTGTCATTTCTATTCAAAGCCCAGTTCGCGGCTTCATAAAATATAATGGGTACTGCATAGTTTTATAGAATTCTCTTCCTGATTTGTTTTTCAATGTTCGTTTTATAATGCCACATATGTTTTGAAATGTGTATAGTTTTGCTTTTAAATCTATCATATTCATAAGAAATATCACATCCTAAGCAGCTAAAATATTTCACTTGTTCTAGCACTTCGTTTTCAAGCAGTTTTCATTGCTTTTTGTATATACCAAAGAAAGTCAACGCTTTCGTTTTCTAAGCTGAAATAATCAAATTCTATTTTGACATTATTTTGTCAAGTTGATACAAGCTTATTTGTAGTTTGTCTTCGGCATCTGCCAGAATGACCTGATCATCTGCAAACACGACTGCTTGGGATCGTTCGACCTAACTTAAAATGTACTTGCAACTGCGCTTGCCACTGCGCAACTGCTCCGTCAGTGTTGGTGCCAGTGGGTAGCCCTGTCTTACACCTAGATTCCATGATCCATTATAACAACTTTTAAACACGGAAACTGGAAAGCCCTTCCATGAATCAGTGGCGAAATGTCACTGTCCTCGCTCCCCAATGTTACCCACCGAGAATACTTATGCTGCGGTAATAACACTAAGACTATGACTGTGACCATAAATTACAGATAGTTTACAAAAGGAAGGGCAGGTCTGTCATTAATAAAACAGCCAATGCAGTTGTCAATAAGGAAGGAACAGTAAACAGTCAACGCATTTCGATAAGTATCACGTTTGTCATTTCCAACATTAGTTAACAAACAATATTTGTTAAAATAATTTTAACTGACAATATATACTTTTCTGATCATTTTAGTGAACAATGTATTGGATAAAACACACACACGCGGGCACTTACATACAAACACAAGACCATAAATAATTATGGAGTTTAAAAAAGCACATTTCCAATGAAACCTGGGCTTCAAATGTTTAGATCGAAACGTCATACTTCTTCTGCTTGGGTTTACTCCCAGTTAGAAGCACCCCTGTGGAGGTTGGCTCAGCCCGATTTCTCTCCCACCTCTGTTGGTTCATACTCCCAATGGGGGCAGCAAGACTCACGCTGCCGTCGGACTTTTATCATCCCATAGGAGGCCGGAAACCAGCAGCTGGACTTCCAATCCGGGGACAGATTTGATTGAATACTTAGGAACAGTTTTAACATAAACGTTGTAATTTAGTGGTCATGACTGCGATATTCTCCCTTCACCTTCGGGTCTCCCAATAGTGTCCGTGTTGGCTCTTATATCTGTACATTTCCACATGTTTCGAAATCGTCTTCTTCTTTACCTGTTTACCCTCCCTTATGTAGGACTTACACTCCCTAGGACTTACAAACTAGTGCTAAGACGTCTGTTGGGGAGCAGAGGAACCTATGGACCGGACAGAATGAAGCCCTGAAAGCAGGTGGTCAGCCAATCACCAGGTAGGAAGATGAGGAAGAGGAGGATGTGCAATGTGCAATCGATGAGTGAAAAGGTGATAATGGAGCAATTGGTGGAGTGAGTAGTGGGGGAAACCGAAGAACGTGGAGAAAACCCGCCCAGATGTTTCGTCCACCACGAATACTACATCGCTGGCATCGATGATAGTAGGTGATAGTATGTGATAGGCGAACGGTCTAACCGCCCTGCCACGGCACCACCTATGCTTTTAAATTTCTTCTTCGTCTTCTTCTTCTTAAGCTTACTTCTTGGAATTTCAAACATTGTTTCACTATATTCTCCTCATCCATATTTAAAATCCTATACCATTATTTTAAGGTTCTTTCTATAACTAACACTTTTCTTGTTACTCTACCCATTTCAATTTGAGCTACCTCATTTGTAGCTAATATTGGCAATACCAGAACTTCCTCACAAAACATCCTATGCACACATTCAACAACTTCCCATCCATGTTATAAACTATATTGTAATATGTTTGTAAAGAAACTATACCAGCGTGTCCTGTGGATCAGTCGTTTGGGCCAATACCACATAGCAGTCAGTAAATTGTATGAATTTAGCAGTTCAATAAATACTAATACTAAACACTACTTCTTCCTCTTCCATATCAAGGATTGGGTTCTTTCCTTTCTAATGAAAAAGTATCACTGAAACTGCTGCTTCCATCTGTTTTTGGGCCATACTAAAGGCGTCTTCCTCTTGGCTTATATAAATTAAAGTACTTGCAGCCGCAGAAGCTCAGGAGACATTCTTTGCTTTTAAAAATTTGACATTAATAGTTGTGTCAGGATCTTTGCATACAGTGCAGCGCTCAGTGGTGGTCTACTTTAGTGCATGAAAGTGTAACAGCTGCAACCGCTGAGTTTCTAGGAAGTCTGGAGTAATTTACGTGTATGACATGATGGAAAGATCTTGGGTCATTTTCTCTATGAGGAATTGTAACCTTCTTGGAACTACTGATCGCCCTATTCATTTCCAGGAGGTCCCTTTGGAAAGCTGCTGTCTTGTTAGTACTATGCAGATTTCTCTCACTTTAGGTAATTTCCACCAACCATGATATCCCACCACCAATGCTTTCTTTACTATTGATGTTTTCCGCGGAGACAAGTGAGGCTCGCACTTAGAAGATCCCGGATTCAAGATACCGTGGGTCGACCATTTTGGGCTTTTCCGTGATTTCCCTCAGTCTTGTTTTGTATTCTTTTGTTATTGTTTATTATCCTCTGTTCATGTTATCTGTTATTCTCCTTTGTTGATTATTGTATGAAAGTCTATATTTTACTTATTTTAAGGATTTATAGTGTTGATTATTGTATGAAAGTGTATATTTTACTTGTTTTACTTCTGATAGTACTGTATCCTATTGGTTATGCTTTAATTTTTTGTTAAGTTTATTGTTTATATATTGAAACTGTGTAATTTTAACCGATTTGTAACCTGTAAATTGTAATGGAGAATAAGCCTGGGATATACTATACGTGACAGGCCACTTTCACTTAGTCGCCTAGGTAAATGCCGCATAAGATATTTAACATTACGATCTAAAGTTCCACCTTAAGTCTAAAACAATAGTATAAATGAAAAATAGATGGTTAATAGTGAACGCTGTGCCATCTATCCACAGATAATATAAGCTTATAGACTGGATGGCACCTTAATGCCATCTATCCGCCACAGAGGCGCGCAGTTAAAGTGATGTAAAAAGTACATTTTTATCTTCTTTAACGACTTTTCTGTAAGCAAAAAAATTGTTACGACTCCCTGCAGTCATTCTGTACATTTACTTAGTTTGTATTTAAATTTTTCAGCGATACTATTGGTTGAAAGGTTATTTATATAGGTGAAAACCTGACTTATCAAAATTTGTATGCAAGAAACGTAACCCAAATTTCCTGAATCTCCAAATGTTGACAGTCCTCGGAAATTTTTGTTGCATGTATGTGATGTCGATAATTTTCTGCAGAACAGTCAACGCTGCATACACTTTGAGTTTGTTTTATTTGCTTCAGTTAGCCATGCAGCAACCATTTGAATAGAATATCTACAAACACTAATAACACTGTGCAAGCGCTCAGTTAAGTTTGTCGAGTTAACAGTTAACGATAGCGATCAGGTTTATGTTAACATGACATTCTACTCAGGTACCTAGATACGATATCTCAAAAGTTTGACATCGCCTCAAGATTTTACGGGTCATTTGAATCAAATGACTAACGGAGCGGGATGGCTAAAGAGGTAACACTTGTGGCCCGCATTCGGGAGGTCAGGGTTCGATCCCCGTGGCCGAACTTCCTGACCTTTCGGAGGTTTCCCCGTGGCTGCTGGAAGGATATCCACATCCTCCAAATTGCTGTTGCTTCAATTCGTTAACTAAATCATTTCATTTCACCCTTCAGCCGTGAGTTTCTTTCAGGTTTGGAAACGTCGGCGAACGTCGTGGCAGAGGAAACAAATACGCTCTAGAAATCTCATCTCCCAGATTGAAAGGCGAGCCACTGGTTTTCGGCCCCCCATGGGATGGTAGAAGCCCGAGGGGGGAAAAGCAGCTATGCCAGCCTCCGTCGTGTGCTTCTAACGGGGAAAATGTCGGGACCCTGCCACCTGATCTCTCGTGGCAACGTTCCGGCCACCCTTAGGATTCATCCACGTCATCCATTCTCCTGGGGTTGCCCCGTCAGGGTACTTATGAGCATCTCACCACCATAGCTCAGCGGTCTCTAGCGGCACGGAAATTCAACAATGCATGATTGGATCAGCGTTAGAGTGCCGGCATGGAAATTCAAAAATGCGTGGTTCGATCAACGGCAGTGATAATGAAAGAGTGATTCATGTTTTCAGTATCTCTCAAAATTCTGCTATATAATGTTTAACGAAATTGTGAAAGTTAAAAGCACATGTAAACCTCCTTTACAACCTTGTGCTACACACGACTAGTGTGGAAGAACAACAAATTTCCAGTGATGAAAACCTTATATATAGTGGGTTAAACTACGGAGCCCGAGACTTAAGTACTTACAGCATAATTTTCCGTTAGCGTATGCTATCTCATATGAATTTCAGATCTCCTTGGGTGGTTCACCATGCGAGTGAGTTGGAGAACTTAATGTCGTGTCGGCACATTGGCCATAGTAGCTCTACGGTTAAAGCAGCCAGAGAGAGACCCAGCTATGGCATTATACTTTTAGTTCCTCTATTACATATAGTAAGTAGAGGAAGTAGTTGTATTTAACCCAAAAGTTCTAAGTCCAAATTTCACCTAAAATATACGTTTTGAGGCCCCCTACATTCCAAAAAGCATTTCTAGAAAAAGGTTCTGCCTGCGTACGTGTGTGTGTGTGTGTGTGTGTGTGTGTGTGTGTGTGTGTGTGTGTGTGTGTGTGTGTGTGTGTGTGTGTGTGTGTGACAAAAAGTCAGTTAAAAACCAGCGTTGGTATTTAAGTTAAATATCCTTTAAGGATGCGGTACGAAGATTTTGAAGAAAATTCCTCCATCCTAAACTACCCTTTATATGGAAAATGTTTAGAAAAGTTTGGTTTTCTCAAAAATGGCTAATGATTTTGACTTAAATGTCATATGTTTGAGATATTTTTATGGTAAATGAATCGTTTATGTTGAATATTCTGGCTGTAGCCTATGTAGTCCTGTTTACTCTTGATGATTTGCATGATTGGTAAACTGTATGAGATTGACCAAATCTTACTATACAAAAATGTAGATCTTGCTAAAACACACAATTAATGTCCAAATAAATTTTTGTAAATATAACCATTAGGGAGATATTCCTTGTTATTTGTGTGAGTTTTAGAATTCTTAAACTTTCGTCAAACGGAAGATAGTTATTGACTTGTTTATATCTTAGCCGCGCAAAGCGAACGTAATCTTAAAATTTTAAAGGATTTTACTATCGCTTAAATTGTACTATATTACCATATCCCCTTGATTTGAATTGCTTAGTTTTTTCTTTAGTGTATAAAAGAGATTTTATGAATTTTTATCTATATATTAGAATAATCTTAGCATTTTAGTGCAAATACCTAAGTATTTACTTCATTTATGATTACCTAAGGCACATGTAGAAGCTTCCGTATAGGACCAATAATTTTGACTGGGGTTTTACTGCAGTTGCCATTATTCAATCCTATGTTTTTGCAGTTTTAAGAACTTTTATTCTAGAGAAGTTAACTAATAATGTCAATACATGCAAATCATCCTTATCATTTGGTAACTTACAGACCATGACCTATTGTAGCAGCTTTTATACCTACAATAAAATACGCAATAATTTCTGCAAATGTTTATCTTAACTAACACGAAGATGTAGGAGTAAGAGTTTGTGAGAATGGTTAGTACAAGAGTAGAAAAAGTCATGTAAGTGCAATACATGAACTTTTTCAGTGTCATTCTATAGCTTTTCAACCATATGTGAATACATTTTGCGTCTCTGGCACTGCAAGGACATCTATTGCATGTGATTTCTTGTAAAGAAAAAATTTACTAAAATTAGTTTTTTTCATTACCCCTGTAAAGGTGGAATGGATCATATTTCTGAGTTACAGATAAATTGAAGGTCTCCCGTATTTTACCGTTATATTATAATAAACATTTTCCCATGCATTACCCTTTATTACAGCGAGTATGAAGGTGTCTGATGTTCTTGCTTTTTATAGCAAATATCCTTGCACATGGTGATAGCATCCCGACAGTAAACTGTTTTAATAAAGTAAGTATGTAGTAAAACTTTGCACTCCCGGTTTGAGAAGCGCCGGAAGATATATCTCATTTTCCTGCGCTCCTTCTGTTACCATTTCGAGAAAGAAGAGCGACAAAAAGGCTGTAAAAATTTCCATTTCCTCTTAACGGCTTTTTATTTTTCGCTTGGTGAGATGCATGAAAACAAAGTCGGGCGATTTTAAGTATTAAACGCAAAGAGAAATGACCAGCTAGAAGAAAATGGAGTGTAAATAAGTTAATGGGAAAGCTATTAAGTTGTTCCCTCAACGCCTTCACTTTCGCAGCATTGGCACCATTAAGATATGAGAAGCTATGCCATTTCAGTGAATATCCTGCGCATCTCAAAGAAGAGCCGTAGTTGAAGTGAAGCTGCGGAAAATAGAAATAAATTTCCGTCTTTAACATAGAAGGAAATTGCTAGCTTGAAATATCCGTTCTCAACGTTCTGCAACTGAGAGCAGCTTCAATTGAAAAATCATGTGGTACCCAGTATGTAAATGTGTTCTTTTCTATTTCAAATTCCCTAATTCTGAACTTAGTGGTATTTTATAAAAGGAAATCAGAGGATGCATCCTAGCGTATAGTTCGTCCTTAGTACACCTTATGGGGGAGCGGATTACAGAGAAATAGCACCATAACCATTTCATTGATGTAGAAAGTAGCATGTATATATCAGGTGAGTCTTCTCATCCTGCGGATCGGTAACTAGGCAACCCCGAATTCACCAACCTACTGATTATGACCACGGTAGTGATCCTTGCTAACGTGGTCTAGTGGCAAAATGGTTAACTTGCTAGAAAGTCATAGCGAAGGTCGGAAGTTCAAATCACATCTGCAGAAGATTAGGTTTTCATTCATTTCTGTGTGTTTCGAGAACTTTCTAGCAAAAGATGTGTTCTTTTTGAGTGCACTAGATTTTCTGTTTGTTCAACGACGCTGTCAATTGCTAGGATCACATCAGCGTCGCCGGTGTGCCGGAATTGTGTCCCGCAGGAGTTATTTTACATGCCAGTAAATCTACTGACATGGAGATGTCGTTTTTAAGCACACTTGAAAACCATTGGTCTGGGCCGGATTTGAACCCGCGACCTTGGGATCAATAGGCCAGCGTCTATGAGCGTCTATGAGCCACCCAGACCGACAGAAAAAAGTTCGAATACCTATTACAACCTTATGCAGCAAACAAGTAAATTGTAAATGTTTATCTGTGTGATGGTCCTGCATGATGTCATATCAGTGTCAAATGCACTACTTTGGGAACTAGAGGTTCACAATGATCATAATATGGGTTTGCCAACGTTACCTAATTCGTATGTACGACTGCGTTTTGTAAACTCTCAGAACAATATATTGTTCTTTTGTATGAAAGAATAGCTTTAAATAGTCAAATATTATATAATGATGAATTATGTTTGCAAATTATTACTACAATGTTAATATACGTTTATTTATGATGTTCATTAAGGCATATTGTAAGAAGTAACCATTACTGTTTTTGTGAAATGCACATAATTAAACTAAGTGAAATGACCGTTCCGTGACCAGCTATTGGTGTGGTATTAACTAAACAAGTGGCAGTATTTGAACCTGGGACCTCCCCCCCTGAAATTCCACTTGCACTACTAGAGCAAGTGACCACAACCATCGCGGTACAAAGCAATCATTTCGGCCGAAATTGAGAATACGTGATTGCAGTGAACAGTGTTTACGGAACAGCTTGTAAAACGCCGGGACTGCATAACTTTTCAATCTGGAGGCTGAGAAGGCTTAGACTATATAAAATGTAACACGCACGTATATGTGGTGCAGTATGCATACAATATTACGTACATATGTCTGTAGTTATGAATCTCATAGCCTAAGAATGAGTAAGCTCATATTTATATAGCAGACTGCGTGGTGTAGCAATAGTTCTCAAAAAGAAAGTCTTATCATTAATTTCCAAAACTAATCTTTTATTTACGAGTAAACTACCCTTTGCACTTATCAAGATTATATAATTATTCCTGACATGTATTCCTTGTAGCTCGTTTCCAAAGAAACAATGGTTATAGGCTACACAAAGCTCAAAAATATATTAAATACCTATGCTCCAGTTACTATCGAATTTCATGAAAAATTGTTACATGGTAGTATGCCTACATTCCCATAAACCTTATGATAGAATTTTTATTTGCACGTCCATATAATAAGTTATTAATAGTGTTCACAAATGTATGTAATTATTCTTTTCATATTAAAAGTTGAAGATGGTATTTTATTTATTCACAATTACAACTGTTACTTATTCCAAAACATAAGGTATGTACAGTATGTATGCACTAAGTCCGTATACCCCTATATTAAATTCAAACTGTAGTAAAATAAAAGTACAGATTTACAATATTTATGTAACTAAGAGTTTCTCCTTACATCTTAGGACTCCATCTTAAGACTCTTTTCTCCAGAAATAAACATTGCGTTTACGGGAACTGCGAACATGTCTGTGAACATGACTTTTGCCTTCTCAGACATTCTTTGGAATTATTGCAGCATCCGACCACAAGCATTAGCACGTGTCTCCAAATCAGCATCTGCTAATTCATTCACATTCAATGAACGCCAACATTTCATTTTCAGATCCATTTAATGTGTTTCCTCATGGCTGATTCTGGTACCCCTAACTCTGTAGCACGTTTCCTTAAGGAGATTGTTGGATAGATTTTTCCACGTCGGCACGAAGTCCAAGTCCAAGTCCAAGTCTGGTGGATGGTGTTCCACCTCTCGTAAAGTTGCGAACACTGCCCGTTCAAAATGTTTTCCGTTCCCAGGCTAACAACGTCTTCTTTGTGGGTGCTGTTTTCACAAACCGTGCAACGAAATCATCCATGACATTTTTCATTGATTTGCTATTAATTTGACGCTCCTAAACCTACACAGCGGACTCTAAGCGTTCCTCAATCACTTGCATTAGCCATTGTTTCTCAATACCTCGACATCCACTAGTTTGGTTCATAAGATTTATTGATTTGTTGTCATAAGAGCGACAAAAATCGAACAATCGAAGTCCTCAACAATGAGTATCTGACTGAAGAATAATACGAATATATAACAACCTCAAAAATCTGATGTGTTGCACTCACATGACTTTCTCTACTCTTGTACTAACCATTCTTACAAACTCTTATTGCTATATCTTCTTCGTTTTAGTTAAGATAAACATTTGTATAAATTATCTTATTGCTTATTCCCTTGTAGGTGCAAGGGGAATATTGGGATACTAACAGTGTGACAGTCAAATCTTTTAAAGCTTCGAGATTTCGTTCTCTTTGCACACTTCACATATAAAAGAATGAACAACGATGTTCTAATTTTTACGAAACTTACACACATAACAAGGAATATCTCCAAAATGGTTTACTCTACAAGAAAATTTATTGGGACATAAATTGTGTGTTTTAGCGAGATCTACATTTTTTGTGTGGTAAGATTTTGCCTATCTCTTACTGTTTATGAGTTATTAAAAAGTCATCCAGAGTAAACAGAACTGCATAGGCTATAGTCAAAAAACTCAAAATATACGTTTCATTTGTCATCAAAATATCTCAAACATATAGCATTTTAATCAAAATCTTTAGTCATCTTCCATGAAAAGGGTAGTTTAGGGTGGGGCTATTTTCTTCAAAATCTTCGTGTTGCATCCTTGAAAGACATTAAACTTAAATACCAATTTGGGCTTTTAACTGACTTCTGGTTATGAGTTATGCTGTGCACTGATTGACAGACAAACATTCTGACACAGAGACACACAGACCTGACACACACGGAAATGTCCTTTTTTGGGGGGGGGGGGAATTCAGAGGGTCTCAAAACATATTTCCGGTGATATCTCGACAACGAATCCTAGAAGCATAATTCCCTCCCCAGTGTTTTCAAGCAAATTTTTCAAGGAAAAAGGGAGGAATTACGCGATAAAATACGGTATTTACTCACGTAATTTTAAATTTAATGCAGGGGTATACGGATTTTGTGAGCACACTGTGTCGAACAGACAGAAACATGGAGTTAACTGCAGGTTTTTTAATTTCATTGGGACCAATTGAGGAGCTACTTGATCGAGAAGTAGTGCCCCCAGGTCGAGAAGGCCGTATAATTGGCCGGGAGACCTGGGGGCGCTAACCACATACCACCCTCAAGTACTGCATCCCACCAATGACGCCTGTAGAGGCAGAGGTGGGGGACGCAGTGGCTCGACGGCAAGCCTTGCCCTTCATGCGCTGCTGTGCTAGGGGTTTAATTTAGTTTAGTTAATTTCATTTACCATTCAAAATTCATTGATCCTTCATTCAATTCCCTACTGAGAAAAGGAATATATTTATGGTTAATTCTAGCTTCTTGAGAGCCCGGATGATAAGTGCAATAATGAAAAGGAATGTGTTGTGGTGGTAGAAGTTAGCGATTTATTTTTCCAGCTAAATCCATGTACTTAAACAAATTTAGTTTTAATATTTAAGCATGCATAATTTTGTCATAGCCAAAAAAATAATGTACAGCCATTTTTTTACTTTCTCTACTACGTATAGCATAGTAGAGGAAGTATTGTGTTCCACCCAAAAATTCGATGTCGAGATTTCATCGGAAATACATGTTTTGAGGCCCCCTGAATCCAAAAAAAGATTTTTTGGAAACACGACCTGTGTGTGTGTGTGTGTGTGTGTGTGTGTGTGTGTGTGTGTGTGTGTGTGTGTGTGTGTGTGTGTGTGTGTGTGTGTGTGTGTGTGTGTCTGTCAGTCTGTCGCTTAAAAACCAAATTTGGTATTTAACTTTAATATCTTTCAAGGATGGAACACGAAGATTTTGATAAAAATTGCTTCACCCTAAACTACCCATTATATGGAAACTTTTTCAAAAATTTTGATTTTCTTAAAAATGACTAACGATTTTGACTAAAATTCCATATGTTTAAATATGCTTTTATGCCAATGAAATGCACATCTTGCATTTTCTGGCTATGGCTTCTGTAGACGTACTTATTCTGCATGACTTTTGATGAACTGGTAAACCGTTAGCGATTGACCAAGTCATACTATACAAAAACTGTAGATGTTGCTAAAAAGCAAACTTTAATTGTTAATACATTTTTTGTAAAGGGAACCATTTCGGAGATATGGCTTGTTCTTTGTGAGTTTTGGAGAACTTATACTTCTGTCAATTGCAACATCGTTATTCAATTTTTTATATGTTAATCCTGTAAAGAGAACAGAATTTGAATGTTGTAAAAGATTGACTAACGCTCAAAGTCTACTGTATTCTCATATTCTCCGTGTACCTACAAGAAGATAAACAATAAGATAATTTCTGCAAATGCTTATCTCAACTAACACGAAGAAGATAGAGGATTAAGATGTAAGAATGACTAGAACACAAGTAGACAAAGTCATGTGAGTGCAACACATCAGATTTTTTTACGTGTTTCACTAGCCTTTCTAACTTTTCTTCGATTACAAAAAAACATTTTGAGAAATTGCGGCATAATAAGAAATCTGTCAAGCAACAACAGTTGCAAAGAACTAAATTTCTTATTTGAATCTCTTGTTTCATTTTGAATAGGAAGATAGTTCCATAAGCTTTATTCTGTGTAGTTACTACAGAGTTATACTATTTCAGCAAAGGGTGCAGCTTCAATCAATCGGTAATTTTAGCATACCCATATTACATATAGAGAGGAATAAAATATACCTATATAAGTTAACCTATATTGCAGTAACGTTGGAGCCACTCATAAAATATGATCATAATATGTTACATGTCTGCTTGTGTCAAAATGTGAACGTAAAATATATAGCGAAGATGAAGAATGGAGTCAAAAGAAAAATGGTCTTGATTTCCTGCGGAACAGCTGGTCGGGTACTTCCGCTAGGGAAGCAGGAACAAATGTCTTTCTCTCTGAGAAAACTGCAAGAAAACCAACCTAAACTACTTTAGATGACAGCGTGCACCTTTATTAGTTTTCCAAGGAACACAATTACTTTTAATGAAATTTTAGCAATCAATAATCTTATTATTTGAGATGTGATGAATTGGCTGCTTCAAATTTCCTCTCATTGCTTGATGTTACTCCTTTATTCGTGTGTATTGCGTAACTATTGCATAACTGGGTACCATTCCCATCATTAAATGTATAGTTTATCAAGTACAGGCGGGCCCTAATAACCTAGTTGTCGATGAGCCCTTAAACACAACTCACTCACTCGCTCTATCACTCACCCACCCACTCACTCACGCACGCACTCACTCACTCACTCACTCACTCACTCACTCACTCACTCACTCACTCACTCACTCACTCGCTCATTCACTCACTCGCTCACTCACTCATCCACCCACCTACTCAAGTACGGGAAAATTTCTTTAATTTGTTGCTTATAGCATACACAGCTGTACAGAAGCGTTGTAGTGAAATTAAAAACTTAATTTTGATATTTCACCGCGAATACTGCTTTTGAAATTCCCTTTACCTCAACACCTAAGGGACATCTTAACTAAGAGGGTCTTAGTTGTGAGTGTAATGGCTCTTAGTGAAAAATCATAGAAATAACTAACTTTGCAATACTTACCCATAGAAAACCCCTCAAGGAAGCTCGAAAAATGTCACAATTCTTCACATTAGAAACATTTTTCCCCACTTCGTATTTCTTTTATAAGAACTCTTAACGAGTTTGGTTAACATGTGCTAGTTTAAATAATGGAATGGATTTGTTGATTTGTTGTCACAAGAGCGACAACAATCGAACAATCGAAGTAGTCAACAATGGGTATCTGACATAAGAATAATATGAATATAGACCAAACTTAAAAATCTGATGTGCTGCACTCACATGACTTTCTCTACTCTTGTACTAACCATTCTTACAAACTTGTATTCCTATATCTTCTTCGTTTTAGTTAAGATAAACATTTGTAGAAATTATCTTATGGCTTATTTCCTTGTAGGTGCAAGGGGAATATTTGAGCTATAGTCAAATCCTTTATAGCTTTGAGATTCCGTTTTCCTTGCACGCTTGACATGTAAAAATGAACAAATATGTTCATTTCACCAAAGTTGTTTTCCGAAACTCACACGTATAACAAGGAATACCTCCAAATTGGTTCAACCTACAAGAAAATTTATTGGGCCATAAATTGTGTATGTTAGCAAGATCTACATTTTTTGTAGAGTATGTTTGGTCTATCTGAAACGGTTTACCAGTTATGCAAAAGCTGTCCAGAGTAAATACAACTAAAGCGGCTGCAGCCAGAAAATTCAAGATATATATTTCATTTGTCATAAAAATATCTCAAACATATGACATATTAATGAAAATGTTTAGAGCTATTTTCAAGAAAATAAGAATTTTCGAAAAATTTTCCACGTAAAGGCTAGTTTGGGGTGGGCCTATTTTCTTTGTGTCGCTTCCTTGAAATACATTAAACTTAAATACCAACTTTAGTTTTCAACTTACTTTTCGTTTTTGAGTTATGCTGTCCATAACTGTGTGTGTGTGTCTGTGAAAGACACACCTACGTATGATCATAATTATACAAATTGACACCTTTATTTCATTCCAGAAATAAGACTTAAAATGTGTCAAAATGTCCCTAATTCCAGTGTGCAATACTAAATGCAAGAAATGCAAGAAAACATTCTATCAATAAATAGTTTCATTTGAAAACTAGCACGCATGAAATTGATTATTATAGGTTTCTATTTCAGAAGAAACGTTCAAGTAGTAATGGTAGAATTAAGAGGAGAATGAAAGAAAATTTGGTACCTTTGATACAAAGTCTAGACACTCTCATTCGCGTTTTATACGTATTGTTTCTGAAGTATACTCAGACGACTAAACAATGGAACAATTAGCGTATATGAGCCTCGCTTCCGACTTTGCAAGTATTCTTTTCTTAAACACTGCTGTGCATAAATTATGTACTCTTCATCGAGCAAATAAAGGGGCTTCAAGGTTCATGAAACTCTGAGAGTAGAGACATTTTAATATTTGCTTAAGTAACTCGCGGTTTTAGGATAATATTTTGTACAATTAAATAAAGTTAACCATATTGGCCTCACTTCCAGGTCTGTGAAAAGTAGCTTTGCAAACATTGTTTTTAGCTATCACTCTCCCTTATTACCTAATGCCTTATGACACCAAACGTGTTAAGTGTATCCGAGGCTTCTCCATTCGAAGAAGAAAAACGTTTTGAAACATTTTAATGAAATATTTTTATGAAGCATTTTTACCCTTGTGTTCTTGACTTAAAATTGCAGACATATTTTTGTAATAAGGACGATGTACATGTTAATTAAGGTTAGTCTACTCTATTGAACACGTAATGACATCCAACTAGTCTGCTTAACAGGGACAAATATGCAAAACTAAGAATGTCAGTAGAACTCATACAATTTCTCAGCTACTCCAATAATTGAATTTTCGTCAATTCAATGTAATTTCAAACTACTTCACTCCAGCGTAGCCAGTCAATGTACTTAGTTTGGTAAAATCGTCTTCTTTAGGCTTTTAATGGACATATTGTTGGTTACTTCCATTCCACATCAGTTAGATCAAAATGTGATGGAATTATTCACTACACGATAGTACAATAGAAAAGTATGAAATAAAATAGACAGTAAGGTTAATACGTTTATACCAGTCCTAGGCTCCAAATACTCAGTGAAGATATCTTTGTGTGACATTAAATGTAATTTTGTCCATTTTTTAATATATAAGACCATCATTAGAGTTGTAAGGGCTTATGGTGTCGAACTTTGGAGAACTGCCAGTAACTCTCATATTGACATGTTGCGAAGATTTGAATCCGGAACTCTCTGTTGTCTGGAAAAAGCACCATGATATGTCTCCAACATCACTACATAAGGATCTACACACATCTACAATAAAGGAAGACATGACATCCCGTTATCTTCGGTATCATCAGCGTTTAACTAAGCATCCGAAGCTGTTCATTTAAATATTTCGTTGCTTTTAACGACGCTGTCAATTGTCAGGATCACAACAATGTCGCCGGTGTTCCGGAATTTCGTCCCGTACGGGTTCTTTTACATGCCAGTAAATCTACTGACATGGAGCTGTCGTTTTTAAGCACACTTAAAAACCATCGGTCTGGGCCACATTTGAACCCGCGACTTTGTATTAGTAAGCCAGCGCATAACCAACTGAGCCACCCAGACCGACTCATCCGAAGCTCTTGCTATTAATCCAAAAGACAGTAGTTTTTTGGCCATCTACAACGCTAAAATATTTGGACTTATTATTCTGCTTTAGCTACCTTTAACGCTCGAGACATTACTTGCAACCCATTTACTGAATGTTCTAATAAGAACAGACTGTAAGTTTTTAGTTATGTAATAAAAAGTACATTTTACTCCAAACACAGGTTTTAACAGTGATGACAAACTGAATCAACCCAACTGTTGTGCACATATCTATATGACTACCTATGTTTATGGGACATTATCCAAAAATAGACCAATAGAGATTATATAAACCGATTTTTGTTCAACCAGCCGGATGTTGTAATGCAATTAATAAATATCTTTAGGGCAGTGATGTGCTTTTGTCTGCTATACACCGCCACGATGTGTATTTGTATTTATCTCTCAATATAATTGACCCTCCTTTGCTGCAAAGATGGCTTGAAAATGTTAAGAAAACATAACGAAAATATACATTTAGCATTATTTCTTAAGCCTATTTATTTCGTTTAATGGTCCTAATAAATACCAATTGAGTGTCAAATTTTTCCAAATGAATTCACTGAGTGTTTTTTTTTTTTTTTTTTTTTTTCGTGAATTTATCTCAGATCCTCTCGTGATGTTTGACAATCTGCTCGAACATTGTCCATTCTTTACTCCCCGTAACGAATTCTCCAGAGCGTGAGTCCAACTGAAGTAGCCAGATTGAGGTGCCAATACATCACACAAATCTCCCAGTTTATTTCCAATCAGCTTGTGCTATTTCTAGACATCAGCTTCGTATCGCTATGGCTGTTTCTTTCTATTCTAAGCTCGCTACGGCTCTTATTGGCCTCCGTGATCTTCTTTGTGGACTGCCAATATCGTATCCCCTTCTCCAATACATTTCCTACAGTTTATGCGTCACATGTACTTTGTAAGGTGTTCGTTAACTATTGCATGCACTATACAGAGGAAGTATTGTATTCTATGCAAAAATTCGACACCGATAAGTCACACAAAAAGAATTTTTGACTCCTGAACCCCAAAAATAAATGTTTAGAAGTATGTCCACAGTTGTATGTCTGTGTCTATGCACATTTAATTCAAAGATTAAAGTTGGTAGGTACCAAAATTGCATTTTATTCCAGCATACTCGAAGGATGCGGCAAAACAAAATTTGACGAACTCGTCTCAAACCACAGTAGCACTTTCATGGACTTTTTTGGAAGATCTTCTTCTCTCTAAAGTAGCTCAAACGATGTTTGAGATGCAAAGATTTTCATGATTAATAGATACTGTATTATTGAGTGTTTCTAGAAACATTCTCTGAAGCCTCTTTTTGTAAATTTAGCTTGAATAATTAGTAAACAGGAAGAGAGAAAAAGAAACTTATTGCCCAACAAATGTGTATTGCGTTAAACTGCAATGCTCATATACAATAAAGCTTTTTATGATTTACCATGAGTTATTCGTTGTGATGTACCTCGAATTTTGAAGTATTTCTAGAAAAAAGCACCAATTCTGTTGAGCAGAATCACATGATAGACTGCCAACATCGGACACGGTTCAAGCAAATGTTTCACATAGTGTCAGATACAAACACACACCTGCTATAGGAAGCACAAAGATTAGAACGAAATGAAACTTCAAACTTTAGGAATTTAATGATGAATTTCATTATTAAAATCCGACAAATAAATGATAACAGCAAAAAAAACCATCAGTACTTGAGGTTATTTTAAGAATCAAGGGCAAGCGCCTCTTGGCTTGCCAGGTGGCTGTTCCGGTGATCCCAATTAGCCCATGTGGGAAAGATCCTTTTTCCTCTGTAACGGACAATTTTGGTTGGCGGCATGAAGGGCCGTTGGAAGAGCCAAAAGGAAGGGGGTGGCCGGCTCAAAGATGAAACAACCGGGTGTGTTACGTCAGGGACAAAAGCTGGTTGACGGGGTGATTTATTCGGCGAGCTGTGTGTGATCGAGTCGACCGTCCGTTGTGCCCTAGAGTGGGTGGGTCCCGAGCAGCCCGGAGTCGAACGGCGGACCTTAGCAAGTTGGTTAGACGGCGAGGAGCCGTTCGTGAACCTAGGCAGGCGTGTAAGCCTGACTCTGCAAGCCACATGTTATTCAATCTTGCTTATGTGGTTCCTTTGTGAATTGAGCTGCATGGACTTCTGAGGGGAATTAGTAAATTAATTCCTAGTAACAGTCGGCGCTCGTATGGAAAGGAGAATTTGCTGAACGGCCATGAAGCAGAGAGGTCAGTTGTACATTGACTACGAGGGAGTGAACCTTCCAGGCTGGGAGTTCGCCATCCACCATGTGGCTCCGAGTTGCAGCATAGGGATGAGTACCAAGTTAAAAAAAACTAATAGTAGTTCTTTATGGGATTAGGGAAAATCTAAAGGAAGGTTAAATATCGGGGTTGCACATTATGAGGCACCTTTCATCATTAATCTGGGGAGCAACTTGGTAAATGAAGTGTTTGTGTAGAGTTTGTAAAAGACGTTAAGGAAGATTTGTACATGAGGCTGGGCTGTTTGTTTGGTGATAACAGCTGAGGGCGAGGGCAGAATGGCAGTGCCCGATTATAGAAAGCCAGGCTTTCCTGTTAGATTTCAGTTTCTTCTGTCTGTTTTAATTTGAAAGTTATGGGTAAATTTGTTGTGTTCTTTTAATATTTACATGTTTATATTTTATAGTGTTCATTTTATAATAAATGTTATGTTGTATTTCTTGCCATTACTTGTTACTATCCTGTCTCGATCCTGCGGCAGAAAGTTGTTAGTAAAGGGTAGGGAACTAAGTGAAAGGATAGCGCAAAAGGAGGCTAGCACCTCAATTCCTGATTCTATTAGCAATCTCAAACTAAACCGATTCTTTTGTAAACGTACTATGTGAGGGGGAAAAGAAAGACACAAAGGAACTGTAACAGAAGGCTCTTAGGTTACTTATTGGTAGAGGGAAACCAATAAGTTTGTTGGTGTTTATAGAGGTGGTTATTTTTTTCATTGTTGTTCCATTTATATCCAGCCTTTAACCGCAGAGATCATATCGGCGGCCTTGGCTATTGACAAATAGTGTTACACGTTTAACGGTGGGTTTTTCTATCTTTGGGGTTTTTATACTTTTGAATTCATACACACATTCACACTTTCATTCATACTTCCAGACTCAGGGAAGGATGAGGAGTAATCTTGGCTGGGGAAAAATTCCTACCCCCCCCCCCCCCCCCGGGAATTGAACCAGGGACCCCTAGCACAGCAGGCAGGTGCAGAGATGGTTTTTGTACGATAAGAAATACAAGAAAACAGCTGGAAATTTGCCTGCACCAGTTTTATTAGCGGCCTTAAAGCGTTTGGTTACAACTTCTCTGTTTCTCTCTTTCTCCCCTCAAATAATTTATAACAGAATGGTTCTAGTTTGAGTAATTTTAATAATTTTTAATCATTAGTAATTTTCCTTCGCGTCGGTCCTTAGCAGTCCAGTTAGTCCTAAAGTGGAGTTTTAGATAGTTTGCCCATCTTCTATTCTGTCATCCTACTTTTCTGTGGCCAGTTATTAGGTTAACTGTTGTGATACGTGTCCATGTAGTACCAATAGTTAATAATGCTCAAGGCGTGATATAACCAATTCTATTTTGTGTGAATGACTGAAATTGTTACGTTTCCAGGTCCTTATTTCGGATTATATCCACTAGTAGTTTTTATGTGTTTGAGCTTCGCATACAATGGCTATACTGAAGTTAAATCCCAGTGTCGGAGCTTGTTATTATTTCGGAAGTATTCTCGCTTTTGCGTTGTTAACTTTCATTTACATGTTCTGGTTATGTTTGGTTTCGTTTTCCTATTCCTCAACTGTTCATCCTCACCTTCATTTGAGGGGAAACAAATGTTTCGTGGCTTCTCTAAAATACAAAATAATGGGAAAATTGGAAAAATTAAAAGTAGATTTTACATATATATGTGAAGAGTGTTCATCAACTTGATAACTAAAATATTTATCACCATCAGATGCTCTACTTAAGGATTGTGTCTGAGGAGATTGTCTTAAAATGTACACTTTGCTATTATAGTTTTAATATACCACGTGACCCAGGCGACCATCAAACAACATGTACGCTTTAGTCCAGTATGGCGGTTTTCTTGCCGTTCTTAGACAGACGAATGTGCAAAATTTAGAGGAACAGTCGTTTAAGGGACAGAACGTACTCCTCACTAAAGTACACCTTTAAAACATACGACTCGTTTACTGAGAGTGAATTTCGTGATTTCAGCCCTTTTTACAAACTCTTTGTTACGGTATACATAGCACAGCAATTCAGTAAACGATTTTGGAAAAACGGACCTATCCTATGAGTACATTATATAACAACTTCCGGCAAAAATAAACTGGAGGATTCTTGTACTTAAAGTTGGGTTGGCTGCAATGAAAATGACATACACGCCTTATTCACCATGGACCCGTACAGTCAAACTACTCAAATTAGTAAATTACGGCTTATTTAAATTTGGGCGTAAAATACCTCTCGTATAACTCAAATAACATGCATAGTGATAATATTAAAACGCTCAACAAAGATTTGAAACTGTCTCAAAGGGCTAAATTACGCTCAAAAGGTAGCGAGGTGGCAATGGTATAGCACTTGGCGTACTGGCTCTAGGGTTTCAACTCGAAATGTGCTTTCAGTTAAGCCTCCAAAAAGTTGAACAGAATTATGACCGCATTCTGTGCGCCAACCTCCCGGGAAACGGCTCACGTCTCCACGCTGTAAATTTTTTTTTCTGTTTATCAAACCTTGGAAAACGAATTCACAATAATCTAATTTTAAAGCCTCTATGATATAATTTAAAATGTTTTTGGTTAACTGCATTTTGTAATACAATAGGTGTGACTTCTAACCCCTATGGAGGAGGATGTAGGTTTAAGGGAGCTCAACTGCATGGTAATCAGCGCCTTAGAAAGCATTTCATGACAAAAGCCAGATATAAACTTCAATCAAAAATAAAATTACTAGTAACAAAGAAAATATGCCCATAAATATAAAAACCAGTGGCTCAAGCCAGATATAAAACAAGGTGATAAATATGTCAAAAAGCATAAAAAAGACATATCCAACATTTCAGACCTTCAAACTGACACTACAATCCGCTAAAAACTTAAAAATTCCATCAACCGTTGTTTTGTCGTCCACCAAGACCTCTGCAAGTCTGGCAGGCAGCTGCAGAGAATCTCGAAGCTGCGCTAGAGAGGAATACTCTAGCAGCACGTGACGGACCAACAAAAGGTTGTCACTCATGGGACATAGAGGGGCAGGTAAATAGGTAACCATGTGAAAAATGCAGTGGCCCATTCGCAACCGAGCCAAGCTAACCTCCTCGCGGCGAGATATGCAACAGGAAGTTACCCATTTTATCGCAAGTTCTTCCACTTCTCTCAGCTTATTACGGCGGAGAGCTGACCACTCTTCGTACCAGGATGACGGCACCGCTGTCCACACTTCGAGCCTAACACGTGAGATGGTAACACTGGGTTCTGTAGTTACCACCAGCACCACAACCACCACCGCCACCACCACCAACACCACCGCCACCGCCAACACCACCACCACCACCGCCACCGCCACCGCCACCGCCACCACCACCATGGCTCCAGTGAATTATAGTTCATCTTTATTAAAACATCTAAACAAATTGAGTATAACTAGAACACAATATATGCTAAATACATACTAGACTAATTCTGTTAGTATAGAGAGCTTATCTACAATAGTACCGACCAGCAACATTTCAATGAAGTATTGTACTAGAACACCGGGATTAACTACGGATGGTTTTATATATGCATAAATCACGAACGGTGGAGATACTATCTGTTACAAAGAGGTGATTCAGGGTCTCCCGTAATTGTACATACAGTAATATGCTTCACTAGCGCAAAATACTTACGCTTTGCTGAACGTAAGATTTATTTTATCACCAATGTTCTCTATATCTAAAATTACTAAACAGTGGATACACTACATGTATGTTATAAACAGTTCCCGTATTTGTCATAATATTTTATTTTCATAGGAATAAAATTATTAAAAAAAAAAACAAAAAAAAAACAAAAAAAAAACATAACATTTGAAGTAATACAGTCAACAAAATACATGCCACAGACACAGATATTAAATATGTTTTTCTCTGATCAGAATTCATCATCATCATCATTAACAAGTTCGATTTAGACCATGGTCTTGGTTATTCTAACGCTGTTGTGGTCTTCCTTGGTCCTTGACCAGTTGGAGCACACTGGAATGCCAATTTTGTTCTTTCCATTCTCATCAAATGATTTTTCCATCCTGGTTGTCATTTTTCTATCTTCTCAGTCTATATTGTTACTCCAAGGTTTACTCTGATGTCCGTGTTCCTTTGCTGGTCCAATCTAGTAACTCCTAATGGTGATTGCAAGAAACGCATTTGGGCTACTTCAAGTTTATGTGAATTTCTGTTATTTAAAATCCAAATTTCACTTCCGTGTCTGAGAGCAGCTTTTGAAGTGATATTATGCACTCCTAGTTTTGAATCGGTCATCATTTGCCAAAATTTCTTCTTATTGCTCCATTGAATGTATTACATTGTTGTCATTTTCTCTCTTTGATTGTTTTTTTTTCGAGTAATACACAGAGATATTGCAATTCCATTGGCGATAACTAAAACGTGTGCAGCACAGACAATAAAAAATTACAGGAAAAGTGGCAATTTTTCAGACCTGGCGCGAAGTGGTAGGCCAAGGGTTACTTCGTCCCGGGAGGATAGAATTTCTTCTTTTTCATCTTCTGTACAGGGATTAGACCAGTCGGCCTGTTCCATCGTAGCCTGGGTCTTCCCGAATCTCCTCTACCTGTTGATACATACTATAGCATCCTAATTCTTGATCTGTCCATTCTCGGTATATGTATTTCCCAATTTTCCTGTATTCTTTCATTTTATCTTGCATTTCTCGTATTTCTACTTTCCTTATTTTATCTGACCTTGTGTATCCTAATAATGCTGTTAGAAATCAATTTTTTTGGCCTGTATTCTTGTATATTATTTGTGTTTTACAGCAAAGATTCACTGCTATAGAATAAAACAGCCATTACTTTGTAGAATTTAAAATAGGTGTCGCCACCTGTGGCTTTTAAGGTACTTCTTCTTGTGCCACACATTAATTGGGATTTATTTATTTAATTGTGCATGTTTCTATCATTTTTGAAAATCATTTTACATGTCAAACAATTAAAACGCTGAATTTGTTCCTAAATATTTCCTTCCAAAACGATTTTAATTCTTATTGCGTAGCGTGTTTACCCCGCAATGCCATGGTCTTGCTCTTAAGAACAGAAATATTAAAATTATAATCTTTGCATATCTGATTAAATCAGTCAGTCTCTTTCGACACATTATGTTTTTATTTTGTATTATAACTAAATCGTCTGCGTAAGCTAAAACGTTAAGGTTACTTCTGGACATGAAATTCTGGCCGGTGATCTTTCTTTCCATCTTCGTAAGATGTCTGTAAAGTATTACAAAGTACGGATGATAACACACACCCTTGTCTCAATCCTTGATACTCAGTTCGCTCAGAAGCCTCAAAATGTAAGGATAGAACTACGACAGTTGTATTCATACGAGATCGGAAGGTAGAGGAGTACCTGCCCCCAGGCCGAAAAACCGCCGAGAACTTCAAGAGGCTTTGTATAAATCTTGTAAAGAATATCCCGAAAGAGTAGACTTACTACATTTGAAATATAATCATTTGCAATGAATGTTTGAAGCAATATGCTATGAATTTATAATAATGTATGTATAAATATTAGTTGTTCTCCGAAGACAAAATTTCAAAACATCAGTGGATGTCCTGAAACTCTTGGTAGGAATGTAATTGTTATTCTTATTCTTTTATACAAGTGTTACAATTTATTCATGAATTAATCTTAACAAATACTATTCCACTTTATAAGACAATTCAATTTAAATTTTAATGAAATATATTAGCAATTTGCACTTCCAAATCCATAGACTCACTTGTAAGCTATGTGGAATTACATATGATAAACTATAAATATTAGGTTTCTAATGTAATGTCTAGAATAAATGAGAGTCCTTGTAGCTTAGGTAACTACACAAGCAATTTAGTTCTGTTATTGTATTATTAAACATTTCATTTGGAATAATCGTTGTACCTATAAACATAAAATAAGAATTATACATTATTTCGAAAATTCTTCGTTTTATATTGTGACTTGGGGCCGGACTGTTTCACAGCAAAAGCGGTTGTGTGCAACAAAGGTGCTCAACTTCAGGCTGCCTACTGTGACAACGTACGAGTAATAACAATCAGAGTGGCAATAGGGAGGACTTTCCAGATTATTTTAGGAGTGTCCGGTAGCCGGCGTATTTGTAATTAGAGAAAGTGAATGAGTATTACAGAGAGGAGTCAATCAGTATCAGCTGTGTGTGTCCTCCGTAGTGAACAAAGATAGTGAAGAGCTTGTGAGTGTTGAGTGATTGTACTGTCAGAGTTAGTGCTTCAGAGACGCAGAAAGTGAAGCAAGACAGTGAAAGGAGTAAGTCAAAGTTACGAGAAGAAAACAGTTGTGACCTGAAATATCAAGAAAGACTGGAGACTGCATGAACGTTAGCAGAAGAGAACTATGCAGTGGCGGCTGGTGAACAAAATAAGGTGTGTGCTACAGTACCGCACAATGATTACACATTTTATATAATTAGTCTTACCTAATGGCGAAATATAAAGTCCATATGCCGCTCCTTCCGGCTGCAGAACTTATCGATCACCCTGGTATTAAACCCCTCCATGTTAGAAGCGATGCTTTTCTCCATGGACAGCATTGCCAGAGCAGTAAGACGATCCTGTGACATAGTGTTTCTTAAGAACGTTTTTACACGTTTTAAGCATGAAAAGCATTTTTCTGGCTCAGAAGTGGTCATTGGCGTTGTGATCAAAATTTTTAGTAAAGTTGTAACTTCAGAAAACGAATCTTGCAGACTGTTAGAAATTATGTATTGCAATAGTTGCACAGCCCCGTCAATGTTTCTAAAGTCAGGTATTGCATACAGAACGCTAAGTTGTGTCTAGCATTTTCTTGTATACGTAGTCACAGCAGTTTGAAGTTCATCCTCAGGAAACTGACTTAAAAGGCTGCCAAAGAATTTAGAGTTTAACAGCTTTGCTGCATCGAGATGACTAAGCGACTGAAAACGACGTCTAGCTTCCTTGATAATTTGGTCACACACTTTTTGGCTTCTATTTTTAGACATTCTACCTTCTGGCGTTTGCTCATTGATTCAGATGGAATCACAAATATATCATCAGCTGCCTCTCGAATGTCACAGATGCACTGAATGAATGAAGACACAGCATTTTGTACTTTAACAGCCTCAGTTGATCTTGATTGCAGTTGATTATAAAGTACATCAACATGATTCATTACTCGGTGAAAGAATTTCAACCATGAAAGGAATTTGCTGTCTTCTAAATAACGCCGAAGCCCATTTGTTTCCAGACAAGTCTTATCATGGGCAGAGTTTTCCAACTCCGAAAAGCACTGCAGCAATTCTTCCTGATTTTCATAAATGACATTAACAGTTCTGGATCTAAAATTCCACCTAGTTGGAGAACCACCAGGAACTCTTCTAGCCACCGCAGAATCCAGAGCTGCCAAGCGCTGTGGGGGTCTCGAGAAAAAGGCAGGAAAAGCAGAGACAATAAGAAAAAATATTCTGGCAGACTTATTCTGCGAAGCTGCATGTTTCATCACTAAGCTCAGTTGATGTGCATAGCAGTGAATATACTGCGCATTTGGAAAATGAGATTGTACTTTGACTTGTACTCCACCAACTGCACCACTCATTACTGAAGCTCCATCGTAAGTTTGGGCAATAAGTTTATGACGTTTATCTGATTGCAAAAAAAACCCAAAAATCTCTCATATGGAACACCCCTTTTCTCATATCTAAATACTAATACAAGCTGGGTCTGATGCGAAACATCTGTGGTTTCATCTGCCATAACAGCCACAAAATCAGCTTCTTGCATTTCCTCCAGAATCACCTCACGACAGACTTCTAACATACAATCCAAGAGTTCGTTTTGGATGGTTTTAGAGGTCCCTTTGAATATATGGTTTGAGTCCATGTGTTCCTTCACAGCACTATCAATGTTACTTACTAAATCTATAAGTCCTAAAAACACGCCAGGATTTTCAGAAGATTCAGTCTCATCATGTCCTTTGAAAGCAAGCTCAAATGCACCACAAAACTTTATACAGTCAATTATGCGGGACAACACATACCTGTTTTTCTCTACTTGTAGATTATGCTTCAGCTTCACCTCTTGATAAGCACGGCTTAACTGAATCACAATATTTGTACTACCTAAAGCACTTAAATCTAGTACATTTTTTAAATGTTTTACATCTTGCTTGTGTCTGTTAATAATAACATTAATATGCCCTAGGTCTGTCACTCCCGTCGTACTCCACGAATCACTGTTCCCAAAAAGCAAGCATGGAAAACAGAAAAGAGCATTTCTTTCCTGACATCCACATATCCATGCATGCTCATAAATTCTGAGGTTAAATCGCCTGGTGTAAGAATTATTTCTCCCTCCTTTTGCAGGTTGCGTGATGTTTAGATTTGGTGATTGCCTCCCTAACTGCTTCACTTGAACTTTTTCTTCTAGAGTCCTCCTAGAGAAAGGATAATTTATTAGGCTGTCCACAGAATTCATTTTAGCGTACACAACACAGATATTGCTCAGCACACGAAACTGACGTTCATAACCTGAGTTTATGGAGTATTTCGCGGTTATATGTTGCTGTCAAAAATAAGTAGTGCCAACAGAAATTGCTCCACATGTCCAACTTCCGAGAGTTTTCTTCTCTCTGTTGCGTGCAAGGACTATCACCGGCAACAGATAGTTGTCTCAACACCACATAGGTGGCAGAAGTTGCATAACAGCAAGCAAAGTCGTTAGATGACATTGCAATCCTGCTATCTAGCGACTTTGTACAGAATCAGCATGAATTCATGTGCTCCACTTCATGAGAGCACAACGCTAGGTAAATTCAACCAATAGGAGAACAGATTTCAAAATCGTACACCTATGTTTTGCATGCGTGGATTGGTCTACATTCCCTGCAAAGGGCTGAAGAATTTTGTAGCACCCAACGCATCACCTATCTCGTGTATGTGCGGCGTGCATCATCTTCGCACACAATGAGCAAAGAACACTAGCGCGCGGCATATAAAATAGTGAAAGTGAAAGAAAATGTGCAATAATAATTGAGTATATGTTTAACACAAAGAAGAAATTATTTTCTGCAAAATAATCATTGTGCTGTAGCACTGTAGCACATATTGACGAGCCGCGCCTGGAACTATGTATTTGCGGATTCAGTTTAGA
This sequence comes from Tenodera sinensis, assembly GCA_030765045.1. Classification (NCBI taxonomy): domain Eukaryota; kingdom Metazoa; phylum Arthropoda; class Insecta; order Mantodea; family Mantidae; genus Tenodera; species Tenodera sinensis. Next base: position 141,831,567 of record CM060965.1, on the reverse strand, counting down.
GAAAAATAAAGTGAGCGAAAAAAGTAATTGGACTGGTCTTTTGTCATTTTGTCACAATATTATGATACTTGAGGGTCCAACCTATGGATTCCTTTGGAAAACTGCTATACAAATAACAAATAAAGCTAAGGGTAAAGAAACTAAGGGTAAATTATAGTTAAAATATGCATAAGGTCTCAGAGTCAAAGACCTTTGGTTACCACGAACAGGACTATAAAGACTTTACACACAGAGATCCGGTTTAAAGCCCAGGGCTAATATGCTGAACTTCTAATTTTTTAATTCCTCATCGTGAGAAAGCGAACACAAAGAACAGAATTGGTATGAAGTGCGGGCCAATGGAAAAGAAGAAAGAACTCCATTATAGGAAGCGAGGTGAATAAAGCATTTTGAATGGAGCATCGATTTCCAAAGTCCAATGTCACGTGACGAGGTTTAAAAAGTACGTAAAAAATCCAGCAGTTTAAGCCTATGAGGAAATGCAAAAGAACAGCGATAACCCGAGTTAAAATATAAAGAATTCAATCCAATGCATATTCCAGCAATTAACATGATTGGGAAACGTGAATTCCAACGAATGGAGAAAATATGGAACAAAACTGGAGGTAAAACCTGTAAAGCGGTAGCTTGTGCTGAAATGTCCCCAGGTTATAATTCTTTCAATTGTTTCAAATGGAATATTCTCTATGTATTTAAGCCTTACATATCGTTATGTGATTCTAATGAGCATTTTCAGATGCGATATTAAGTAATATATTAAATAGGGTAACACAGCCTTAGAAACATTTAAAGTAATGGAAATGGAAGTATTACATAAAGTGAACTTATAATGCGATGTTGGCTGATTTAAATAATCATGTTTGGAGTCAAAGTGCTCAGGTCAGTGTTCCCAGGCTTTCGATGAAACCTTCCGAGGTACGGTTTCTTTAACTTGATATATAACAGATAATTTTGTATTTGTTTATTTTAGACTGTGGACAGTTATTAAAAATGATTTTCGACACACAATGATTTGCAAAAGCAATTACAGGTTTTAAACATCACATGTTATTGGTTCTAAGTGCACTGAGCAGCTAAACTGAAACTTGTGGACGTCATTTATTTCTTCATATTCTACAGGTACTGATAGTAATATTCAGTTATGAAACAAGACTAAAAGCCAGATTTTATTCTACAGATAGGAATGTTTTCACAACGAGATAGCCATTTAAACAATCCATCGTACACAAAGAAGTCTATTGGAATTACAAACCAATGGAAAGGAAGACATTTATATTGAAGATCTTTAATTAATATGACAAAACTTTTTAATACCATTATTGGTCTTTATTCTAAGTAGAAATGTCATTGTTCAAGTATAACAACTTTAAATTATAAAACCCTGCACAGAGCAAGTAACAACAAAATTGATTAGCTGATTTTTTGTAATTGTGTTAATAGAATAGTTCATGTAATTAATGTGTACGTTTCTTACCTTCCACCATCGCAGAAACATACTATGTGCTATTTCTTCAGATTCCATAATTAGTGCATTAACATTACCCGATGTTACATCAACAATAAAAGTCTCTTGGATAACAATGTTCACAACTGTCAGGAAATCAAAGTTGACAATCCAAACTGCGAGTATTATGTTTCAGCAACTCAGTTGCACAATTGTCTGCTTCTAATTCATATCATCTACCGTTTAAAACGCTTAGGATACTTTCAGTTATCTAAAAATACATACGATTTAGTGAGATGTATGATAAGATATATGCCTTAATAACTCCAAATATTATTTTAAAATAATGACTAAAGAGAGAATTACGCATTAATAAATCTTATACTATGTTTAACACATTAAAGTTTATCGGAATTAGCATTTACTACTGAGGTGGTCGAAATTGGGTGGTATCTCAGGGCGCATGGCTGCAGAGGAATTAACTCACGTATGCTTTTTCCTTTATTATTGCTCCGATTGTCTCGACTTAGCTGCAATCATGACTTTAAAGATTTTTTGCTATTCTCACAGCGATGATCTCGGAAACACAAACGTTTGTTTTTAAATAACACTTTAAATTGCATTAACACTTTAAGTTATTTTATTTTGTAATACTTTAAGTTTGAAAATAACACTGATTTATATATCACTGCTCGATACTTTCGCTTTTCCACAAACTTTAGCCAGTTATATACTCTTACTTCACAAATTTAACATTCCAAATGTTCGTCTACTCGAAAAATATTCATTGTTATTTTGCAACTATGAGAAACAAGTGAAGCACGATCTCTTGTTGCCTATGTATCGTTGCCCTCGTAGATGTTTTAGATGGCTTATACTACAAAGGTTTCACTACTTACAACTAGAGAACATATCCAGCATATAATTCTTTACTACTTTAAATCGACATTAATGCCCAAACAATGTGAAGATCGGCCTACAAATGTATTTGGTGAAGAAACCCATCTAATGCAACAATTTATTATTGATTCAGAGACTTCAAACGATATGGGGATTTTCTTAGTGATGCTGTTACTGATGAAAATTTCGCCACTGTTCGAGCGTGCTTGATAAAGTTCGACGGACAACTGATGAATTTATTCGGGTGACATTGGGCTTTGGTATGAGTGAAATCCAAAACATGTCACATCAGCAGTTAGACGTAAGAAAACTTTGTTCTCAATGGATTCCACACAAACTGTCTCCGATAAAAAACAACAAAGCTTTGATTGGAACAGAAAAACGCTGGTGAGATTTCAAGGCAGCACTTCAAATCTGGTTTGAAATATCTTTACTGATGACAATTGTGATTTATTGTTATGAACCTGAATGGAAACATTAATAGCATCAATGAGTCCTTGACTGCAAAAGTTCGACAAATTTGCAGTGTTGATAAGAAGATGGTTACTAGCTTCTTTTTTTCTAAAATACCATTTTGCTACTCTCGCCACTTTATCCATTGTTAAAAAACTGATTGTTTGTTGCACATTTTTGAAAATTTCGTGAAAAACGCCCTAAGGAGAAATATGTTTACTTCATGATAATGCATCGACGCATACCACGAAACTAACGACTGAGTCTGTTGATGCTCATCAGGTCAGGACCATAGACCCTTCACCATACAGGCCTGACCTGGAACTTTTTTCCAAAAATGAAGTTAAAATACCTGATTTTCGAAGTGCCTCAGAAAGGTTTGCAGAATTATTTTAAGGACTGATTTAATCGAATGCTATGTTAAAGGGGAATACTTTAAAAGACAACAAAATTTGTGAATTTTTAAAACTAATCATTTGCTTACTTCTGAAACTGTTCAGTTTATTTATAAATAAATATACTGATATTTTAGCATAGAATAATGAAATTAAAAGTGTTTTCGATGTTCTCTATGATGTTTATATAAATGTAATTTATATTATAACCACTTCATTTAATATGCTATTGAGTTCTATACAATAATATTCCAGAAAGCACCAAAACGTTTTCAGGGTCTGAAAGACTAAACTTCATAATGGAAAAAAATCCTCGATGCTGCGGTGTATCTATTTTTGTATTAATGAATTTATTTGTTGATTTTTAGCCATTTCTGATAAATTTTAATCAAAAGAATATATCAGTAAAAAAATAAACCCATCTTTGTTAACAAACTTATTGCACATAAGTAGCTCATTAAAATTCGAAGGCACATAGGTATTTATCATTACCACCATTTATCATTAGACCATGTGGACTGTAATGACAAACCTAGCGAAGATGGTATTGGTCTTTCCACCGCTGTTGTGGTCTTCCTTGGTCCCTTTAACCAGTTGGAGCGTACTGGAATGCCAAATTTGTTCTTTCCATTCTCATCAAATGATTTTTCCATTCGATTGCAAGAAACGCATTTGGGCTACATCAAGTTTATGTGAATTTTTGCACAATTTCACTTCCATGTCTAGAGCAGCTTTTATGTGATACTATATAGCCTTAATTTTATATTGGTCGTCGTTTGTTTTCCAAAATGTATTCTTACTATCCCGTTCAATTTATTATATATTATTTTTAATTTTGTGTCAATATCGCTCCTATGATTTGCAAATACAGTTTTTAGGGATATATTTACAGCTGTAAAATTACCCTAAATAGTTTCTGAGGTAATAGGTCACCAATTTAGCACGTTGAAACCTTCACAGGATAAGGATTTTAACCTTCCCTTAAGACTATCCTCCACATTAGTTAAAAATGCTTAATTTTATTAAGGCTCAACTGTTAAATAGCAGGATATTTTTCTTCTTGTACGATGAAATATGCAGAGAAAGCAAGTATTACTTCATTCTGAAATTCATGACTGGTCTATTAAATTCTGTGCTTTTTATATAAAAGTGTTGTTTGTCACCATACATATTTTCAGTCAAAGTCTATTATTTTTCGTCTAGATATAGGTACCTATGCTATAAAAATGTACAGAAGATTTCATGACAGGAAGGTAGGTTATATCCAGCGTTGCACAAAAATTTACAGCTATGGCCATAAAATATGCTGCAAAAACCAGTCGAAAGGCCTTCCAAAGTTCTCTACTTTATTACCTGAACCACGAGCGTTCATTTTCTGCGCTGCAACATAGAAATATACATCTCCAGCGCCCAAAAGAACGTTTGGTTTTACTCCCGAGCAGAGGTATCCTAGGTAACGTTATGGGTTATAAACCATCTGCCGTACGTGTTGTATCGTCTTTGGTGCTAGATTTAACGGATCGGTTCAGAGTAGCTTGTACAGCCTCATAAAAGCAACACTGCTCTCAGATGCCCAACAAGCAAAAGCGTGAGCTGTTGTTGTATTTAACGAACACAACCTTGTATTTCGAGTAAGAACATGGTATATTACTACAGTAGTACTCGATATCTATTTGACAGAGTAGTGATACCTGATCTGTTATCTAGGCTGATGCAACAATTCAACTCCTTTTCAATTACGTTTAAAAATAATGTCCTGCCAATTTTAATAAAAACTATTCTTCAAAATATTGTACTGAAATCGTTTCTCTAGCAACTCTTTGAAAGTCGATTGAAGATTCCTTTTGGAGTGTGTAATGTTTTGGAATCGTAGTTGAATTCGCTTATGTCGCAGGCACCTCTACTAGTACTTTCAGTTGCTTCTTTGAAGCACAGGGGCATCGGTGTAATGTGGGTGAAAATAATAAGACATTCGATGTGTGTGTGTGTGTGTGTGTGTGTGTGTGTGTGTGTGTGTGTGTGTGTGTGTGTGTGTGTGTGTGTGTGTTAAAGTTGTGTATGTACTGTGTTACTTCAGAATCTACTCTGGAAGCGTGATTTAAAAGACTGCCACATCATTATTTAATATACCAAATTTAGAATTTTGATAGGGGTTAATTTTGAGAGCCGAACAACACCTCACCATCGGTTTCTCACTATCTGACACTACTCCACTTGCTGGTCACACAAGCGACCGGCTAAGTGCGCAGAACTGGGTACTGGGTAGACTAGGATGGGCAGACATTCTGACCGCATTCCCAACCCAAAGTTGGTAGCAAAAGAGACATACGAAACATCACCATTAGTAGAGATAGACATAAAAGCTTGTGATAAAGACTACAGCTAACATATCTCACGGGTAAGTCCGTACCAAACGGATAGGTACTGTGGATGTCCACCCCACCCGGGTAAACCAGGGCGACCTGGTTGTGCTCTTGGCTCTCTCTTGATCTCTCTCTCTCTCTCTGGTCAGCACAGTTTTGTAGGTGCCTTCACGGAGTGAAACCTGAAGAAGCCCAACACATGGGGACGAAACGTCAACATTCATTATAAAGAAGATGCGGCCTTCCCCGGAAGACTCAAATATGATAAGCGTATAATGTGAGTGAGTGAGAGAGAGTGGCTGGAATTTAAGGTCCCGTTGATACCGAGGTAATTTTGGTCCCGACAGTTTTGGAAAATTAAATAAAGTCACAATACACTCCACAATAGACCATCGATTCTTCTCCGCAATTTTTTTATGTGAACAGCAAAATAGTTGTTTCGTCCTTGGAATTGGTTTAGGTCATGCAGACATGCAGATATTCAGTACAACCATGGGTATAATATCTATATGTTCTATACTAACAAAGTCCATCACTTTGATAGGAATAAAAGAAGTGAATTGCTGCAGTGTGAACTGTAAAACTTCACACTCAAGACTGTCCATCATAATCACCTATGATATAAATCCAGTACTATTTGGGCATAGCACTATTGACAGCTCTGTGACAGATAATGATATTTGGTATAAGAGAGGGAATGCTTCTATGAAAACAAGTGTGATAGACGTTCTCATAAGGCCAGTGTTAGTTTTTAAAATTAAATATAACCATCGTGGCACATGTGTAGCAAAAGATAAGCAAGAAACGATAAACACGCATCAATGTCAAAAATATTTGGAAAGTCTGTTCTTTGTGTAATGTGCGTTAGCGAGAGGGTTGCAATACATCGTGGATTAAGCGCATAATCCGCAATTTTATGTTAGAGAACGAATGTCCTGGACAAAGGGGCATTGGTCCGCGAAAGCAATGACTGCTAAAAAAGTTTTTAATTATTAACTTGAGTTTTGCCGTCAAACGACGTTCAAGTATTTCACCATTTCTACAATAGAAGTTTCCAGATGGTAACTTCGTGGCTGACAAAGACCATCGATATATCGCTGAGCTCGCGGTAACAGTGACAGCGGCAGCAATACTATAATCGATTCTCTGTGACTTTACTGTTTCCGGTTTCTTTGTTTCTAGTGCCTGCCTAGTATTTGTACTTTGTATGAGGTTAACATTCACATGGAGGGTAATTCTGAACCTGAATCCGATCCACAGTTACTAGTGACATTACTATATGGAACTTTAAGATAAAACGTCAAAACGAAAAGTTCACTTCCGAGAAGAATACACGGATCAGTTTCCAAGCAATTCAGTATTACATGCAGGGTTGCCAACATTTAAAAGTAAAATTATCACACCAGCCACTGAAAATTATGGATTTTGATTCAAAATTATCATACATCATAAACGGATCATTATCGCCATCATAAGGGGGAACAAGCACTAGACTGCCCACACCATGAAGTGGAGAGAAAAAAAAATTAAAAAAAAAAAAATAAAAAAAAAGAAATAAAAAAAATTAAAAAATAAAAAAAAATTAAAAAATAAACCAAATGCTACAACAATAAAAATATCAGTATAATACTTATGAAAATATGAGTAATGATGTTTATTATATCCACTTACAAGATCGATGACCTCAACAAATATTGCAAGTTTTAGCAGTCATGTTTCTCGGACTATTCAACTGAAAGTTCATCTTCCTCAAACATTGCAGCATTGTACAAATTTGTTGTTGAGATAAACTGTAACATCTTCTCGGTGACTTGCAGATTTTGAGATCTACCACGTTCTTTCATAAGCTGAGTTTATTTACCATATCTGGCACCAATCTGTTTCTTTGTTTTTTATTAAACCCAATTTAGAAAAAAAAAAATCGCAAGAAGTACTTCTGTGGGAAAAGAAAACCACTAGTTCTTTGAAATCAGTATTTTCACCAAGGTAACATGTGTTTAACAGAAACTGCCAGGTTCAGGCATGTTCTTTATTTCACTCAGAATATCACGTATTCCGAGTTTTCTGTGTTGATCATCAATTTTCTGAGCAGTGCCTTCTTCACTGAGACAATCAGACCTGGGCACGCTGTTAATTAGAGGATAAAGGGTAGCAGGCTTAGTAGGGTTGAAAACGGTTGCTATGGGATGGAGACAGACCATGAGGGCCAAAGTCGTGTAGCTATATGTAATTAGTTTAATTTCGTTGGTGGGACAAACCAGTGAAAATAATATTTCGCCGATATCGAACTATCATGCATTCAAATTATCGTACACCCCCATAATTATCGTATGGGTTGGCAACCATTGTACAAACATTAAAATTGTCGTATGCCCCTATAATTATCGTCCAAGTTGGCAACCCTGATTACATGTTTTTCTCAGACTAATTCAACATCACAGTAAGTTCCTTTCTTCTGTTCAACGCAGAGAAATATGGCTCCTACAAAGCTTATTGTAAAATAGATCTCAACTGTGGCAACACAATTGTGTATATTTTAGTAATTGATTTTTAATGTTTTCATTAAAAAGTTATTTAATGTAAACAAACATTAATTTTGGCTGGCCCCGTGACGCAGTGGTAGAGCACCTACCTGCTGCACTAGAAGTCCCGTGTTCAGGGGGTAGGAATTTCTCTCCAGCGAATTTGTATGCAAAGGGAACGAGGAAAGCTAATAAGTTAAGTGAGTGGCCAAAGTGTTAGCGACAGGAAAAATTAAAACAAAACATACCAAGTACTTAAAGTAAATTCAAACCAGAAAAGAAGTAGTTTTAAGCAAAATAATAATAATAATAATAATAATAATAATAATAATAATAATAATAATAATAATAATAATAATAATAATAATAATAATAATAATAATAATAATAATAATAATAATAATAATAATAATAATAATAATAATAATAATAATAATAATAATAATAATAATAATAATAATAATAATAATAATAATAATAATAATAATAATAATAATAATAATAATAATAATAATAATAATAATAATAATAACAACAATAACAATAATAATAATAATAATAATAATAATAATAATAATAATAATAATAATAATAATAATAATAATAATAATAATAATATTGCACTCCAATAAAATTTGCAATTAAGGTTACGCAAAAAAGACATTCCAAACGCAGACTAAAGTTAAGAGCAAAGCGCCTATATTTATCACTCATTCAGGAAGGTTTGTATAGGTACGTGTATCTCCATTGTGATGTATATTTCAATAGCATAATCCTGGAATACAATGACAGGATTATATTTTGTGTAAATTGTGAAATAGTGTGTTACACAATTCCAAAGCCAACGCAATTCAGAATTATGTGCTTTCGCCTTAGATTTAAGCTTTTGTCCCTTGATGCGACTTGACTGACAAAGTGATGCTATCTTGTTACGTAGTACATGGCCTCTTGATGCCGCAAGCCATGCTGCCAAACTTCCTTTTCTCTGTAATTAATTCAATTCTAGGGCAAGCATTTCCGTCACCCACAAACCGGAGCATTTCGCTTTCCGTTGCTATTAGAGGAAAATGGGTGGAAGGAGGAATGGGCGGGATATTATCCAAGCCTGAAGCACCCTTCAATAATGGAAAGCGCCCTGTAAGGGAAACTCTGTCTTCTTATCTGAGAACTCCAAGAACATATTAAAGTTTTCTTGAGATCTTATTACACCGCTTCTAATCTCTATAATGTTTCACATCAATCTCATAATAATTACAATGTCTCACATTGGATTGCAAGTAGTGCGAAAAAGAACTTACTAAGTCTACATTAGCAAGCAGAAAACAGGAAATTGGCTCAACTTTATAATCTGTCCTCTAAGAGTTACTGAACTTCAGACTCAAATGGCAAGAATGTTTATACTTTCTCTACCAATCAAACAGCGTAATTATAAACATTGCACTGCAACCCAAATTCGATACCTGGATTTCACCGGAAATTAGACGTTTTGAGATCCTTTGACCCAAATGGATCATCTTCTTTCGTTTGCCTAACTCCAACTCTCATTCTCTCCCTCTCCCTCTCTCTCTGAACATCATGCCTGTAAAACAAAATGTTGAGACCGCCATGTCTAGTATTACGTTAGGCATACTTCAAGGATGAAAATCTACCCAAAATTCCTCCAAGCCAAATATCCCTTACATGGGATGTATTTCGCAATTCTTTATGTTCCCAAAATAATTTATTGTAGTTAGTGTAAAATGCCGAGCACTAACGAATTCAAGTGACAGTAACACGTATATCATTAAGCTGTAATATTCTTTTTATTTCAGTAAATTGTAAAATATAAAGCATAATGGTATTACACATAAAACACAAATCTCGATAAACTACACAATTTGGGAAAACTAGCTTTTCGTGCTGAACTCCTGCAAATTCTTTGTTACATATTCTGCCACATTTACATAGTAGGATACAGGAAGTATTGAATTCCACCCAAAACGTCTAAGTCAGGATTTCACCGCATACATTGACGCCACCTGGGTTTAAAAATATGCATTTCAGAAAAGTTTGAGTGTGTGCTCTGTTGGTGTGTGTGTGTGTGTGTGTGTGTGTGTGTGTGTGTTTGTGTGTGTGTGTGTGTGTGTGTGTGTGTGTGTGTGTGTGTGTGTGAGACAAGGTTTTGGTTATAAAGTATTTATATTTGTAATAGATCATATGGCGCTGTTCTAGACAGTGTCTATTACAGCCTCTCTTTCACATTCCTACCCATTGTAATCTACTCCCTCTAGCGTAAAACACATCACTTTAAGTGCCGGTGAATTTATTTATTGGTACGAAATTGTAATATATCCCGCATCAAAAATTTAAATTTTAAACGTTTTTATCGTAAGATTATGTTGTTAAAGAGCTATTTTAATGTTAGCTAAAATTCATTTAAATTTATACCCTTGTACAGACGCGTATTTTTGCATTTTTCTTTCCTCACTCTAAATCCCTTAAAAAAACTTACCAAAATGTGTATACTGCGCTGGGAAAAGTTAAATATAATTAACACAAGTGGTTCACGTGTTGTGGTATTTTTTTTTTTTTAACCGAAGTTACAGTTTTTTGTTTGTTTGTTTTTTTTTTGTTTTTTTTTTGTTTTTTTTGTTTTCTTTTTTTTTAGTAAGCATTAAAACATTTAAAAATCATATCATTATCACGGTCGGCATTCTATGCCTCACGAAGTACGGATATGATAAAGTGAGCCTTAATTTTAGGTCTGCGTCACAAACTAATATAAGCAGCATTAATTAATACATTCAGCAAATCGGCTCAGGATGATATAAATCTTAATCCCTTGGAATTGGCCAAATTTATCAACGATCTCTCTGCGGTTTGTCATTAGTTCCGAGCGAATTTTGGTTTGGAATATTTACATCCGCAGATTATTTCTTCATTCATGTTTTTGATCTAATTACTCTCTGCGTCATCATAAACTTCTTTATGTTGATCATTAGACCAGAGCATGCTATGCCTCAGTGATCAGTTGCTCTTTGGCGGGTGTTTAAGACAAGACAATTTGCTTTTCAGTCCGGAGTTCAAATCCTCCGATAACAACCAGTTCTATACAAGGTACATAACGCTATGCCCAATCAAAGCAAGGTGTTCATCAACCTGCAAATATACCAGGTACAATCCTGTATGTTTCACAGAGCAAGAAAGAAATTTTATTAATGATTTAGCGTCCTAAACACATTTTCCTCAATTGCATAAACGTCAAAAATTCGAAAATGGAAAACATTAGCTATCCCTTCTGAAACAAGTTACAAGGTGTAAAACTGTATTAAACTAGCCTTGTCAGTTAATTATCACTTCACTATCCCAAGTAACAATAACATCAACAAACTCAGGTGTATTACATTTATATTACGTTCTTTACTCAACGTTTGAAACTATTCTTACAAAATGTTATTACTTTACCGCTTAAGGGGACCCGGTAAGGTAAATATGAGTAAAAATACATATTTTTTATTTCCCTACTGGTAAGTAGGGGAAGTATTGTATTGCACCCAAAAATTCGATGTCAGACTTCACCGGAAATATATGTCTTGAGATCTCTGAATAAAAAAAGGCATTTTTAGAAAAAGGTCCGTGTGTGTCTGTGTGTCTGTCAGACTGTGAACAGCATAACTCAAAAACGAAAAGTCGGTTAAAGACCAAATTTGGTATTTAAGTTTAATGTCCTTCAAGGATGTGACACGAAGATTTTTAAGAAAATAGCCCCACCCTAAAATTACCCTTTACATGGAAAACTTTTCGAAAATTTTTATTTTCTTGAAACTGACTAACGATTTTGATTAAAATGTCAAACATTTGAGATATTTTTATGATCAATGAAATGTATTTCTTGAACTTTCGGGTTATAGCCCCCGTAGTAATATTTACTCTGGATGTCTTTTGCATAACTGGTAAACCGTTAGAGATTGACCAATCATACTATACAAAAATGTCGATCTTGCTAAAATACACAATTTCTGTCTGAATAATTTTCTTGTGGGGTGAACCATTTCGGATGTATTCCTTGTTATGTGTGTGAGTTTTTGGAAAACTTAAAACTTTGGTGAAATTGAACATCGTTTTTCATTTTGTATATGTTAAATAGGCAAAGAGAACGAAATCTCAAAGTTTTAAAAGATTTGACTATCGCTCAAAGCCTACTGTATTCTAACATTCCCCTTGTACCTACAAGGATATAAGGAATAAGATAATTTATGCAAATGTTTATCTTAACTATCACGAAGAAGATACAGGAATAAGAGTTTGTAAGAATGGTTAGTACAAGAGTAGAGGAAGTCATGCGAGTAACACATCAGACTTTTTTTTTGTAGTGTTTAACGCCCGCTTTTACTACTACGGCACCGCAGGCGGTGACACTGATGATACATGAAGATGGAGCACCGGTGGAATGAGATGGCGGGGGAAACCGGAGTACCCGGAGAAAACCCGCCCTGACGCCGCTTCGTCCACCACGAATACCACATGCGGGTCCCTGGGATCGAACCCGGGCCGCCTAGGTGGTAGGCGAGCGCGCTAACCGCTCGGCCACGGCGCCGCCGCTTTTTTTTTTATTATTTAAAAATACTAGACAGTTTTCTGAGTAAAATGCATCAATTTTTATCTTCATATCACTATTATAAGGATTTTTATAGATTATTTACCAAGGGGCTGCTTTTAGTGGGCGTGTTCGGTCAATTTATTGGTATTCGTTTTCGCTATCAACGGAGTAAGTACATTTGAAGTTCCCGGTGGTTTAGGAGGGAAATATTGTGGGAAAGTTTTGAAATGGCCATACTGATTTTTGGTAACACTGATTACTGATTTATCATGGCAGCTCAACCTATCCCTCATATGGTGCTGCAATGTACTGAGAAGGTTAGTTGTAACTTTGAAGTGCGATATCTCAAAACTACGCTTTTTGATACATAAAGATCATTTTCTCAGAAACTGTTAGACATAGAAAGCTCATACTTTCAGGCATTATATTTATATAAATTACACATATTTTATCACGATCATTTTTTAAAATTATCTATAGTTTTGACATTTTTAAGTGATTAGTATGATATTTTTAATGAAAAAATTGTCTACTGCAAAAAAATTATTTGGTCTTCAAATAATTATTCTACCAAATAAACCCATGTTAAAGTGAGAACAAAATTCCATATAATACACTTTAAAATTTTGAAGTGGTTACAATAAATAGTTTCTGAGAAAATGTTCCTTGAAAGCTTGAATGTTAACACTGCCATTATATGCCTTACCGGCTCCCCTTAATATTAGTCCATATACTTCACACAAATTGGTTTATTGTGATTTTAGGATAGATAAGAGAAACATAGAGGAAGGTGAAGCTGTATAAAAATGTTTCAAAAGCCGGTTGATCTATGATACCCTTGAAATTGCGTTCCCTTTGCGACAAACTCGGCCTCGACCGATGGTTTTTAAGTACAGTACGCTTAAAAGCGAAAGCTTCATGACAGTAGTATTATTGGTATGGAAAAAAGCTTCTGCAGGATGAAATTCTGACATCAATTGACAGCGTCGTCAACAAGAGAAATATTTATTTTGATTTCTTTGCGTAAGCATAGAAGAAAAGCAAAGTAAGTATTTGACAATTTAAACGAATAAGCAATACCTCTGAATGATTAATGACACAAACTTTTCATGTGACTTTACTTATTATGCATTTTAAGAAGTTCTACATTTTTATACAGTATGGATCGTACTGCTTACAAGTTAATTACTAAGTCATTCAGAATGAACACTTTCTCAGAGAAGAAAAGTGTTAGTCATTTTTACAGAAAGTTAAAAATAACAAAATAGTTTATTTGTAAAAAGCAGTTTAGGGTATGAATACTTTCTTGAAAATCCTCTGATTAAATCCCCGGAACATACTGAAGCTATCGTATATACCGAATTAGATATTTAACTGTATTTTATTTTAGTTATGCTGTCCATAGACACATACACACAGACACACACACACACACACACACACACACACACACACACACACACAGAGAGAGAGAGAGAGAGAGAGAGTGAGAGAGAGAGAGGGGGGCATTCACCGCGCGCGCGATTGTAAGCATTTAAAAAAAACGGCATTTTTATCAGAGGATTCTTAATGCATGTCGTTCCGGTGAAATATTCACACTGAATTTTGGGGTAAAATATAACATTTAGCCACGCAATATAGGCAAGTGACGTAGCAGAAAAACGGAAAGGTAAAGACGAATGGAATCCCTGTCGTGATGGAGAACAAAAAATCTGATGTGTTGCACTCACATGACTTTCTCTACTCTTGTACAAACCATTCCTACAATCTCTTATTCCTATATCTTCTTCGTGTTAGTTGAGATAAGCATTTGTACAAATTATCCAATTGCTTATTTCCTTGTAAGTGTAAGGGAAATATGAGAAATACAGAGGCTTTGAGCGATAGTCAAATCTTTTAAAGCTTTCAGAGGCCGTTCTCTTTGCACGCTTAATATATAAAAAAATGAACGAGCTCCATTTCACGAAACCTTTAAGTTTTCCGAAAGTGACATAAATTACAAGGAATATCTCCGAAATGGTTCAATCTACAAACATTTATTTAGGCATAAAGTGTGTGTTTTAATGAGATCTAAATTTTTGTATACTATGATTTTGTCTATCTCTTACGGTTTACAAGTTATTAAAAAGTTATCCAGAGTAAACAGGACTACATAGGCTATAGCAAGAAAATTCAAAATATGCATGTCATTTGCCATACAAATATATTAAACATATGGCATTTTAATCAAAACCGTTAGAGCCATTTTCAAGAAAATAAAAATGTTCGAAAAATGTTCCATGTAAAGAGTAGTTTAGGGTGGGGTAATTTTCTTCAAAACCTTGATGTCGCATCCTTGAAAGACATTAAACTTAAATACTAACTCTGGTTTTTAACGGACTTGTCATTTTTGAGTTATGCTGTCCACAGACTGACAGAGTGACACAGACAGACAAAAACACACACGGACCTTTTTCTAAACACGCTTTTTATTTTTGGATTCAGGAGGCCTCAAAACATATATTTCCGATGAAATCTCGACATCGCAGTTTGTGCTGGAATGCAATGCTTCCTCTACTGGCCAGTAGAGAGAGAGAAAAAATAGGCCACAACAACCATTTTTACTTCTAAAGGGACCACCAAGGGCATCCAGATTTGGATGTAAACAATGAAATGTTTGTGTTTGATGTGGTCTGTGTTTGTTTCTTGGATTAAAATTGTGTGCCTCATTCAGATAAATTCAATACTAATTTTGATTGTTGATTTTGCCGCAAATACTTAAACTGGGTGGGAGGCAGTAATCTAAGACATTAACTCGTCTAGCGCTTAAAGGAAGCACTGCAACAAAACAATTTGCTTAACAAAAAGTGTTTAAAACAATGTTATATATCAGCTACCAATGTTTGCTAGTCTAATTTTGGAATACCCTGTACAAAATATCCCATAATACCTAACGGCTATTTCGATGTGATCACATAGACAAAATCAACAAATAAATTAAATAAATAAAATATATTTAGGGCTGTGACTGTTTACATATTTCTTATAATTAAAAGAAAAGCAGAATCAGCCGAAAAAATAAGGAGAGAATTAACTACCCCTGTTTATACTTTTTTTTTGCAAAAACTCTGTTATCGAAAGCGCTCAGTATTTCATTTAAGTCATGCAAATCTGTTTGGGCATTTATCAATCTCGCTTCGCTCGAAGCTATTCATCTTTGCGTCACTACATTGCGATATCCTGCAATTAATCACCACTCAGGATGAAATAAGCAGTCCACTACAAGCCCCATCTACACATAGCACCGTTTAGCTTTATTGACTGAAACAAATACCCGGTGCTAAACCTAGGAAAGAATGGTGGGTTAGCTTCTTTGCTCTACTTTCGCATTACAAAAAATCTGATGTGTTGCACTCAAATGACTTTCTCTACTCCTGTACTAACCATTATTACAAACTCTTACTCCTATATCTTCTTCGTGTTAGTTGAGATAAACATTTGTATAAATTATTCTATTGCTTATTTCCAAGGGGAATACTAGAATACAATAGACTTTGAGATTCCGTTGTTTGCACACTTGGCGCATAAAAAAATGAACAACGATGTTCCATTTCACCAAAGTTTTAAGTTTTTCGAAACTCACACACATAACAAGGAATATCTCCGAAATGGTTCACCCTACATGAAAATTTATTCCGAAATAAATTGTGTATTGTAGCAAGATCTACATTTTGTGTATAATAAGATTTGGTCTATCTCTAACGGTTTACCAGTTATGCAAAAGTCGTCCAGAGTAAATACGACTAAAGGTGCTTTAACCAGAAAGTTCAAGACATACATTTTATTTGTCATAAAAATATCTCAAACATATGACATTTTGATAAAAGCCGTTGGAGCCACTTTCAAGAAAATAAAAATTTTCGAGAAATTTTCCACGTAAAGGAGTGTCATTTGTGTTTGTATTTATCATTCAGCATCAACATGGCTGAAGAGTAGCAAAACATTTGCATATAACATACATCTCTGTTTATCATGAAAAGGCTGCCCTAACCACAGAGCTACCATGGCCAACGTGCCGATACGATATTGAGTTCCCCAACTAACTCGCATTTTCCCCGCTAAATTACACAAGGAGGTCTCAATTTATATAAGATAACATACATTAATGGCGACTTACAATATTGTAAGTACTAAATTCCGGGGTGTTAGTTTAACCAACTATAAAGTCAATCAATGCAAAATATTCGTGTTTAGGACAAGGTTGGAAAGGGTAGAATGATACTGAAAAACTCGTCGTACGAGACCGGAACATACGTGGTTCTAATCCCGACTACGGCATTGACTTTTTGAGTCTCGTTCTACCCTTTTAAAGAGGAAACAAGTTTAGAATCAGTTGACTGTGTGCACAAGCCAGTGATATTTCGTCCTTTTTATATTATTTTAAATTCTATAGTCGCTTTAACCTAAAGTCATTTCGCGACTTCACAATTATGTTCACATTGAACACTAGAATTAAAGCATAACGTTATAGTTATTTATATTTTTGAAGAACCGAATAAACTTGAGGCAATCAATTTGTGTTAAGTGTTGATTGAACTTCACTGGATATTTTGTAGCGCTGTCGCCATCGGTTGGTTACACTGCTGGCAGATTGGTGGTTGGTCTTGTTTTATAAGACAGAGTGGGTAATTCTGGAGTGTCTCAGTCTTTATCGAGATATGAAAACTTGATTCCGTCTTGGCAGATTTTTATCAGACAGTTGCGTTACAGAACTCGGCATTATATTTTGCAATTTACTTTGCGAAAGTCAAACCATTTTGTCTTCTACTCTTGAAGCAAACTTTTTTGACATATTTGGTAATGTCACTACACTGTGTAGGAACTGAAGGGTCGCTTAAAGGGATTTTCGTAGCTTTTGTTGCTGTCCGGTCGGCCGATTCATTGCCTTAATTCCGTAATATGAAGGTATTCACATTAAGGTTACATTTTTAGCTTCATTGTTGACTTTATGAAGGAGCAGCAGGATTTCATTTACGAGACTGTTGGCTGATGATACATTATGAATTGCAAGCAGTGAACGTTTGGAGTCGGAAAGGATCAAGAATGACTTTGGAGACTCGGTTTCCAGGACGTACAACACAGCGTAGAGTTTAATGGAAATAACAGAATAGAAACCAGGCAGTCTGAAAAGCATGCTGTAGTCTGAGTAGATTAAAGCACAACCAGAGTTTCCAGTGCACATTGAGCCATCAGTAAAAATGTGCATGTGATATGGATATATCTCCATTGAATAACTGACGTTAAATTATTTTATGTGTGTCTTCTTTGGTGGCCAAATTCAATTCCATGTGGATTATGGAGGCAGTGATTTTCTAAGGCGGAATAGCAGAAGAATGGTTGATTTGTACCATAGAAGGAACACTTACGTTGACTGCTTGAAGCCATTTTTCATATCCTGCGTTGGAAAGGCAATTGTGACTTGTTAGTATATTGTTTGCGTATACTTGTAAATATGTAAGCTTTCCTTTGTACATCAGTCGTTGCTGCTACCTTGAGAGCGTATGCTAAAATGAGTTTTTTCTTCTTATTGAGAATGGTGGTTCACTTGTTTCAATCTCCACACTAGCTGATGGACCGGAAAAAAGGCACCAAACATTATCCGAAGGGCTGTAGTTTGTACTGTGTCCAACATTTTAAGAGAATATGTATTTGCAGCATTATAAACAATGGAGCCGTATCAAGCTTTGCTCTGCTGTAAGCCTTGTCTGCCCCCCAGTGTTTTGCCGCTAGAATCTTCAAGACGTTTAATCGTTTGCGACAATCATCTTTGAGATATGTAAGGTGAGGAATCCTATTTAATCTGTTATCGAAATATATGCCTAAGATTTTAATTGCTGTGAGGGCTTCAAGTTTATCATTATCTATATACAATTCTGCTTCGTTTCTATAGTAAAATAATGATTGATAATAACATAAACGCCTTCTATACCAGCGCAAATTATTGGTGCATATTGTGATGCCAGTAGTGGCGTGTAACAAAGGACGATCAAGGTAAGGCATTTCACACTATATATGGGCTGGCGAGCAAAAAGAGCTGCTGAAGATCAGATTTACTCGCACAACTGTTTGTGTATACGTAACTAACAATAAGCACAAGGCATAACAAAGAATAACATCCATGCTACGTTATTCTCACTATATAAGGAGGCGAGAAAACAGCAGAAGGGAGAGTTACAGACATGAGTTGGTCAGTGTGTCAATGAGTGCGAGATAATTCTGAGTATGTGTTTGTGTGTGTGAGTGTGTGTGTATGTGTGTGTATTTGTGTGTGTATGCATGTGGTACTGTCGTGAAATATATGTCGCTCGAAGTGAAGTTTTAGCGAGCGTCGAGTGATTGTATCATCGGAGTTAGTGTATGGAAGAGACAGAAACGGTGAAGAAAGACAGTGAAAGGACTGAGTCGAGGCTACAAGTTTTCAGCTGTAATATCACGGAATACTGTAGACTGTATTGACATCAGTAAAATAAAGCTGTGGTTTTGTGCACTAGTTTCGAAGAACAAGGCGATAGAAAAGAAACTGGACTGATTTCGTCGTTTTGTCACAATATTAATGTTAGCACATTAATGGCTGCCACTCCATGTAGCAGGAAGTACTATGCATCTTAAAGCACAACTTTCTACTGCTTATGGACACATGTATCATAAGCCTAAAAAGTAATTTGAACTGCAAACAAACGTCCCAAACGTTTTCATTAGAAATAAAATGAATCACAGCTTCGCGCAAAAAGAGCTATTTGTACATTTCGCTTTAATTAACCCTAGTATTACGTAATTTCACTATTTTAATCATTATTAGATAAAATCACTTAAAGTGTACGGAGTAGTAGAAGTGAAGACAAAAACATAAATAATGCATGTAACTAGGGAGGAAGAGGGATCCACTTCCATATCTGGGCCATACAAGAACCTCATGGGCCCAAAGACTGACGGAGGCTGTTGACGAATGTCTCCTACGGAACCACTTCGCGGTAAATATTTAACTTTATTTAGAAGAGAGAGCTGCCATTTCGGTGCGCAAGATAAACTTTCCACAAATGCATCCCCTGGGAACGCTTGACCCATTTCTGCGTGTTTTCACAGCTTCCTGTGTTTTCAGCTTTCCCCGGAGCGCAGGCAGATATTTGATAAAGAAACAGTCCTGCTTCAAATCAAAAGGTACTGCCAAGAAGCACTTCATTGGTACGCATTTATCTCTCTTCGATTCTAATCTACAGACGTTTTGTATTCATCTTAAGAAAGCACACAGTTTTCCCGATCTGTTTCCTGCTTGGAAGCGTTTTATTTTCGCTCCTCTGATTTTCATTGTTTATTTCAGCTTATGCAGTATGCGAGACTCCAATCTTAGAATTTGTTTTCCTTCTAGAAGATCCAGACTTCTTAAGCTTTATTTCCAAATGAGCTTCGTGCAAATATTAGCGACATAAAAGTTACTGTATATTAAAATAATACACTGCAAGATATACCTTCAAAAACGTATAAACCAAACGCAGTGTTCCTAATTTAAAGGAGATACAGCACTAACAATAACATGTATGTGAGGGAATGAACAATGCACTTTTTGAACTCACTGAATCTAAGAGTATTTTTCGGAAAATGCTCACCCGCACATTTTTATTGCATTTTCTCCCATTTTTGTATGTCTACCTGCTTGCCTGTTTGTCTGACTGTGTGAACAGAATAATAAAAACAAAAAGTCGAGAAAAATCTGATGTGTAACTTCAACATACTTCAGGATTGTGACACGAAGAATTTCCAGAATTTAAAACTACCCTTTACATGAAACCTTTTTCATTTTTTTATATGTTAAAAAATAAGCTTAACGAACTTGATCAAAATGTTACGTTTAAGATATGTGTATTATTCATGAAAAGCATATCATGAATTTTCTTGGAACAGCTTTTTAAATCACTTTCAATTAAAAATAATTTTGCATAAGGAATAAACTATAAGATGTATACAAAATGTTACTAAACATTACATTTGAAATCACATTTTTATATTGTTGTTATTGTTTTCCATTTCTGAATAGTTTGTCTTCTTCTATCATATTTTATACCATTCATTTAATTTTTTTTGCACTACTATCACACATCAGTTCTTAATCGCACTCACTAAAAGTTTATGGTATTTCAAAGCCAGCACATAGCTACCTGGTTTTTAAATTTGCCTAATACTTCGTCTAATGATCCCCCTTTTTATTGAAACACAAGGATATTTGTGCTGAAATATATATTTCTGTAAATGTTTCTATAAACTTGGCAACTAAGCAGATAAAATAGCTTTTGGAGTCTAGATAAGAATAAGAATATAAAAAGAAGCGGTTGAAGAAATCAATGAGAATGTTTACCTTCACTGACACCTTCCTTCTGACAGAGAAGATATTAACTTTTATTCAAACATTGTACTTCAATATTTCACTGGAAATATAATATATTTTGAGATTCATAGAATCCAAAATAAAGGAATGTCTTGAAAAAGGTACGTGCACGTATGCTTGCTTGAGCTCCATCCGTATGTCTTTCTGTGAACAAACTCAACAAACGAAAAGTCGGTTGAATTCCAAGCTCGGGATTTGAGTTCAACATCTTCAGACAGGATTTTCAAGAATGGACTCATCACTCGTTATTTCCTTTACATAAACAAAATGTTTAATTACTTTTTACTTTCCAAAACTGGATCTAACCAGTGTATTAAAATATTGTATGTTTAAGATATCTGAAAGATAAACAAAATGTAGAATCTTGAATTTCTATAACTCTGTCATGCCTGTTTATTATGAATTTATTTCCTGAAATTTGATACTCGTATAACTTTTAAACATATGAGATGCCATAGGACTTACTACATTTGTAGATTTTTAAAATATGCTTGATTTTTGTGAGGTTTACGATTTATCTACGTGATATTCTTTGTTAATGGTTTCAATTTCTACATGCTTTACATTATTTTCAAGTTACAAATCTCTAGTTCATTCTGGGATACAATGGGAAGATATTCATGAATATCTTTCAGTTCATAAATATCGTTAAATAAAAGAATTTATGTTATTGTAATTAATATTCTTCCACACTATAGCCGTGTGTAGGACAGTATTGGAAAGGGCAGCATATTCAATGCCATGACCGGGATTTGAACCACGGATCTACCGGTTACCGTCCGACTGCTCTAATTCTGCCCTTTCCAATTTATGTTATTCTTGAAAGCTCTAACTTGGGCCTTTTTAAACTCCTTATGAGGTTATTTTTGTTTTTATTTCCCATATAATTGCGAAATCAACTCAGAGAAATTTCTACCATTCATACTGTAGACAAAATGTATATCTGCTTAAAATACATAGTGTCAAACAATATTAAAAATATAACGAAGCAATTCCTTTGCATTTAAAGTGTTCCACTAGATAAGCATTAAAATCCAAAATAAACAAACCCAACGTTACTACAGAAATACATAGTAAACGTGTAAACGACATATTCGATTGTTTCACCAATGTGACGTGATCAATGAAGCAAGTAAGCATTACACTTTAAACAGTTCATTGCTTGATTAGAGCTTCTCGGGTTACCAACTATATAATGTTTATGCCCTTGCTCGAGCTTTCGACATATTAAAATACATGTCTATCTCAAAATCATGGCGTTCTTCAGGAACATTGATTATGTATATAGGATTGAAGCTTTGAAGACGAGGTTATCAATATGATTATTCATTTCCTGATGATGACCATGCAGTTCATATGGCCGACAGCTCGAGCAATTTCATAAACATTACACCTCTGGTAACCCGAGCAGCTCTAACGAACAATCATCGCCGTGAAAGTTTCAAATCTTACGTCAATCGTTATTGCTTGCTTCTAAAAATGTCATGGTTTGCAGTAAAATTCATAATTAGACCTTTAAAATGCCAAGATTGGCTCCAAAGCTCAGCCACTTGAACAACTATATGTTGTGCGAGGGGTCCCGGATTCAATTCACGCCTGGAAGTGGTACTTTTTTTCTAGTCAAGATTATTGCCCATCTTCCAGGTTTTAATGCTTAGATATTCCTATGACTGATGATAACAATAGACACATAGGAAGATAAGCACCTGTAATACTTACGTATGCATTCTGTATGAATTGAATGGCAATGGATAGAGAGGGTCGTGTGAATGAATGCGCCATTAGATTTTAAAATGGTGTATTTATAGAGGTTTTAGGTCGGAGTGCAACACGACAATCCACTAAAACGGAGGCCTGCTGTTCTCGTTATTAAGAGCAGTTTGTTGTATGGCGGTAGTGAAACAGCGGGAACCAATGGAGTGTCTCTGTAACTTGGCAGTCATTACTCCCGGAGTGAATTGAGAGGAGGGCTGCTCCACTCTACATCTGTTACTACGTCAAAAGCCTCCTGCCGAATGTTCCATTTGCGGTTCTTCTCTCGAGGGAACGTTCACTTTGTGGTTGCTTTTACCGCACGTCTTCACTGCTTTGTATACCAATAATAGCAGCGCTGCTAATACATGAGAGTAGGTACTCCGCACATCGGCTCTGTGGCTTTTTAATATGTGATCAACAACCGTCTCCAAAACTTTATCATGGGATTAAAAGCACTACTAGGTCATTGAAATGGTTCAATGCATTGCCAGTAGTTAGACGTATTACATTTGTTCACAAATGCTGAGATGATAATCGAAGTGTATGGATAACTACTCAATATTTTATTTCGGTTAAGCAATCCTTTAAGTGATGTTCGCCGTTGCTATTAACCCTCGCCCACCTTTTGCAATTTTTTAAATTCTGACTTATAATTTTTTGATTAAGGTCATGCAGGTAGCTGTTGTCAATCACTGTTTCTACTACTGAATTGCGTAATTTTTTCAGTTTTCATTGATTTTATTTTTGAAAAACATTGAAATGTCAAGGTTGTCATAAAGTACTGTCCTGTTGGTATTATGTGATTTACGTAGAAAAAGCAAAAAAGGAATAGTAATGTTAAATATTACCTTTATAAATATGACAACATATAACAGCCAATTTTAAATACATTTGGTTGAAAAATTACTCAGACAAGTTGTTGCCAGTGGTGATAGTATGAATTAATAAATAATTTTCTTATGCTCATAAACAATACTACTTTAACCTCAATAAACGAAAATTAAATGACTAAAAAACAAAACAATACCATGAACAATATTATCTAATATATTCCTACCTCTTAGAGTTTCTTATATCTGTAACTTCCCCTTATATTTAACATTTTGTTTTATATATAATAGGGAAGTTCATTACTGCCACTTATTACTTTTACCCCTCACTATCCTTTTCCATTTTCCTTGTTTCCTCATAGTTCTTTTAACCATTTCAATCTCACTTTCTTAATGTACTCGTCTGATTTTGAATTAAACATTTCCCTAACTCTTGAGCCTATTGGGAGATCATTCCATTTTTGTGTACTACATTCTCTCTCCGTTTATCTGTACTGTTACGTTAAAAAATATAGTACCAATTATCTTATAATCTACCACATTGTTTGCATCTTTCCCCCCTTTTTATCCATATTATGCCACTTAGATTTATTACCCACGTCCTAGCCCATGCATTCCCCATTCTGACCACTTTATTGCATACTTTGATGTATTTCTCTCTCTTCCCCATTCCATTTTTAAGAATCTATAATCTATCAAAGATATTTTGTGCTTAAAGCTACTCAGAATTTCTTCCTCTTCGATGCTTTTTTGCTTCCACCCTTGTTCTAATTCCTCTCAGAAAACCCTACCCTTGTTTCTTCCATATCTACTTCTTCCAATTTTATCCGCATTTTGTGCATCCAAGTTTCTCTTTTCCCCATTTTCTCATGCACAACCAATCATTGTTTTAATATATCATTTTCCTCCGAAGAATTTATTATAAACCAGCATTTCACTGCTCTGTCTACCATTTTACCTTTTGCTCTACTCACCCTAGTTCTGTCTGTGCTACCCCATTTGGCAAACTCCTTGGTAACTCCACTATTATTTTACAAAACTTTCTATGTATTATGTCTACATTTCCCAACCTTCTTCCAGCCCCCATATATCTGCTACATACAGCACCCTTCTACCACTACACTGCATATCCTTTCCAGTTATACAATTTTCATTTCTGGTCTTTTTTGACACACGCTCCTATTACCTGTATTGAATGTTTCCCCTTTGCAAATACACCTTTCTGCTGTTCACACTGTTGAGCCTAACTCCAAGTTAGTCCATTCCATACTTCCAACTCTGTTCTCCCAATACCATTTTTCACTCTTTCTTAATTTATACCCTTACTTGAAGATCATAATTGTTATTTATTTACTTGAAACCCCAGTCTTTACAGTATTTATCAAAAGCTTTAATAAAATTAGCCCTATAGCTGCAACGGAACCTGTCACTAGATCGTCTGGAAACAGTAGCCCTGGCATTTCCTTATTGTTAATGACTGGTGCATGTTTATTAATTTTTCCTATCTCTTCTATAATATCACCTATAAATAGTTCAAACAACACTGGACTGAGTTTACACCCCTGTCTTACTCCTGAAATGCGCTGTACATACTCTGTTACTTTATTGTCTGGCAATTTTACACAGAGCTGATTCTCCTGATACATATTATACAATAGTTCAATAAATGTATTGCTGACCCCTTTCCTTCTTACTTTCATCCATAGTGCTTCTCTTTTAATTGTATTAAAGCCTTCTCTAGATCGATAAACACCATATACACCCTTACCCTTTTATTGCTTAAATATTTGCCTACAATAAAATTGTCTTGATTATGACAGTGTTATCGGGTGTTCTCCTATTTGCTCTAAATAGTTATAATTTTTTATACTATTCTATCCAGTTCGTAGCCTATTAGCTAACATTCCTGTAAAAATCTTTCCTAAAATTTAAAAGTGAACTTATCCCCCTGTAATTAATTGAATTGTTTTTTTAACCTTTTCCTTTATATATTGGTCTATCACACTTATTCTCCAATTCTTGGGCATCCGTTTTGTCCCCCATATTTGATTCAACAGATTAAACATTATATTTCTCTTAGTTTCATCTTTTGTCCAACCTTTCCAAAATCCCCCTGGGATACCATCTATACCACTTGCTTTGTTAGCCTTTAACCTCTTAATATGTTCACATAATAATTCTGTGTCAATGATTTGCCCATCTAATTCCTCAATAACTTGATGGCCCTCCTGTAAAGGGATTCTACACTCTGGTTGCTATCTTGACCTAACAATGCCCTAAAGTGTGTACACCATTTTTTTGGGTTTGTATTATCATCCATTCTAGAACTCCTTTGGTAGTATCACTTTTGAAATAAGGATTGGTATAATATCTAATGTGAATTAGGTACAATGGTCAAAAAGGAATAGTTAAGCAGTGTTAAATATTATCTTTATAAATACAATAGAATATAGTACCCAATTATAAAATAAATTTGTTTTAAAAATTGCTCAGACAATTACTCAGTGGTGGCCACAAAGTACCCTCCCCCCTCTTAGTAATCTAAGTTCTGGAATAAGGCTCGGTAATTCTAGGGTTATTATGTAATCAACAAGCGATTGAAAGCACTAATATTATTAGACGGGTCACTGAAATGGTTCAAAGCATTGCCAGTAGTTAGACATATTACATTTACTCACAAATATCGTGGTCATAACAATCGAAATGTACAACTAATCAGCTATTTTATTTCGTTGTATAACGTTCACGAAAGTATTACTGATTTTTATTTTCGATCGTTATCCTTCTAGAAGTTTTCTGGTTCCGAATTTTTCCTGAGTTTTGTACCTATCTCATACTCAAGGATTTACTATGCCAAATAACTTGACTTTTTTAGATTAACCTGAAATGTGTTATTATAACACAACCTTTAACGCTTACGTCCCATTTAAAATGTTTTATGGGATTACTGAGGTGACGTCAATTGCATGCACACCAGAGGTAGAATTAAAACAAATTTGTAACTAATAGAGTCAATAAACCTAGTTAACCTATTTATTTATTGAAAAAAAAAACAGTTTTCCGTATTTACGATATTTCATCAAGAACAAAATAAGGCATAATAATTGTAAATAAATTCCGCGAATCAAGAACATTATAAAGAACCTTGTTCTTCTTATTATTGTTCTTCTTCTTCGTCTTCAACCAAACACAAGTGCGCGCGCGCTCGTGTGTATATGTATTTGGATGGATGTGAGTAAACAGAATAATTCTAAAAACGAAGTCTTTTATAAATTATTATTCATTTATGCCTTTTATAAATTTTTCTCCCAAGAACAATTCTTAGTATGATATCACACAATATACAGGATAGGTTATTTTGAAGCGGGTCTGAAACTTCGCCATGAGTTACGCCAAGTATAGCGTGAGCCCTCGCCATTGCATCTAAAACTCTGGCTGCTGTCTCATACTTAAAGAGCGAGCGAGCGAGTGAGTAGTGAGTGAGTGGAGTTTAACAACTAAGACATTTGGGCCCGATCATACTTGAAATTATCACTAACGCCTTCTTTCCCAATAGTCAGTGAGAGCAATACTACAACCACGTGTTTGGTTATTATTAAAATGCCATAGTATGTTCAAGATATTTTCATGACAAATGAGATGTACATAAATATAACTTAATTTACAGGGAATAACCTCTGAAGTCGTGTTCATTATAAACGTGTATTGCATAATTACTAGAGAGTAAAAGGCACACAAAATCTTAACGTATAAAATCGTTAAAGCACTCCACTTACTAACAATTTATAGTTGGTTTTCCCTTTTTTTCTTCCCTTCTTTTTCGTGTACACATGAACTTTGTTTACCGTTTTGTGTTTTGATGTCAGGAACACCTCCCCCAAATAAATGACACCAATAATGATACACCCTGTATTTAGAATAATTAGATTTTTGAAATGCGTTGTCATTCAGGAAGCGAGCAGCGGAAGCACGAAAGTTCAGTAATTGTTATTTACATAGGCTAAAGGGGAAAACAGCATATTGCTAAACATTTTGTATAAATGATCGTATCTTGGGGTACTTAAGAGTGATAAAATCCGTAAGCTATTTCTTGAAATTGTAGTCACAAGCTTAAATGTGTATCCAGCATACTAGTGAATCATTTATTCCGCAGGAATTCAGCGCAGGGACGCTTACCTTAACCACCAAGTAATAGCCAATAAGATCACAGGAAAGCAGCGGAGATTAAGTGAGGGGAATCTGAATAAGCAAGGGGAAGCACATTAGTAGGAGTTTTCCAACAAGATCACGAAGTTATACGACGCTCGCAGAGGTGCAGACGGGCCCGCAAATAGAACATACTATAAGTGAATTAGTTGAGTCGCACCGTCATCAAGGGAACTGCGATGGAAGTTATGTGAGTGACTGAGTGTAAACCTGAGATGTAGTCAGTTCCTACCAGAGGTAGGAAATGATGAATAAAATTCTATCAGTTATTACGAGATCGCATTATGTATGACCCCCATATTCGGAAGGAAAACTGCAGCTAAATATTATCCGAAGATATTAACTTGGTATATAGAACTTGGAATTGACCCTGGTCATTCCACAGAATACTGTGACAAATAAAGTCCAGAATCTTCTTTGTTGTCACTTTGACTTCTAAAACTGAAACTGAAACACAGTCCTCCTTTATTGTTAATACAAAGTAGCATTCGTTACGACCTTAAAACTCACGTTGTTTTCGGCATCTCGTAAAACTGACATAGATTCACTGTTTTTTAGTTCTACTCGAACTGTCTCAGAAACAGCTGGCTTCGATGATCACACTCACTAAAACTACTTAGCACAAAAACAATTCCGATGCGACGATTAAACATCCAAAACTGAATCTGATGATACTCGAATTTCTCTCAATGGTAGCACACACATACACACACACACACACACACACACACACACACACACACACACACACACACACACGCACACATGCACGCATACGCACACTAAAAACTAACTGTTTCAAACCTTGCCCCCTGCAGGCTTATTTTCTGAAATGGAAAATGCACCAGCATCCTAAGTTCTCCTGGGCTTTTTATCAGCAACGGAGAATCAGGATAAGGGCACACTTCCAGAAATTGTAAGAATTATTGAAGTACGCGTATTCCCCATTTTATCTGCAGAAATTGTAATCAGCATGTTCTAAAGCTTTCACTTCTAAAATTTCAGTCGTATTGCAACAATATGTTGTATAATAGTATATTTGGCACAGGTTATTCATATAATAATGTTCCCATTAGTATAGAAATGTAGGGCAGAAAACATATGCTACATGGGATTCTATCCAAGTTCAGGATATTTCTCTAGGTCAGCGGTAAAGTGCTTTAACACGTTCAGCTACTACTATAAGGATACGAAACTACTGAGGGAAACAGTTGGGTACATTTTATTTACCTTTCTGTGATGACGATTGCAAGCGTTTTGATCTCACTGACGCCTGAATATCCGACGAAAAAGACGTACATAACCGAACTAACGCACCTAAGTGCTTGTTAGTTAATGTAGATCTTCAATTACTTTTTATTAAACCAATTTTGGAAAACATGAAGGACAAGACTCTGTATGTGTTTATGTTTTCAAGCCGCAGCGTTAGGGTGTTTGTTTATGTACTGAGCTAGAGAAAGTCCCCACACACAATACGCTGTGTTGTCAGCTTGTTTTTGACAAAACTAAAATATCCCCGTAGGAAATGGTCAGAGACAAAAACGCAACATAGAAAATGTGTTGCAAATACCGAGATCTACCACTGGCATAAATTAACATAATGACTTCCCTTCCACCCGGTGTGTAGGGGCGCCTTAAGATTTGGTGACCCTTCGCGCAGGTCTCATTGAAGTTGGGTATTTACTTTTGTGAAGGATAGTATGTATATACGGTATGTGTGTATGTAGAAGCTGACGTAATATGTTTCATATGTAAATGAATAAAGGTGGTGTCAATATAGAACCCAAGAGATTGCAACCCCTAACAAATGCGAACTAAGGTCAATGGTATTACTACCCCAAAGAAGTGTACCTCTGGGTATAAATACATATAAAATTAGATTAAGGAGAGGATGTAGTTTGAAGCAACTTTCTCTTGTTTTCCTCTCTACATAGGTTGCTTAAAATGTGACCCAGTGGTTTTGAGTTCCGTTTTAAAAGGAAGAGAAGCCGTTACAAGTAACAAGAAGTTGGCACCATTGCGGTTCCCTCGCGACCGACAATGTTACGAGCGGCTAAAAGGATAGCTTCAGTGCTTCTGACAGTGACATACAGCCATGGCCCCCTGCGGACACTGCTCGTGTGACATGAACTCGTTTTTTGCAATGGTGCATTGTACATGAGCCACCACCTACAAAAACATGTAGTTAATTTTGGCACTTCAACATACTTTGGTTACAGGTCGTCCGGTATCCCCCCCCCCTTTACCCCTCAAATCTGAGATATGAATGCCACACCCATTTCTCTGGACATTATCATTTCGCAAGTATTCTGCAAATAGTTGTTGCAAACGCTCATCTTCCTAACCATTTCATTTAGTAATTATATTTTACTGCTATCTTATCTTTAGCTTCTGAGGTAATACTATAACAATGCTGAGCTTAGAGTACGCCAGAGGTAACATGAAAGTGAAACGTTTATAAAAATTCAATGTTAAAATTAAATGAGCAATAATTCGAGTAACACATCATAGTCACAGGTAACATTTGGAAGCATTCTGTATATGTCTAAGAAACCAAGCGGGATGGCTCTGGTGGTATTGTGTATGGTCTCATTCGAGAGACCACGGGCTCGATTCCCCTGGCCAACCTTCCTTACTCATGGCTTTTTCGTAGGTATCCCCGAGTCACCAGGCGAATGCTGGAAAGGATTTCCATATCTTCCCTTCATTTCATTACATTAATTATTTAATTTCACCCTTCATCCCATTCGGTTTCTTTCAGGCGAGCCTACTGGTTTCCGGGCCAACCATGGGATGGTACAAGCCCAGGAAGGGAAGGAGCCGGTTTGCGAGCCCCGCGCCCCCTTGGGAGTACGAATCCCAAGGGGGTAGTAACCGGGCTGAGCCATCCCCCGCCGGGGTGCTTCAAACTGGGAAAATGTAAGGAACCTGCCACCTGCTCTGTCCTGGCAACGCTCCGGCCATCCTTAGGATCCATTCACCTCACCCATCCTCCCGGAGGGGTGCCCCGTCAGGGACAGAGGCACAAAAGATCGCCTTTCGGTCGAGGTCCTAAGTGCCCTCGGCAAGTTGTCATAATTTCATAGTCATGTCCAGGAATTTTTCCATAGATAAAACAATATGCCAAAACAATTGGTATCCCATTAGTTAATGAGCTTTACATTTTGCTTAGTTTTACAGTTTACCAATGCTTGAAAGCAGATTAAAGATACAACTACAAAAAATTGAAAGCAATTATCCTTTTGTTTTCTCTGATACTCACTGGTAGTAATACTACATCAAAATTCGCAATATGGCCCTCCAAATCCGAAACAAAGGAAGCATGCGTAGAAAGTTATGTGCTTGCATACGTGTAATTGTGTATGTGTCCGTCCGTATGCTCTGCCTGTCTCTCTAAGAACAGCACGACCAAAAAACAAAAGATTGCTTAAATGCCGACGATGCCAAAGTAGTTTCCAAGATATTTCCCCACCCCAAACTACTCTTTGCATACAAATGGTAGTTTTTACTTTCTCAAACTTGGTTCTAATGGTCTTCATTAAAATTCCGCATGTATAACATACTTGCTTGTATATAATATGTGTAGAAATCATTTTCTGCAAGTAGTTTGTGAAGTCTTCTTCATTCACAAAGAATTTTGCATAGCATGTAAGCTATAATAAATAGAAACTTATTTCATAAACTTTTTAAAGCAAGCCACGTATGTGAAATCATTTTTTGGTGTTTACTGTTACTGGAATATACTTATTTACTGTTGATAAATACTTCATATACTTTTCCAAGCGCTAAGTCGCTACTTGTTTATTCCTTCATAGAAACAGAATAGAATCTCCAAAGCCATTACAGAGCCACCCGCTTTTTATAGACTTGATTGACGCTTACCCTACTCTTTCCTTCTGGTACCTACAAGAAATTCTGATACGAGCAAACATTTTTTTTTCATTTATCGAACATCTTTAGAAGAGGCAGCAGAAAAACGTGTTTGAATGTAATACAGTTTTTATGCTAAGTCACTAAGACTACAATTTTAAAGTCATTACATAGCAACTCGTTTGTTAAAGGCTTGACTGTCACCTATCTGTCGCGTATCTGCTTTGCCCTCAACGAAATAAGTAATAAAATAATTTTTCAAGTATTCATCCATGAAGAAGGAATACAACATGTACATCCACGAACAGTTTGTAGATATATGGGTACAGAAAATTATATGGAAGCATCCTAAACTGTTTTCTTTTTACTCTTTACCAAATAGTATTTAGAGGAATAACCGCATTTCGCTAAAGATTCAATATAGAGTTTACAATATGTTTTAAGGTCCAAGTTGTCAATTGTTTTGAACATGTCAAAACGCTTAAACAATAGAAAAACACAAAATGAGGGCCACTCACAGCTGCGTCTGGCTTCCTAATGGATGAAGAGATCCCGCATGCTCAAACTCTAAACTGCAGCGCTGTAGCGATTAAATATTTAAACGGTATTTACTTTAAAAACACGCCTCCTATCTAGAGTAATACAGATGTGTAGCCAAGGTTGATACATGTTTCAAACATGGTAAGGAATTTGCAGGGTGATTCCATTGTTGAAGTAGCGGGTTTCATTCACAGTCTTCTTGTCATATTCACAATTCTTAAACAGAAGAATAAGATTCTGTTAGTGTCCGTTGATGACTTTACAGAAAACAGTGAGAATGAACTGAAATGGTCTCTAATTTCAGATATAGCAATTTTTTGCATTTTGGCAGAATAAGCTAAATCTGATTTAATGCTTACATTATAAAGAATTTCTGGTTTAAGGAGGTTCGAACACAGATGTTCCTGCTGAAATTACCTTTAAAAGGCAAGACTAGTGACGGTATTATGCACTGCTCGCTTTAGATAGAAAACGAATGACCAATACTTTCTCTTTTATTTCTCTCTTGTTTATCTACAAAAAGCAGAGGAAGAATTACATTCAATTAAAAAATTTGATACCGAAATTTTGTCGGAAATCACGCTTAGTAACTCCCTAAATCCAAAAGGACAAACCTTTTTAGAAAAACTCTAGGCGTATGCATGTGTGAGAATGTCTGAAAAGCTTCTTGTCTCATTGTTGGCTGATTTTGAGCCTAACGAGTTTTGTATTCATCTAACCTTTTGCTGGTGGCAGATACATTACGGAACGTCTTCTAATTTTTTTATTTGGTGGGCCTTAAAACACCACTTCCGATGAAATTTGGATATCGAATTTTTGGGTAGGATGAAAGCCTTCCTTACATTATGTAGACGGTAGACAACGGTAAACTATATTGCAAGAAAAGCATTTTCTCTATCCTCCTCCGTCACCCACAGTTGTCATGAACGGTGTTCGCTACTGGAGGCTGGAACGTGGTCAATCCCTCCATACCGGTTATGAGTCATTCCACGTCAAATCGAACAAAATATGGCAAAAAAATGACCTTGATCTCTCAGATTTTCTTGAATTTTTTTTTTTTTTTTTTTTTTTGTGTTTTGGAACAAAATATATTTGACCCGTGTTTCTTCATTTTATATAAAAAATTTTATTTTAGCAGATATTAATTTTTGAAATGTCCCAAAAATCGTGCGCTCCTCACTCTTCGATCAATCATACCTCCGATTGTAATGAAGCAAATTACTTGATCTTTGGCTCAAGTTAAAGATAAATTGCAGTATTTCGTGAGGTACTTATTAGAAAATTTTATTAACTATTATTAATATTAAATTTTATACGATTAAAGTTTTAAAGTTAGATAATAACAACTCGACCATTTAAAAATCCGGAAAAAAACCTAAATACAATGAAGTTTATTCAATATTCTCAGAAAAAATTAGAATGGAGTCTCTAATAGTTCAGTTGTAATTAACTTTGCAAATTAGTGCAGCGGAGTCGCGAGATAGCGGTAACGCCTACAGTAACCTCGCACAAATTGCCACCTTCCATTACGGCAACTGTCCACTGCTTAAGATTCCATGAATGTTATAACAGTACAGTAAGGAGAGCACTTCTAGCTGACACTATTATATGTACATTATTAACATCTTCAAAATGTTTTTAAAATGTGCATTTTAAACTAATGTTTCCATACAACACACAGCTTTACCTCCTTCCAAAGGAAATTTTTTCACTAAAGCTTCAGTTTTTGACAAAGGAATGAACGAGTGTAATTTTAAAGCATAGCAGAACCCATCGTTCTTGGCCCCTGATCTTGACTGGAAGTCCTGTTGGCGAATCCATAGCTTTTGCCTGTTTCATTAGCTCATATTGTATAATTCTGTGAATGAAACCATGCACATTGGGTGGGAGGGGGAAGGTAGTGTTGTCTGCATGATCTGAGACAGTCTTGCTAATTCAAAGGTGATTTTTTAGTGCAGCGTGCACTTGAAGACATAGATCTTTGCGATAAAGAGTGAATATAGTGAATTTGTGAGACATTGATCATAGCGTAAATCAATTATGCCACCTGTACGTTCTAAATTAGGGACCAAAACATTACACAGTCAGAGTAGAGAAATTATTTCAAATGTATGGACGTACATGAAGGAAGAAGCTAAAAGCAAAGAACTGCTTACATCAGATTTTTTCAAAAAAAAGAAGCAAAAGTTCAAGAGCACGAATCAGATGCCATAGGAGTATCAGAAAGAAGGTACATTGTGGAGATGTTTTTCTGTATGGACTGTACTGCCTTAGTAAGAATCTGAGTAGCATAGCTGACGCGGCAATTCGCAGGCTGTCTGCAGTCACTTGGTTTGTTACTCGTCCGTGTGCGCTTGCAGGTCTCCAGAAAAAAAAAATTGTAGCGAATGCACTAATGCAAGCTCCATAGTTTTAAACATCTTACTTTATAGATAAAATGTCAGGGAATACGTGTGTATTTTTTTAGATTTTTAACACATCGATTTAAATTTTATTTTTGGTTTTACAAAATATACCGTCAAAAAAACAGTCCAAAATGTATGTGTAATAATGATTGATCGAAAGTTGTTGAAATTGTTATATTTAACCTTTGCAGTGCGCCAAACCCCAACTCTCAACTCTATATGACCTTAGAGTAACATGTAATTTTATACTACGGTGCGCGCAGAAATTGTTTAATTTCTAATAGCCATAACTAAGCAAGTAATTTAAAAATACGGAAATAAAAGAATAAGGGTCTCCTTATTTGAACCTCCTACGAAAAGGTCGTGTTTTACGGGTGTTCGATTTGACGTGGATTGACCCTTATGTGGTCTTCGCTACCACGAGCTACTACTTCTCAAGCAAGTAGCTGCTCAATTGATCACTCAAGAGCCTAAAGAGGCTGAGTGCACCCCGGACGGGACCTCTCAGCCGGAGAAAATCCCAACGCTGTTACCGGGAATCGAACCCAGGTCTACCGCTCGGAAAGCAGAAGCGTTACCACCGTGCTAAGGAGATCACCAAGCATATTGGATAGACTTCGTAAGTTTACACCATTAGACATTTTTACTAATTTTCTTGATTACATTGTTTCTAAATTATTAATTTAAACACCTTATATTAGAGTATAATAGTGAGGTTAATTCAAATAAAAAGTATAGAAGTAGTAATCATCAGTAATGTACATCTCGCCTGTACCCACAGATGGCGCCTACTAATCAGTGTATAGAGCATTAAATTGGAGAAAGAAGTAATTAATCGTGTAGGAGTATGGAGAATGGAAGAGTGTCATAGGTAATCTTGGCATATAGTCACGGACAAACGATGCCGTTGGAGATATGCGAGTGTTGGTGTGTCTGGTCTGTCAACTCAGCGCGGTATCTCTACCTGATTGATGACTCAGGTATAATATTTCAATATGATGAACAGAGATATTCCCAGCATCGCCTAAAGTGAAAGCTTAAACCAATCTGGTACAGCTGTGTCGTCATCAATCTAGAATCTAGACGCGAAATACCTTCTCTCTTTTCTCTAGCTCATAATTCAAATGGAACTTGCTTGGAAGCCCGCCGTCCTTTAACCTTTCTCCCAAACATTGCGAATGAATTCGGCCCCAGAACAATCTTAAATAATTTCTTTTTTGCGGAAACTGTCCCTAAAGCGAATATGCAAATGTAAAATCTAATGAACGGTTGATTGATGGTTTTCTGAATGCTTACTGGTTGAAAACCATACGTATAGGGTGATCTGAGCTGAATATATGCTGAATTTTAAGTTCTTCTTTGGCAATATTAAGGTTTTCAGGACTTTTAGACTATCCCTTCTAAGCACCAAAAGAATATAAGCGTAGGTGTACGAAACTGGTAGTGAGAAGAAAAATCTGAAATCATTCCATGATTTTTTCTACTTACAGGTGCATGGGGGATAAAAATCGATAATCAAATCCTGGTTCCTATATGTTGGCTTACAACGTCGCAAATACCATCCAACAATTGTGTTGATAAGTTCATACTATTATTGATCGATATGCAAAATGGTTAAATATGCATCCTCATTTGAAAGAAACTGGCTTAAACACTTACACGTTTTTTCTTGTCAGATGGTTTATCACAAATAAAAACTGTAGAAAATTCGCTCCAATGCAGAGAAATTCACAGGACTTAGGATATTCCTAAGAAATTCGAAATACCCATTTCATTTGTCATATAAGTATGTGAAATAACGAGGGTATGTTGGATTGGAGAGACTATTTTGCAAATCCTCGCGTCATATCCTTCTAACAGACTAAACTTAAATACTAAGCTAGGGATTTATGAGACTTATTGCTAAGTTATGTCGTTCTCTCCATCTCTCTCTCTCACACACACACACAAACACACACAAACACAAACACACAGTCTTCATTGGGAATGAATTTTGTGTAGTTGGTAAACCGCAACATTTACTGCAAACCTTACTATACAAAAAATTATTTGATGTTAAAGCACACGATTTATTTTAAACAAGCTGCAATAGTAAACAATATATTCGTTGTCATTTAAGTTTAGAAGTAGTTATATTCTTGTAAGTCACGTTATTATTCATCATTTCTCGTGTTCATGGAAGGAAGCCATTTGCTATCTAAAAAGCCTTCTGACTATCTATCAGTTTAGCCTATGTTATTCTTGTTATATCTACGACAAAATGTGTAAAATGAGTAAATATGTGAATGTGCAATGAAAGATTATTTCGACCACCACCCGAGAGTATTCTCCATATAAATAAACGGCACTGACAGTCACCGCTTCAGACGCAGCGAAACCTAATTGGACACTTCGAGAGCATTAGAACCCGGAAATAACTTGCTATACCAATTGGCTTCAGCCGTTAAAGCCTACATTCTCTCGTCAAATAAAACTAATTAAGCTAACCCCTAGCGCAACAGCCCTTCGCGGGCCAAGGCTGAATTTTATAAAATTTATTGCTGTTCTGCTGTCCCCACGGTTCTACATACAGACTCATGATTCAGAACAGCTAAGCTGAAGCAAGATTAAAGTGTATCCCAACGCCTTGACTCAGTAGCAATACAAAGACATCCATCTACAAAGTTATGTCCTATGTATGAGATATAATATTACATTTTGTTAAAACATCTGTTGACAACGCAAACTTGAACATTTCTATAATGGCCACTCGTAATGTTTGTATTCGTAGCTTCAAAATAAGTTTCAGAAGTTTTGAACGGAACAGTCTGAGAACGTTGAAAATCACGACGTCAAAAGAAACACAAATGAAATTTTAAAGTAATGACAGTGACAATGCAACATGTGAAATTGAAATATGTACTATTAATAGCATAGATAGGAAAAGGATTGAAGTACCAGTAAATTTGGATATACCCTTCTGGGCAAACAAAGGAATGGAGAAATTCGAAAACGGGTACATATGCACGATGAAACTTGGATGATCTGAATGTTCATAATTTAAAATCGTTATTAATTTGAAGATGTTTCTTAATCCCTGAAACGTTTTATTAAAGCAACGTGAAAAAAACTCACATATAATTCGAATTTTATTTTCCTTAAATCCAAGCATTCCTTCAGAAATGTCAGTCAAAAATTTATCTAAACGCGGAAATTTAATATAACTTAGACCATGTTTCTGCACAAGAGATCATCGCTTCGGGATTGTTTGTTTTGTCAGAATGCAGTTGGAGTGCTATTTGGTGGGAGGAATAGCTTTCCCAGCTGCCGGCCTTGAGCTTCTATACCTGCTCCCAGATCCCCTTGTTTAAAACACCTACATCTTTAGTTGTTGCTTGAATTG
This sequence comes from Tenodera sinensis, assembly GCA_030765045.1. NCBI lineage: Eukaryota > Metazoa > Arthropoda > Insecta > Mantodea > Mantidae > Tenodera > Tenodera sinensis. Next base: position 141,793,504 of record CM060965.1, on the reverse strand, counting down.
CCTACTTTTTAGTGAATACTGTTAGAGAATAATGTTACTACGTATCTTAATATACCATGTGTCAAGTACAAGACTTCAACTTTTGCTGTAAAAGTCATTTGAAAACTTGAAAAGGGTCTGAAGAAAAAATCTGGAATCGCGAAACAATACGTGATACTATGGAATACTTTGTAAAGTTATCCGAAGAGTAAGAAGAACATTTTAAGCAGTGTTGGAGTGAAAATTGAAGGAGCCAAAAAAGATTCAGACAACAGCATGTAGCTGTATTACTGAAATGTAAATTATAGACGTAACTTTTGTAGTTGGAGTTTTTGGATATTTAGAATTTTTTTCTAGTCCCTTCAGCCTCAAACATTCCAAGTTCTATTTATAATCTAAATGATAAAATTAATGAAAATGAAAACAATTGGCATCAGCACATTTTACGGAGAAAATAGACATGAATATAAAAAATGTATTAACTCACAAACTACAAGAAGGAAGACCAAGGAAAAAATGGAGTGATATTTTGAGTTGAGGACGGAACAGATCATCAGTCTTATGCCTTGTGGCAGAAGAAGAAGATCGAGAAGAAAAGTCTTCATCTTGCAGTTATTTTGTCGGTTTTCAATTATATTTCTATAAATTCCTTACATAAAGGTTTCAGAGAAGAATGTCGTTTTAAAACTCCAGTAATGCGGCTTACGTAATATATCAGATCTTAAGGAATAGGAATCCCATGTCCCACAAGACTACCAACAATGCAATGCATTTGGTGGGTATGTCACTGATATTCTGAATTTGAAAGTTCTACTGTAAAACGGAGCTCCATTTAATAACATAATGCTTTGTATGAGGGAATTAGTTATATGCACTAATGCACAATGGTCTATCTAACCGTGCTAGTGGGAATATATACACATACATAAGTAAAATTGCATTTTTAAGAACTAAGCCGATGAAGCTTTTAACATGTTTGCAAGTGAACCTGTACAAATGGACGCTTGCTAGTACAATTTCTCGTTGTGTTAGAAGCCCCAGATGGCTTGTATGTAATTAAGCTGAGAGTAGATTGGCTTACCCGTCAATGAGGGGGACATCCCTAAGGATCCGCCGAACAGCCTCCAGACGTTCCTGATGGGTTGAAGGCCCCGCGGCACTGAGGGCTAGAGGCACACCTAAACCCACCCCCAGCGCCGAGAAGAGCAGGCACACCAATACACCTACACACCAAGGCCTTAAGTGTACTTCCATCGTTCCTGCAAAAACAAACAATATCACAATATTATAAGGGCGGTTTAGAACTTTTAAGCAGTATATAGTGGGCCTCTTTCCTTACTCCCCCCTTCCCAAAAAATCAGTTTCCTTACTGACATTATTTATTAAGGGCTGGATTACTGATAATGTAAGCTTTTTGGATTATCCCAGTGAAACGGTCCCAATTTCAAATTTTCAATACTTAATTTCTCCAACAACACAGCATTTCAACAAGACATTTGGGGATATTATAAATTGATCATTTCAATACAGCCATGTTTCCGAAATCTCTAAAAGAATTTCTAATCAATCGCTTGTATTAGAGGTACTTTAACTTCTAGACAGTAATTTTAGATTATTGTGATCAAGCAAACTCTGCTACCAGCAAAAAGAGCAAAACATTAACCATAAAGACCATAAAACGTCGTCGCCGTCGCCGCCACTGCCACCACCACCGCCAACGCCTTCGCCACCGCCACCGCCAACGCCTTCGCCACCGCCACCGCCAACGCCTTCGCTACTGCCACCACCACCGCCACCGCCAACGCCTTCGCCACCGCCAACGCCTTCGCCACCGCCACCGCCACCGCCACCGCCACCGCCAACGCCTTCGCCACCGCCACCGCCACCGCCACCCACAACGCCTTCGCCACCCCCACCGCCACCGCCACCGCCAACGCCACCGCCAACGCCTTCGCCACCGCCACCGCCAACGCCACCGCCACCGCCACCGCCACCGCCAACGCCTTCGCCACCGCCATCGCCACCGCCACCACCAACGCCTTCGCCACCGCCAACGCCACCGCCAACGCCTTCGCCACCGCCACCGCCACCGCCAACGCCTTCGCCACCGCCATTGCCACCGCCACCGCCACCGCCATCGCCACCGCCAACGCCTTCGCCACCGCCATCGCCACCGTCATCACCACCATCACCGCCACCGCCACCGCCAACGCCACCGCCGCCACCACCGCCACCGCCATCGCCACCACCACCACCGCCACCACCACGAGTCTCATGACTCGTTCCGTCCTCGGCTCCAAATGACCTCGTTGTCGACGGGTCCTTAAACCTCACACATTCACCTACTCGTTCCGGTACCCTTAGAACTGCTGGATCAATGTAGTGTGCGACAACCAACATTTCTTCCCTCTCTTGGATTGTAGCTGAAAGCTGTTTTTGGTATACCGGATGCATTCATTCTTTCCAGATGTTCCATCCAGTTTTTTTGAGGGTCTTGAATTTTTTTAGTTATATTCCATATACTAATCTTATATCTGATATCTGCATTTTTATATGCTTCGTCCGATTTACAACCAACACTGACCTTTAGTACGCACGTGTCTCCTCCATATGTGAGTTGTAGAATTGCTACTATTTTATAAAACTTGAATTAGGTTTGCTTAACGCTTTTATTCCCTTATCTTCTTACTTGTATATTGATATCTATGAAGCTTTTCTTGCATATATATTTGTCTCTAGTATGATAATCTGCATCCCAAATACTTAAAATTGGTCGCCTGTTCAATAATTTCATTGTTTATTAACATGTTTGAGTTTTTCTTTGTTTCCATGACTAGCATTAAATTGTATTTCTTAGCTATATTATTTAGTTTATAAATATCCAAAGCCTGTCATCTGTATTGGCCATAATCACCTGGTCATTCGCAAACTATATAGACTACTCAAAGGTGTGTTATTAATTTTAAAATTAGTTTCTAAAACTGTCAGACAAGATCCTATGTCATCGACTGTATAAATATTAAACAACATGGGTGACAATAGACACCCTTATCTAACACTGTCATTTATTTCTATGCCCCATTTGCTTTCCAGGTCCATTTCTTTTGTCAATGTATACAGTGATCCTACGATAGACACTACGAATGGCTGTTAGTCCCTTTTTCATAATCAACGTGGAGTGTGCGTTTCTAAATTATGTTCTCTTATTTCTTTCAATATCTGATTTATTGCAAAAATACAATCTATTGCTGATCTTTCTATTCTGAAACCATGTAGCTCATTTAATAACAAAATTTCCGCTATTTTTTAATCGTCTTGTAATTAGTTTTGCATACATTTGATAACAAGTTTCCCAAATCGTATGGAAATGAATAAATTGTTGCTACGTTTGAAAGCTGAAGAACGTTTTTGAAATACATTTATAAAACTAATACATTTCACCGTAACAAAGTATATGCAATTTTGAAATATTACTTAAATTAATACGTAATGCATTTTTGGTGCATCATTTTTACCAGTTTTTATTGTCTTGGAATCTCTAAGCTCGAAAACAATAGTTATTTTTTATGCAAAAACCGTAACAAATTATTATAACTTCATATAGATGTCACATAGAAATTTGGCAAATAACCAAAACTTATAAAGACATAATGCTTGGATAACATTCTATCATATAAATCTTTAAAATAAACACGCTATTAATTAATAATCATCGAGATATTTCGATTCTTTTATGTTTTATTTTGGCTAATTAGTACACAGTTGGAAGTAAGACACATGTTCTATTTTCTAGGTGGACGTTGCACAAAATTCCACACTAACTATTGCTTCTGCCAGTTTTGGATGAAAAGTTAATATTGTGACTTTGGTGGGTGTAAAGTAAAGAAGACAGATGTAGTCGAGATAAAGAAACACTTTTATTTCCGTAAACAGTCACTTTGTACACTCGTTGCAACAGCAAGAAAGTCTTTTCCGATTCACCAACAGCACGGCTCCGAATTCATAACACAAGAACTGTCCCTTCTCACACTTTACCGCTATTTATATCTCCCAGGCACTGTTCTGGAAACTTCAGGAAAGTTCAGTTATTATTGCGGTCAAATACAAAGCAGACAATTCCAGAAGTCTCTATCCCTTTCTCTCTTTCGGCAAGCGCCCAACAATGCGGCCATTTTCTGTCTCTTCCCTTCGGCTCCTTTGCGGTAGTGCCGACAATAATGCGATGGGCGATACTGCTCCCTCCTCAAGGCTGGTCGTCCCGTACAGCACCATCGTAACGGGCCTGACGATCCAGGTGTACCACTAACATCTTCCCTCGGGGCACCTTCTGGATGCGGTAGACTACGTCGTTAATCTTCTTTACCACTCGGTAGGTCCTTGCCACGGTTGTTGAAGTTTTGGGCAGCGTCCCTTGGTCCGGGTAGGGCGGTACAACCAGATCATGTCACCTTGCTGGAATCCTCGGCTGCTTGCTTGTTGTACCGGGTCTTCATGCGGTCGCTCGCCATCTGGATGTTCTGACGAGCCATCTCGTGCATGTCGTGCAGATGGTCTACTAGATTCTCCACATACTCGGTTGCCGGCTGTTTCGCTTACGGGGGGCTCCCAAAAGCCTGGTCACAAGGGAGGCGTAGCTCTCGGCCGAACATTAGGCTTGCTGGTGTCATCCCGGAGGTGTCGTGTGTCGACGAACGGTAGGCCAGCAAGAACAATGGTACCTTGAGGTCCCAGTCTCGCTGATGGCTGGCCACGAACTTCCTCAGGTGCTCCTCTAGGGTCTTGATGTATCTCTCGACCATGCCGTCCGACTGTGGATGTAGGGGTGTTGTGCGGGTCTTGTTCACCCCAAGTCTTTCCAATGCCTCCTTCATTAGGTGCGACTCAAAATTGGTGCCCAGGTTGCTGTGGAGCTCTAACGGGACCCCAAAACGGCAGAACAGCTGTTCCACGAGGCAGTCTGTAATCGTCTTCGCCTCTTGGTTCGGGATGGCATACACCTCCGGCCACTTGGTGAAGTAGTCCACAGCTACCATCAGGTACTCGTTGCCTCGATCGGACACTGGGAATGGTCCAGCTATGTCGACGGCGATGCGTTCGAAGGGCGCTCCGACATTGTACTGCTGCATGCGACCCCGGCTCCTAGTCTGGGGACCGCGACTCGCCGCGCACACGTGACATTGACGGCACCAGTTCTCAGCGTTTCCTCGGAGCCTCAGCCAGTAGTAGCGCTGTCGGAGTTTGTCGATCGTCCGGTTTGCTCCTAGGTGTCCACCCGAGGTACCGGCGTGCACTTCCTCCAAGACTTCCGGGACCTTACTTCGGGGAAGTACCAACCGCTCTTTCTGGGTCTTCCCATCAGGTGATTCCCATACCCGGAACAGCACGCCCTCTTTGGTCTTCAACGAGTCCCATTGGGCCCAGTACGCGCTTCTGGGTACGATGTCCTCCAGGGTTGGTCTCGTCCCTGCCTGCACTTCTCTCAAGAGTGGCCCCAAGTCGGCGTCCGCCAGCTGCTCCCTCCTCAGGCCTGGGCTATCCCATCCATCCGCAGGCACTGCCCTGACCTCTCTGACAGCTGCGGTTCGCTCCTTCTCTTCCACTCTTGCGCATTGGCCGCACTCTTCTGGGCAGGGTCTTCGGGACATGGGGTCTGCGTTGCCGTGGCTCTTCCCTCTGCGATGTTCGGAGGTGAAGTCGTACTCCTGCAACCTCTGGACCCAACGGGCTGTCTGGCCCTCCAGGTTTCTAAAGCTAAGTAGCCAGGTTAGGGCGGAGTGGTCTGTCCTCAGGTGGAATGGCTGACCGAACAGGTACTTGTGGAAGTGCTCCAAGGTCTTCACTACCACCAGTAGCTCTCGTCAGGTGACACAGTATTTCTTCTCTGCCTTGGACAACGTCTTGCTGTAGTAGGCTATCACCCGCTCGTGGCCGTTCTGGACTTGGGATAGGACGCCTCCAATGCAATGGTCGCTGGCGTCGGTGTCCACAATGAAGGCGTCGCCTGGTTGTGGGAATCCCAAAATAGGAGCACTGCAGAGCGTCCTCTTAAGCTGCCGGAAAGCGCCTTCGGCGTCCTCCGTCCACACATAAGGTCGATGTTCTTCCGTCAGGCGAGTGAGGGGTTTGGCGATGCTGGAGAAACCCTTTATGAAGCTGCGGTAATAACTGCACAATCCAAGGAAACTGCGCAGTTCTCGCTTATCCTTTGGGCGAGGCCAATCTCTCATGGCCTGTGTCTTCTCCGGATCCATGGCCACTCCGGTTGGTGAGACTATGTGGCCCAAGTAGTTGACTTCCCTGCGGAAGAGTTGGCACTTCTTGACGTTCAGCTTCAAGCCGGTCGCCTGTAGTCTCTGTAGCACCTTGGTCAGTTTGTCAAGATGGTCTTAGAATGTCTTGCCGACGATGATGATGTCGTCCAGGTATAACAGGCAGGCGTCATAAGTCAATCCTCTCATTACTGACTCCATGAGGCGTTGGAAGGTAGCTGGTGCGTTGCAGAGACCAAAGGGCATAACTGTGAACTGCCAAAGCCCTTGGCCTGTCCAGAATGCGGTCTTTTCGTTGTCTCTCGGGTCTAGAGCCATCTGCCAGTAACCCGATTTCAGGTCCAGGGTTGAGAACCACTGCGCACCAGCAAGTGTGTCCAGGGTGTCGTCAATCCGGGGTAAGGGGAAGCAGCCTTCCTGGTGACAGCGTTCAGCTTCCTGTAATCTATGCAGAAGCGTAGCTCGCCATTCTTCTTCACCAGAACTACAGGGGAACACCAAGGACTGTCAGACTCTTCGATCACTCCCTTGGTTCTCATGTCCTCCAGCATGTCTCGTACCGCCGCTTGTTTAGCCAACGGAACACGTCTAGGTGGATGCCGAATAGGCCGGGCGTCTCCGGTGTCGATGTGGTGAAGCACACGGACCGTGCGGCCGTAATCGCTGCTGCCTTGGCTGAAGACGCGCTGATATCGTCTCAGCAGTTGTTGGACTTTCTCTCTCTGTTCAGCGGCCAGGCGGTCGGCCGCCCTCTCCAGTAAGCCTTCCAGCCGGCGCCCCAGGTGTTGCGTCGGCACCGGCTCCTGGGTCTTGTCTATTGGTGTTACGCTGAACACGGGCTCGCACGTTCCCAAATCCGTCCCGGTCTGGACGTCGTGATCGGTGTCTGTTGGGTAGAGCAGTCTCACCGGCACCTCCTCTCTGCACGGCAACAATGTCCCGGCTACACAGAGCCCGTGCGCATGCGTCTTCCGGTCCAGCAGCATGTTCTTCTTGCGCTGGCCTTCCAGTCGCGCCGTCACTACCATCTCGCTTCTCGCGGGGACAACTACGTCTTCCCTGAGAATGACCCTGCAGATTCCAAGGCGTTCTTCGGGGTGCCGGAGCATTTCTTCCTCTGCCTTAAGCCGCAGTACCTTCTTGCCGATGTCGACCGTCGCCTCGTGGCTCCTGAGGGCATCCAGTCCCAGTATCACCTCCTCAGCCACCTCCACGACGAACACCCACAAACGCAAGACACTTCGCCCCAAGGTCAACTGCAGCAGGGCCTCCCTCTCCACAGGCAAGGTGTCACCCGATGCCGTCACTAGTTGGTACGGTCGGCTCGGTTTTCTCGCCGGCAAGCCCCTGGCTACGTCAGGTCTGATGACAGTCACGGCTGCTCCAGTGTCAACAAGCACGCGGCACGGCTTCCCTCTCACCCAACCGTCCGCGATGAGGCTGTCATCCATCCGTCGGTTGACGGCGCGCAGTGTCACTCGAGGGGATGATGGTGATGGTGCCGACGTGCCCCTCGCCACGCCGGCCATTACTCGTTTTTCCGGCTGCTCTTCTTGGTGCTGGTAGTCTTTCATCAGGTGTCCCGGCTGGCCACACCCCCAACACACGCCACCTGGTCTTCGTCGGCGTCCCTGGACTGGTCTGCGGTCTTCATCGTAGCGGACACACCTTGTCTTTGAGGTCTGGGTAGCCGTCACTTTGGCCGCTTCCATCCTTAATGTGGCCGTTAGTGCCTCGTGGATGGTCTTGTAGTCGCCGAGCATCAGGCGTTGACGTATCTCGGCATCGCGTACCCCGTCGACGAAGGTATAGGCGGCTTCTCGGGATACGAATTCGGAGGGGAGGTCGACCAAGGCTTTGCTGGCCAGCTGTTCAATTGCCAGGGCGAACTCCTGCAGCGTCTCCATTGGCAGTTGCATCCTAGATTTCAGTTGGCTGCGGTAGGCTGCAGCTAAGCGGTGGTTTCCGAACCGGTTCTCCAGGGCCTCCCAGATGTCCTTGGGCGCCGCCGCTGTCTGGACTGCGTTCAGCACCTCTGCGGCTCGTCCCTGGAGGCTGGCTATCAGCGGCGCGGGCTCTTCTTCTGGCGACCATTTGTTGTGCTTGGCCACTGTGTCGAATTGACGGCGGAAGACCTCAAACGTTGACGTGCCATAGTACTTCGGTGGTTTGACGCGCGTCGATGTTGTGTCGCGTGTTGGAGCCTCGGTCTTGTAGTTCTTGAGCTTTTCACTAAGCATCCCTTCCACCATTGCATTTAGCTCCTTGGCGCTGCCGTCGACCCTGTCTTCGAGAACGCTAAGCCGTTCCCCGACATTCTCCAGGACATCAACGCGTTGGCCGAGGTCCTCCATCTTTCCACCGAGCTCTTCCACCTTTCCACCGAGCTCTTTCACACCCTTCCTTACGCCAGCCAGTTGCTCGTCAATTTTCGCCGATAGCTCCGTCTTCATCTCTTTCAGCTCGGCAGCGAGGTTGTGGTTTGCCGTCATCTCTGCTTTCAGCTCTTGTAAAAAGCTCACCAATGAGGCCTCCATCGGCGTGTCCCGCTTCTGACACCAGTGTGACTTTGGTGGGTGTAAAGTAAAGAAGACAGATATAGTCGAGATAAAGAAACACTTTTATTTCCGTAAACAGTCACTTTGTACACTCGTTGCAACAGCAAGAAAGTCTTTTCCGATTCACAAACAGCACGGCTCCGAATTCGTAACACAAGAACTGTCCCTTCTCACACTTTACCACTATTTATATCTCCCAGGCACTGTTCTGGAAACTTCGGGAAAGTTCAGTTATTATTGCGGTCAAATACAAAGCAGACAATTCCAGAAGTCTCTATCCCTTTCTCTCTTTCGGCAAGCGCCCAACAATGCGGCCATTCTCTGTCTCTTCCCTTCGGCTCCTTTGCGGTAGTGCCGACAATAATGCGATGGGCGACAATATACCTTCACATTTATAAATAACACCTTAAACAAGTAGTGCTTTCTAGGTAAGGCTTTGTTCAATTCTTTACCCAAAACCAAAATCGGTCAGAACATTCGTGGTCACATTGTTATTACGCAAATACAGTAGTTTTATGTATTATTTATTCTATTTACATCAGCAATGGAAACAGCAGTTTTTGGTTTTAAATCCTGTGAGTAAACAAGAGCCACTTTGTATTATTGGCTTTAACAGAAGCTGTGTTTATTTAGGAGTTAATATGCCCCGTGCACTGAAGCTTAACCTAACTACAATGATGTGGAAGACCCAGCCACCATGCTGTCAGCATATATCTGATGCCTGTTAATGAGCAGAGCGTTTCGCTTCATATCAACCGAAGCAGAACATCAATGGTTGTAAATTATCCTATTCTGAAGTCCCAAGCCTGCTTCCGTTTTCCGATTAGATTTTCATTAATTTATAATGAGAAACAGTGAATAATTCCCAATGTAATTATCCAACTAGATGTCGCTATAGCAATATGGGCTTCTTTATATATTAACGCTAATTGTTTTTCATAGTCAGAAGCTATGTAGAGAGGGGTTTAATGAATACTTAAAAACACACGAAAGAAGACAACTATGTCGGCTTTAGGGAGCTCAAATTTACATAAAGTGTTCTAATGCCCAAGCTTTGTTTCTATACTTCTGCATCGTAATACTATTAATACAACTTTAATATTCTCATTATTTGTATAAACTTCATTATCTAGACGAAAGTGGCAAAATGCAGTGCATTAGTTTATTCCCACTTTATTTTCTTCTAATCGAATGTACAAAACACAGTCTCTTCTCGTCGTTAACGCAGTTTACAGACCTTTTTGATAGTACAATTCACAATTGTTTCCTCTCATAACCCTCACTCACTCCTATCTATCTTTCTTCACTTTCTCTGTTTCTCAAAGAACTGACCTTCACTATGCAGTTACTCAACACTCATTAACAGTTTCGCTGTCTTTATCCACGACGGGCCGGTTCTCTCACGAACACACGTAGCTGACACACAAATGCTAAAAATAAGACTTGAACTGACTTCTCACTGTAGCTACGAATTTCTCTCGTCCTTTCGCCTGCTTATATAGCGAGGATGATGTAAAATAGATGTTTTTTGAGCTTCTGCAACAACGCCGGCCGCCGGACACTTCTCAAATAATCTAAAAAACTCCCTTTTTGTTCTGCCGCTCTGATTGTTTATGTGTTCACAACAATCGCGCAAGGTAGCCTGACCTTGAGAGCCTTTGATACACGTACCGCCAGTGGGCTACGACATCCTGGCTTCGACTGACCTTTGTTGTGCGCCGCGGCCGGCGTCACATTATGTTATAGGTCCTGCATTATAGTGGAAATAACTTTATCTTGAGAGAGCAACATTCAGATGAAATTGCTCGAAATGGTTAAAAGACGTTTATCAATAACTTTTATATTAGGTTTATTGTGCACGAAGCAACGTAAGTCCCAAAAGATTATTGCCCATGAGTTAGGTTTTTTTTTTTTAATTTTGTTTATTTATCCTTCACTTCCGACTAAATTTTCATATTGGACGACCAAAGAGCTCAATGAGTAAAATGACTTAGTAGTTCTTAGAGGTTAGAGTTAGCTGACTTTCAATTTCTGGACTTCTTAAATGCGACACTACCCTAGGTATACATTAAAGGCTACCCCTAGTTTAGAGACGAACTTGAAGCTACATTAAAGTCCACTGAAAACGCTGATTTCAATGAATTGTTTGCAAATTACCTCCGTTGCCCATTTTTGACGAGTTTAAGTTTCAGAGAAAATGTCTAAATTTTGAAGATTTTAAAATGTAAATCTAAGAAAACTGATATATTTTGAGGAGAGCTGCTTTGAGATAATTTTTAAAGCTAGATATATTTAGGTATAAAAACCTATTTTAAAAGTTAGTTTTTAGAACAAGTATTTTTATATACCAGACAGAAGGTACTGCTTTGATCGTGCGTTAACATGAGTGTAACGAGCGTGTCCAGTACAATTATTGTCAATAAAGTAAAGTTTGGCCGGAAAATAAAAGTGTCAAATATTTGGAATATTTGTTGCCATTTAGTTTCTTGGTGAATCGATATAAATGGTTTATTATTTAATTAACTGACGTACAAACATTGTGTGACACTGCTACAATGTATTCCTACCTTAATTCGAATGAATTTAGCCACAACTTAATGTCAATGTGACGTGGGAAAACTGTGTTAGAAGTTAAACTTTACATGGTATTTTAACATACATTCGAATTAAGCTAGATATGCATTTCAGCATTGTTCACTCAATGTTCGTGTGGCTGCTGGTGAAATAGTAGACTTTTTCCCCCCAAACATTCTTTAATGACACTAGTTGTATCGGACATATTTATTACACTACTCATCAGGTAGACCATGTGGTTAACGTATGACCGAAGTAGTAATTTCCTGACCTACTTAGTTTTCCAAGGAAGTAACTAAAGTATATCATTGCATATTTAAACAAAGGTTAGAATAATATATGTAAAAATAATTCTATAACCATACATTTCGTTAGGAATGGATACACAGTATGTGGACATATTTGATGACTCTTCTAAAGCATTTCAAACAGAGCGGAGAACTCCCTCGTGTTCAGCATTTGTGTGTGGTGAAAATCGTAGAGAGGAAAAAAGCGGTGTTAACTTGCAAATCCGCTATCCATTCAACACGAATCCAGATATTTAAATCCTACTCAAAGGTGTTTCAGTGGAATATTGATTTTATTTTTTAACATAAAACTCAATCTTTTTATTTTTGCTGCTACTGCTTACAATAAGTGAAAAAGTACTGGTTTACACTAACGAATTCGATATTGAGATTTCACTGCAAATACCTGTTTTAAGACTCCCTGAATGGAAAAAACAATGCAAAAAGGTGTGTGTATGTGTATGTGTCTCTCTGTTAACAGCATAATTCAGAAACCAAAATTTGGATAAATATCAAACTTCATAATTAAGTTCAGGACCATCCGAGGATGCCACACAAAATTTTAAACCCTTTCTTACACGCAACATTTTTCAAAAGTTTTAATTCTCCCAGAATTGACTAATGGTTTGATTAAAAAGTCATGTCATATATTGTCATGACAAATGAAACGTATATCGTACACTTTCTGGGAGTAAACTCTGAAGTCCTCTTCATTCCAAATTATTTTTAAGTAACTAGTAAATCGTAAGAGAGTCAAAATATGACTGCAAAAATGCAGATTTCGTTAAACGGCGCAATTTATGTCAAATTCATTTTGTTTACGGAGTTAAATATTTCCCAGATGTATTCCATTACGCGTATTTTTCGGGCTTTTAGATCGTAAGTCGTTATTCTTTTGTTTTTACTATTCCTGACTATGAAAGAGATCGCAACTTCTAAGCTATCACATAGCAACCAGCTCTTAAAAGAATTGACAGTCACTGTATTCTGAAAATGCCTGTTGTGCTTTAACTTTCTCTACCACTCGCCTACAATACATAGGGAAGCTGTTGTATATCATTCAGCATTTGATATCAAGATTTCACGGACAACATGCGCTTTCAGGCCCTTGAATGAGAAACAGTTTAGAAAAATATCTGTGTGTATGTGTGTGTATGTGTGTGTGTGTGTGTGTGTGTGTGTGTGTGTGTGTGTGTGTGTGTGTGTGTGTTTCTGTCTAACTGTGGACAGCGTAACTCGAAAACGAAAAGTCGGTTAAAAACCAAAGTTGGTATTAAAGTTTAATGTGTTTCAAGGATGCGAGACGAAGATTTTGAAGAAAATAGCCCCACCCCAAGCTATCATTTACATGGAAATATATTCGAAAACGTTTATTTTCTTGAAAATGGCTCTAACGATTTTGATTAAAATGACATATGTTTAAGATACTTTTATGACAAATGAAATGTTTATCATGAATTTTCTGGCTATAAGCGTAGTCGTATTTACTCTGTATCACTTTTGCATAACTGGTAAAGAGTAGGAAAGAGATAGGCCAACTATTACTATAGAAAAAATGTTGATCCTCTTAAAATACATAATTTATGACTAAATATATATTGTAGAGTGAAACATTTCGGAGATATTTCTTGTTATTTGTATGAGTTTTGGAGAACTTAAACTTCCGTAAAATATAACATTGTTATTCATTTTTTATATGTTAAATGTGCAAAAGGAACGGAATCTCAAAGCTTTAAAAGATTTCACCATTGCTCAAAGCCTACTGTATTCCCATATTTCCCTTTCACCTACAAGGAAATAAGCAATAAGATACTTTCTGCAAATGTTTATATGTGTGCAACACTTCATATTTTACTTTCCTACGTAAAGTAGAGAAAGCATTGTACTCCACCCAAAATTTCGATGTCGAGATCTCACCGGAAATATTTCTTTTGAGGCCCCCTGAATACAAAAAAATAAAAAAAAAATAAATAAAAAGAGTAAGTCCGTGTGTGTGTGTGTGTGTGTGTGTGTGTGTGTGTGTGTGTGTGTGTGTGTGTGTGTGTGTGTGTGTGTGCGCGCGCGCGCGCGCGCGCGTGTGTGTATGTTCCTGTCTGTGTGTCAGTCTGTGGACAGCATAGCTCAAAAACTAAAGCCGGTTAAAAACCAAAGTTGGTACTTAAGTTTAATGTCTTTCAAGGATGCGACACGAAGACTTTGAAGAAAATTGCACCACCCAAAACTATTCTTTACGTGAAAAATATTTCTAAAATTTTTGATTTTCTTGAAAATTGTTCTAACATTTTGATTAAAATAGCATTAGTTTGAGATATTTTTATGACAAATGAAACGTAGATCTTGAATTTTCTGGCTATAGCCCAAGTAGTCCTCTTTATTCTGGATGACTTGCATAACTGGTAAACCGTAAGAGATAGACAAACATGCAGATATTGCTAAAATACACAATTCATGTCTAAATAAATACATTTTTTGTAGTGTGAACCATTTCGGAGTTATGTCTTGATATTTGTGTGAGTTTTGGAGAACTTATACTTCTGTCAAATGGAGCATCGTTATTCATTTTTATGTGTTAACCGTACACAGAGAAAGGAATTTGAGCGGTTTAAACGATTTGACTATCCTGAAAGCCTACTGTATTCCATATTTCCCTTGTACCTACAAGGGAATAAACAATAAGTTAATATCTGTAAATGTGTATCTCAACCAGCACGTTGAAAATAGAGGAACAAGAGTTTGTAAGAATTGTTAGTACAGGAGTATAGAAAGTCATGGGGGCGCAATACATCAGATTTTTTACTGAACATATAGATCATATAAATAAAGGAAGAAAACAAGCGGCCTCGGATAGGTAAGTTGAGACCTATAAACAAAGATATTGGAACAATTCTTTGTTCAACCAACTTCTCTTGATTTACTAACACACTATTAGTACCTATATAATTCTTTATAGTGTTTGTGCATTAAAAAAGTAATTTATTATTTGCAGTTTTTCAATCTGGGTGGGTTGACGCTTCTGGAGTGCAAACCGAGGACCACCTCGGCGGAAACTGAGATGTATATTTGTAGATTGACTAAAAGTGGTCGGATGCATAAAAGACAGTTATGTATTACTGATGGTTCTCCTGGTGTAACACCATTGCAACCACAGTTGCAAGGTATGTGTTGCTATCTGTTTTCAACGTTTGTTATTTTACTAGCAGCATTATTCAACATTCATAATGGCGTTTAAAAATATGCACCCGATTCAGTACACAGCGTTTTTACTTCCTTTATGTGTGTATTTTAATCCTACCTAGGGTTCACGAGTTCAGACATACAGAGGCAAGCCGCGTCACGTTTCTCAGAGATAAAGGACTTCAAACACCGTCTCTCCCCGAGACCGATGTACGTTCAATGCGCTGATTTTAATCACCTCACAGATTTCTCCCTGTTTTCCTACCAGACGCAGACCTTTATTTTTGCTTGTTGTTTTTATGCTTTCACAGCGAAAAACAGCAAAGCTTTACTTTACCTCGAAATAAATAAATCCACTGCGCATTCATAAACTCTGTACTATAGGCACAGCTTTTGTAACTACACCAAATTCCATTAGTTGCTCCTCCTAAAAAAAAATGTTCTCTTATTCTCTCTTTTTCTGGCACACCTTCCTAAAAATAATAACCACACAAGTTCTATCACGCATTATTGTGTAAATAAAAGGTTTATATTAAAGGAAATAGTGAAATATATACAAGTAAGGTACCAAGGGATGCCCACAGAGATCAATTTTGGCGCCGTTATTTTGTGAAGTTGCTTTGGAAACACTTTTAGAATATTTAAATAATTATATTTTTTCTTCCTTTCCTTTCAAAGATTAGGTATTTTCAATCGGCCGGTAATTCATTTTCTGGTGATCTATTACCTATCTTTCTATTAAGATGATCCTTTCATTTCATTTACTTCCATCTTATCATTAAATGAAAATATTTTTAAATTTAACCTTATTGTTTCGTTTCTTGTTTTCTCCATTTTAGTACAGCCATTTACATATCTCATGAACTTCATCCCTGCTGTTTGTATGCGCGATTCTCTCGCTTTTGCTATTGTCCATGATTCAGCACTATATATAATAGATACAGCCATAAATTTATATAATTTCATTTGTGTCTCAATTCTAGTACTTCTTTGTAAAGTTATTCCAATTGTTTCACTTAAAATCGATGAACGTTTCTCTCAATCTCTTTGTCATATTTAAAACCAATATCACAGACTAATTAATTGAGGTGGGATACTTGTTCTAAAATTTTCTCATTTATTACTTTTTATCTGACCAGATCCTTTCACACAAAATTGTAAAGACAATAGCTTATGCTTATCTTCATTATACTCGTAGAAGGAGAAACCAGTAACGAATTGGAATTACGAGAAATACTTTAATTTCTAAACCGTGTAATTGGTGTAAGACGACAAAAGTGCCAATATTTCCTGCTAAATCTTGTTATGTGACTCTGATGGAACATCTGAACAAAAATCCGTTTGTTAAATTTAACAATAAAACCATAACAGGCTAAAATAAACCGATATAAACCGAATACTTTTTAGGAGAAATTACACACCAGGAAACACGCAGATTATCTACGAAACAAACCCTAGGTAACAGTGACAAAATGGGTAAGAATAACCATTCATACTTCTAAATTCCACGAAATTCGATAATCAGATACGCAAACAATACTTTGGGGGTTACATGTCCTATGGTGTAGAGTATGTGCTCACATAGCGAATAATGTGCAAATTAAAACATCAAGAAGAACGCAAAGGAGTATATATCGCTGACACCAAATTTAATGGCGAGTGGCAGAGAGAGTTGGCCAGGAAAAAATACAACCAGCCCTTGCGGTGTTATATAATTAAAAATCCTGTGGAATTAAGCCTGTAGTACAAATATCATTTCAGCCCCAACATTTAGTTGTGCAACAAAAAAGAGAATAGTAGTAGTCGCCATTAAAGTTTCTGTCTACTATAATAATACACAAAGAAGCAGTACATGGGTAACTACATAGGGCCACAAAAATTGGACCCATTGCTCTAAAAATATTGAAAGCAGCCAAAACTGAATCAGCAAATAAGGAAATTCTGAAAAGCAACAGGAACTTTTGGAACCGGATATGACACCAACAGAGTAATTAAGCAAATCTAAAAGTTATCGTGGTCCATACAATGTGAAAGAAGAATGTTTATAAATTTAGTAAAGTTTACAATTAACACACATTCAGACCACTGAAGGCTAATTCAATAATCTCACGGTGCACGGGCTCTACGACACTACTGGAAGAAGACCAATAAAACCTTAAGTGAAGTTTGTAAACATTGTTATCAGATTGGAACATCTCAACACAACTTCTTTGAGTGCATCTACTACTAAAACGACACCTTTCAAGTTGGAAATGTAGTAAGCGGACATCAAATATTGTAATATATTAGGAGCAATACGTTTTATGGTCATTTAAACATATAAACTGAGAGGTTAAACAGCCTGGGAATATACCTTTCTACACGAAGCACTAGAAATGCAATGACAGCAACACAAAACAAGATTACAAATATTGCAGTATTACAAAATCACAAACACACTAGATTAAACAGAACACATTAAGACGAAGAGGAAGCTGGAGAAGAAATTATGCACCGTATTTACTCGAAAATAGAGTCCCCTATATTCTAAGACCCACCAAGTTAAGCGGACAAATTTTAAGAAAAAACTATACAAGGCACGTTAATTTGAGACAGGTTGTAATTGATACAAAAACTGTTCTTCAGAATTTCTTTCTTACTCTGCATCACGTAGTTTTACCCTTCGCATTGACTTGTAATTATCACTAGCTTCTGTTTTCGTCTTACTATTAAATTAAGTTTTAAGCTAGATGCTTTGGAACTGACTGCAAAATGGTGTGCGAGCAGCGGGTGGAGAGTATTTGGTGCAAACACGACTCGTTACTGAAGAAATCACAGAGATAAAATTAAAAGAAACTCGATCTTTTCGGGACCCTAAGAAAGAATATCGTGCTGCAGGGGATGATGCACTGACGGAATGGTTGGTGCAGAAGAGAAAGAGAGGAATAGAAATTCCTGTGTAGTGACCTATGAAATGAAGCAAATGAAGGGCGTGAAGTAGCAAAGCAGGTTGCAAGTAACAATAGTTAGTACCTAATAAAACATAGATATTAACTGCATAGTTTAGTAATACATGTCTTACTTTCGCTTTCCGTAATACTGCATAACACCATAAAATATTTTGGCTATAATTCTGTTAAAAAGGGGGTCTTATTTTCGAATAAATAGGGTATGTATCTAAGGTTTTTGCATCCGACACCCACTACTAAACACGCCCATTGTCTAAAGCACCTGGTAATGCATTTTGAAAGTTAAGCTGCACTAATAAACATACCAAATGCACAGATATAAGATAATCCTAACTGGAAAGTTAAGTTGCTAATGGTATAGCTCCAGGAGACATGAGGTCATGAGTCGGAGTGCAGCGAGTGTGGTTCACCACGCGGTAACAAGAAACTTGACTCGGCAATGCGAGTCACTGCTAGGAGCCTCTAATCTAGTTACCAGTTGTGCCTTTGTCACAATGCGAGAGCTATGAACCAAGTTGGCTAACTTCGTATTTTCCTCCTTGTCAATAACACGTAAATTCCCAAACAAAAGCAATGCTGCTTTCCCGCAAAGTTAATATTTCGGTGGTGTGCACACAATCATAACAGCTTCATTAACTACAAAGCGCCTACCAGCTAATTAATTTGAGATGGCAACAGTAATACTTAACGAACGTGGCTTGAAAATAAATCTATCTTCTTGGTATCTGTTGCTTCTAGTGATTGTTCTCATACCTGCTTCAGCTTAACGTATTTTATTACATATTTCTGTGTGGGCACAGTGAGAATAAGCAAACCTTTAGAGATAGTCAAATATTTTAAGAGCTGGTCACTATGTGATGCCTTTGCTATTCCGTTCTCTTTATATGACCAAGAAATAAATAAAATAAAAAAACCAATAATGGCTTCCTATTGCAGCATTGAAGCCACAGCAGTGAACATCTTGAAAATGATTAAAGCATTAGCGAGATTTCTGTGAAGTAAGATTTTTTCTTTGCGATGTATTAGTTATGCAAAAGTCACCCAGAATGAAGAGGACTTAGGATACTAATCCCAGAAAGTTCAAGATTTATATTTCATTTGCCACGGAAAAATATTAAATAAAAAAGAACTTTAATTACAATTATTATAACATGTTTTTGAGAAAACATTTTAGTTTCATTTATACATCGTATCAAAAGTAACAGTATTCCTTTTGAAGTTTAATTTGTTATATGATCCTGCTTCGTGCATCGCTTTATGTTCCTTAAAATTCTCATTTCTGAAGGCTGTATTTTATATCTTTGGTTTTTAGTTAATTTAGTTAACAGGCTTAACTTACACGTGATAATCCAGTTGCAGCCATATATGCATTTAACCAGAAACATATTTCCTTGCGTATTTTGTTTCAGAATGTTCAATTCCTTGCTCGGTCCTCAAACACGTTCTATGCTCATGAAAGGTACGGAAGGATACGACGAAATGGTCAAAGAAAAAAAAGTCACTCATTTGTATAAATTGGAACTCATCACACTATTTTATCAACGTTTTTACCCAAACTATTAGAAGAGCATATGTTGTATTGTGCGCAGTATCTGCTATGGTCTAATAGGTACAAATAACGCCAAAGATAAACTTAGGCGGATTTTGTATCGTTCTCTGGGGTCTTTTGAGGCGTGTTCTTCACCTTATCTTACGTGATGTCTTAACGCAGGAATAAGGGTAGACAGCGAAGAAGTTGGCGCCTTTTACATCATTAAGTAGAACTAAAGGAATATATTGTATGCTTTTGTATATAGTGATTTATAAGTCTGATTCATTTGTGAGGATAAAGATCTCTGTGGTTAAATTACTCTTTTGTTTTAATTGATTAAACATGTTAAGTATGATAGTACCTATTAAGGCCGTAGGAGTGTTATATTTTGTTTACATACCTGTTATATTCCTATGATCAGTAATATGTTAGTAAAGGTAAATTAATAGATTATGGTTTGAATTAGAGGGAATACACGCTACTTTATTTATACGTTTGTTTATTTACTTATTTTTGGCTCTATGCAGCAAAAGGTTTATTAGTGTGATAATACTGATTTGTTTACTTTTTCCTTATAAAGGTCCTATGTTTTTAATTAATACCTCTCAAGTTTTAATTTATATCCCCTGAAAATCTCACACTATACCGTTTCGCCAAGTTTTCCTTCAAGTTTTCCCCGTAGATTTTAGCCCCTTGGAGGCATGTCCTACTCTAGCCTGTATGATGAACAAAATGCACTCACCATATTTTCCTCTTTCAGTCCACACGGTGCAAAGTGTAATGTGTTTCGGTTCTATGTCACTTTGTACCCTTTGTTTTTGTTATTAGTTAAAGTTATGCAGCAAAAGGAATAGCACTTCCTCGTTATGTGGCCTAAAGCAGTCAACGAAATGGTCAAGGCTTCGTATAATGATGCGTAATGTGACGATATTCTACGCGTGGAACTGAAATTTTAAGGGAACGAAATAAGAGAGAAGTTGTATTGGTTACAATGCCTAACGGTAGCACTCATTTGTGGGATTTTGTATGTAAGCTTGGAAGTAACAACTGACAGTACCACTCATTAGAATAGAAGGAATAACGGTTGAAACGTTTAGCAAAGATTTTCTTTAATTATAAACAATGGTGCTTTTTTCCGGTTTCAAAAAAGAAACTACAGTTTTTCATACTGTGCCAATATGGATTCAGAATCTAACTCCTTTTTCACTTTCTCTACTTCGCAACTTGTAGGTAGGGAAGGTAACACATCCAAACAACAAATTTAATACCTACATGTTTTAGGAAACACCTCTGAGGCTGCCTCTATAAATAAAAGCAGCATTTTTAGACAATTCGTGTGCGCGTGTGCACATTTCTGAACAGCAGTGCTGATAAACGGAATGTAGGAGCTTAGTATTTAAGATCAATATCTTACAAAGATGAGAATATGAAGCTACCCTTTAAATGAACAGTTTTTCGATATCCGAAACATTCTGAAAATGGCTCTAACGTTGTTAATTAAAATACCAGTATCTTAAAAAAACAAAATCAATACCAAGAATTTTCTGAGAATAGCCTATGAACTCCTCTTCATTTCGAAGGCCTGTTGTCAAGAAATGAAGGAAAGCATAAACTTTAGAACTCATTAAAACTCACGATTTATTTAAAATAACCTGTTTGTGGCAGATTTCCGAGATCTCGTTAGCAGTGGTTTTAATGCTTCAATGCGAGAAGAACATGCAAATTGTTTTCATTCTTCTTTACAAATTTCTTCCAATTGGATCTTCCAATTCTTCCTACATGCAATTTGAAGGCGACATATAGAGTGCTAAACATTTGACTGTGGCTACGTGTAACAAAATATGTAATGTAGTATTTTCTGCAAGTGAAGCTGATACAAACATACACTTGCACCGAATAATTTATATACCCACTAATAAACGATAAGGGGTAGGGAAAGTCACGTAAATGTGACATAATTTTTGCCAGTTTTTATTGTCCTGGAATCTCTAAGCTCGAAAATAATAGTTATTTTTATGCAAAAACCGTAACGTTAAATTGTCATAACTTCATATAGATATGTAATATAGAAGTTTGGCAAATAACCAAAGCTTATGAAGGCATAATGCTTGGATAACATTCTGTCTCGCAAATCTTTAAAATAAACACGCTTTTAATTAATAATCATAATAATCATCAAGGAATTTCGATTCTTATGTGTTTTATTTGGGCTAATTAGATCATCCGGTTGGAAGTAAGACAGATATTCTATTTTCTAGGTGGGAGTTGCACAAAATTCCACACTAACTATTGCTTCTGCCGTTTTTTAATGAAAAGCTAATATCACTTCACCTTTATAAATAACACTTTAAACGACAACCAGTGTTTTCAAGGTAAAGCTATGTTCAATTCTTTATCTAAAATCTTCTAGATCTGCTTGATTCAGCATCCATTCCTGTTTATACAGCAAGAAAGTATGGTATTAAAACCAGCAACCAATCACCTAGAAATTGTGTCATGGATTCTTCAAACACTTTTCTTGTATCGGTTTGATCCATAAATAATACCATTATTGGATCGTCAACCAAACATAGTGTAATCTACCGACGAAGACGGCTGCGTGATAATGTGCGAGGTCGTGTGAGGTCCTGGTTTCGAGTACTGGGATTGACTACCTTGGTCATCGGGTTTTTCGTGATTTCCCTGGTTGACTGGAGGAACGCCTGCGTGGTTTCTGTTTTACCACAAATCTCCTGACTCTCAGTTAATATCAACTAGGTTACCCTTTCTTGTGCCAGGTAGATTTAAAGGCTCTGCAGTGTCGGTCGTATCAAGCAAACGATGTAGATGTTTGTTAGTTTTAAAGCTTTCCTCGGTCCTGCCAGATGGCAACCAGCTTTGTGTCGACTTCGATGTGATCACTGGGAATTGTTACGTTATGGGCTTCTGCGCATCTCTAGAGGATGGCCTGTGTGACCTATGGCCTCCTGAGATTCCTTCGTCTCATTCGTTCCACCTGGGAATGACAAAAACCGTGCTGGCTCATGAAGCGAGGTGTAATTGAGAGCGTAATCCAGAGCTTTCACAGAAATATGTAAAAACCGCTACCACTCTAGTTTTCAAACACTATGTAAAATTCAGCGATTTTAATGCAAGTGAAAATCCAAACGACCCCAATGTATCTTACTTATTCTGAGAATACATGAATCTCAAAGGATGAGCCTTTGCTTGAGAAATGAACCCAGGTAATCGCTAAAAGGGAATGACATTTCAGAACTCTCAGCAGGTAGTGCATTTAAAGGGAACAAAACTTTAAAATGAAGAACGTCCCAGCGGATATGATCCTCCGTTCTGCTTATCAGTTCCAGCCAAGTACATGCTACTTTCATCCTTAGGGAATACTTGCAACCTCTCGCTCAATGTACTCCTCTCTCTCTCTCTCTCTCTCTCTCTCTCTCTCTCTCTCTCTCTCTCTCTCTCTCTCTCTCTCTCTCTCTCTCAAGATTATGCCATACAAGCGCTCATAACACCGCCACCTTTGTGGGTAACATTTTAGAGCAAATTTGTGTAAGAGAATAACTTTATAAGGTATCTCCCAGAAACATATTTTGAAAGTATTTTACTGCTTCTTTTCTCACGGAAATGGTGTTGTGTTATATAGAATATAGTCTTAGAAAGTCCTATGTGTTGAACTCACATGAATTTCTCTACTCTTGTACTAACTATTCTTACAAACTCTTATTCCTGTATGTTCTTCATGTCAGTCGAGATAAACATTTGCAGAAATTATCGTATTGCTAATTTTTGTAGGTGCAAGGGGAATATGAGAATACAGTAGACTTTGAGCAATAGTAGAATCTTTTAAAGCTGGTCGCTACATGGAGGCCTTAATTCCGTTCTCTTTGCACGGCCAAGAGATAAACAAGTGAATAACGATCTTCAATTTTATAAACGTTTATGTATTTCCAAACTCACGCCAATAACAAGAAATATCTCCTAAATAAACGCGTTTGAACATAAATTGTGTGTTCTAACGCGATTTACTTTCTTTTTTTTTTTTTTTTTTTTTTTTTTTTTTTTTTTTTTTTTTAGGATTTTGTCTGTCTTACTGTTTAACTGTGCAAAAGTCATCAAGGGCAAACTGGACTACAAAGATTCAAAATATACATTTCATTTGCCATAAAATATCATACACCATACACATACGCCTTTTAATTAAAATTTTAAGAACCATTTTTGAAAAAAATCAAAATTTTTGAAAACTTTTCCATGTAAAGGGTAGTTTAGGGTGAAATAATTTTTTCAAATTCTTCGTGTCGCATCCTTAGAAGATATAGAACTGAAGCGCCAACTTTGGTTTTTAACCGACTTTTCGTTTTTCAGTATTTCTATTCACACACACACAACACAACACAACACAACACAACACAACACAACACAACACAACACAACACAACACAACACAACACAACACAACACAACACAACACACACACACACACACATATATACACATACACACAGAAGCGCGTACAGACCTTTTTCTAAAAACGCTTTTCTTGAATTCAGGGAGTCTCAAAAAATATACTTCTGGTGAAATCTTGACATTGCATGTTTGGGTCGAATACAATACTTCCCCTATCGGCTATGCGTAGCAGAGAACTTGTAAAATACCGTAGACCCAGAATTTCCTCCATAACATGGTTTTAATGAGGAAATGATAATTTTGTTTCAATGATTTATTTCTCCACAAGCTGTAAACAGCAAGAGAGCAGAATAGACATTTAATTAATGGAGCAAATAGTACATTAATAAGAGTATAAAATCCATATTTATAACCTCACGGATACAGAGGAGGGGAGAAACCACAAAGTCTAAACATAATATTAATGATATTATGGGGAAAGCAAATGCACCTTTAAGAGCATAAAATATTAGGCAATAAATGGCATATCCAGCTAATGAACAAACAGCTATTTAGTTACAGCTACACATTTTAAATATAATCTTGATACACAAAAGTGCTTTTTACTTTCTTTACCGGTAAGTAAGGGAAGTATTGTATTCCACCCAAAAATTCGATGTCGAGATTTCACCGGAAATATATGTTTTGTGACCCCTGAACCCAAAGAAGCATTTTTAGAAAAAGGTCCGTGGACAGCATAACGCAAAAACGAAAAGTAGGTTAAAAACCAAAGTTGGTATAATTTAATGTCTTTCAAGGATGCGACACGAAGATTGTGAAGAAAATAGCCCCACCCTAAACTACCCTTTAGATGGAAGATTTATCAAAAATTTTGATTTTCTTGAAAATGGCTGTAACGATTTCGATTAAAATGTGATATGTTTGAGATATTTTGATGACAAATGAAATGTATGTCTTGAATTTTCTGGCTATAGCCCCTGTAGTCGTGTTTACTCTGGATGACTTTTGCATAACTGGTAAACCGTTCGAGATACACCAAATCTTACTGCACAAAAAATGTAGATCTTGCTAAAATACACAATTTATGTCTGAATAAGTTTTCTTGTAGGGTGAACCATTTCGGAGATATTCCTTGTTATGTGTGTAAGTTTAGGAAAACTTAAAACTTTCGTGAAATGGATCATCGTTGTTCGTTTTTTATATATTAAGTGTGCAAAGAGAACGGAATCTCAAAACTTTAAAAGATTTGACTATCGCACAAAGCCTACTGTATTCCAATATTCCCCTTGTACCTACAAGGAACCCGTGTGGAGTTGCCGCTCCCATCGGGCTCCTCCCCAGGTGGCGGATAGGGGAAAGCTCGTCAGATATGACGGGTACCGGGCAAATAAAATACCCGGGGCGGACCAAAGGCGAAGACCATAACGGCAGTTCTGGGTGGAAAAGATAGGAGTCGAAACGACGAGAATGGCGGAAGTGGCACCCTGTCTCTCAAGTGGTAATAGAGAGAGAATCTACTGCCTTGTAGATTTTATGACATGGGAACGTCAAAGGCTAGGAAATGCTCACACTCCGAATTCAAAGTGTGGGGAGTAAGTGGAACTCCATAGCTAGGTAAAGGCAATCCACCTAAGGGAAGGAATACCCGAGACAAACCTACTATGCAATGGGCTGGTAACCCTTTCATAGGACATTTAAATTACTCAGATTCTTCATAGTAAAAGGAAAACGGCTGGTTATAACGGTAAACGACCTGGACATGGAAAAGGACAACGATTTAACATTGCGGATATATTGAGAGTAGCAACATGGAATGTTAGAGGTTTATATACTAAGGAAAACTAGAGAAGATAATTAAAGAGAAGAGAATTGATATATTGGTAGCAACGGAAACTAAAAAGAAGACGAAAGGAACCAAAGACCTGGATAATAATATAATGATCTACAGTGGAGTACAGCAGAATGTAAGAGCAAGAGCAGGTGTAGCTATTTTCATAGATAATAAGTGGAGATCGAAAGTAGAAAGTTATACTTTTGTGAATGAAAGAATTATAATAGTAAGAATGAAAATATGCAGAGGTCACCTTACAGTGATAGGAATATATGCTCCAGAAGAAGGGAAAAAGGAGGAAACAGAAGAATTTTATGATCAATTGCAAACACAAATAGATAAAATAAATAAAAATGATCATTTAATAGTATGTGGAGATTATAATGCTAGAGTAGGGAAAGTACCTATACCAGAAATGGTAGGAGATTGTGGAGAACCACATATGGATAATAATGAGCAAGTACTTCGACAATTTGCCAGTATGAATCATCTGAAAATTACGAACACATTCTTCAGAAAACGGGATATTAATAAATATACATGGACAGCTCGAGGTCAAAGATCCATTATTGACTATTTTCTGATAAATGATACATTGAGACCCCAGTTGAAAGATGTGCACGTATACAGAGGGTGTGATATTGGATCGGATCACTATATATTGATATCAGAATTCAAATTTTGGTCAAAATGGATAAAACTAAGAACCAGACAAAATATAACCCAGGAAGAAGTATATAAAGTATATTTATTACAAGAGGAAAGTATTAAAGATCTGTATCAGAAAAGACTATAAAAGTATCTATTAGAGGCAACAACTGAGGAATATTTAGAAGATGAATGGCAAAATGTACTAAACTGTATATACAAATCAGCAAATGAGGTATTAGGGAAGAAAAAGAAAATTAGAAGCAAGAAATGTTTAAGAATTTGGAATGAGGAAATAGAACAAATTATAAAGGAGAAGCAAAGGGCATATTTACAGTGTATACAGAAGAAAGATGAAGAAACAAAATTAGCAATTTAGCAAAACAAACGGTAAGAAAAGCTCATGAACAATCATGGGAAAAATGTATTAGCCAAATAGAGCATGACATACATGGGAGACAGAATTTCGCTTATAAAGTTATAAAACAACTTAATAAGGACGGAAGAGATATAGCAAGAATGGAACTCATAAGAAAAGACACTTGGATAAAGCATTACAAAGAATTATGGTATAAGGACGCACCACAAAATAATAAAGATGACGAGGAAGAAGAAATAGAAGGAACGGTTGATTTAATAGATCTGGAAGAGCTAAAAGACGAATTGAAATTGAAGAAAAATAGAAAGGCACCTGGAGAAGATAAAATAATTTTAGAGATTTTAAAGAACGGAGGAATGTTATTACATTTAAGATCATTACATATTATGAACAAATGTTGGATAAAAGGAAAAATTCCAGAGAGATGGAAAGCGGCAGAAGTGATATCACTGTTTAAAAAAGGTGACAGAAGACAATGCAAGAATTACAGAGGTATTAGCCTTCTGAATTCAATCGATAAATTGTATGCAAGAATAATAAACAAAAGAGTGAAAATGATAGCTGAATCCCTGATAGGTGAAGAACAAAGTGGTTTCAGGAAAGGAAGATCGACAACAGATAACATTTTCATATTGCAGCAGATTCTGGAGAAAAGAAGAGAATATAATTTGCAGACACATATAGCATTTATAGATTTCCAGAAGGCTTTTGATAATGTAGACCGAGAAAAGCTGAGGATCATAATGAAAGAACAAGGCTACCCAAGACATTTGGTAAAGGCGGTGAAAAGTTTATACGAGGATGCTAAAATAAATTTAAGATTGAAGACAGGAAAATCAGAAGAACTTTTAATTAATAAAGGAGTCAGACAAGGGTGCCCA
The DNA here is from genome assembly GCA_030765045.1 of Tenodera sinensis. NCBI lineage: Eukaryota > Metazoa > Arthropoda > Insecta > Mantodea > Mantidae > Tenodera > Tenodera sinensis. Next base: position 141,766,041 of record CM060965.1, on the reverse strand, counting down.
ATGTCACCGACACTTTTTAACATCTATGTTAATAAAATAATCCAAAATTGGAGACCGAAAATTGACGCAGGCATAAAAGTAGCCCAAGGAAAAATTTTAAATATTTTATTATATGCAGATGACGTAGTAATTATACAAGAAACAGAAGATGATCTACAACGCTCAATACACCACCTTAACCAAATATGCAAAAGTTTTAATATTGAAGTATCACTAGAAAAGTAAAAAATAATGGCAAACTGGGGTAAAATACCAATAAGGTCGAAAATAGTGTTAATGATAAAGTATTGGAACAAGTATCCTCCTTCAATTATTTAGGGTCTGAAATCAGCAATGCGAAAGATTAATGAAATACCAGACAATCTCTGGAACAATTCACAAAACCCTAAAGAATAAAACAAGATCTGAAACAAGAATAACATTTTATAATACCATGGCGGTCCCAACGTTACTTTATGGATGCGAAAACTGGGTACCCACACAAAGCACCATCAGCAGAATACAAAGTTGCGAAATGAGATTCTTGAGAAGAACAAAATGATGTACAAGAGAAGATAGAATTAGAAATGAAAATATAAGAATTGAATTACAAGTGGAAGCTATCACCTCAAGAATGAATAGGTGCAGAAAAAGATGGTTTGAACATGTTGGAAGAATGGATGATACAAGACTGCCAAAAGTAGTTTTCCAATATTATCCTAAAGGAAAGAGGGACGTAGGGAGGCCGAGGTAAAGATGGAAGGAGACACTGTGAAGACGGAACCGGCGAGAGGCTAATCCATGAAGTGAAGAAGAAGAAGAAGTAGAAGTAGAAGAAGAAGAAGAAGAAGAAGAAGAAGAAGATATACAAGGAATGAAGCAATAAGATAATTTGTACAAATGTTTATCTTAACTAACACGAAGAAGATATAGGAATTAGAGTTTGTAAGAATGGTTAGTATAAGAGCAGAGAAAGTCATGTGAGTGCAATATATCAGATTTGCTTTCTAAATCTTACGGCTACCAGTTATGCAAGTCTCCAGAAAGAAATATAGTTAAGAGCATATTGCCAGAGAGTTCAGGATTTGTAGTTCATTTGATTTGAAAATATCTCGCATTGTCATCAAAGTTGTTTGACTCACTTTTCGATAAAATCAAACTTTTCAATAAATTTCCATGTAAAGCATTGTCTAGGAAGGGGCTATTTTCTGGGAGGATGCCGAACTTATATATGAACTATCACTGTGTTTTTTGAGTTAAGCTATTGACAGTCACACACACACCCAAACTCACATAGACCTTGTCCTGAACGTTTCTTTTTAATTCAGAGAATCTTAAAGCGTGCATTTCTGGTGAACAGTTGATATGGAAATTATTGTTGTGATTATTGAAATGCAAAACCTTACCGAGCTATTATGTACGTGTGGAGAAAGAAAACTGTCCGTCAAAATGCAGTCCTTTGCTTTTCATGAGGTCATGCAAATAGAATGGTGTATAGAAAATTAGACTATACTATAATGGTCGATTACTGTATGTGTGTACTTATAAAAATGCAATAAAACTATTTATGCAACCGCTTGTTTTACTTAACAGGAAACAGAGAGAAAATAGGATCTAAGTAGAACATCAAATCTTGTAGAACATACGAAAATAAGTGATAGTGCCATGAGGAAGTCTTAATAGTATTCAATTTAATTTGATTTAATCGAGTGTTCATCGACTTTAAGGTTTGAGATGCGGAGAAAGTTTTAAATCTGTTTGAAATGTTTATTAATAAAATGAGATGTATTTAAAAACCTAATACTTAGTATTTTAATTATTTTCTTCCTTAGCTCTATTGATTCCATTTGTTTAAAAAGCACATAATTAATGTTGCACTGAAAAACTGTGTTGGGTTGTTATCCACTCATCTACATTTCACAACTTCCAATTAATATATTCACTTGGGAGGCAATTTCCATTAAGCTACTTGATATAATAAAAGTTATATTTCTCGGGAGGTAGACTTGCTAACGGAAATGTTCCCGCTATATTTCAATCCTCTTAATGAAATTCTTATTTAAAATACGAGATGAAAATATCTGTGCCACTCAACCTCATAGGGATTGCACGCGAAGAAATACAGGAGGCCGGTTGTAAACCAAGAATTCCAATGGGATTTTCTTCTGCTGGTTCCTCTAAAATATTAACAAGGCAGTGCAGCCTTCTTTCGGACCCTCTCTGCTTTCCAATATCAACTCGACGAACTGTATGTGCGAACTAGAGATTGCAACAGCTGGTTCACTAGAAAACCTTCTGGAGGTGTCGAAATAACGCCTTCAAGGGTAATAAGTATGGATTAGAACAAGGAAACTTCAACTCAGCTTACATGTGCGACTCTAAAAATTCCTTACTATGAAGGGGAAGAGAGACTGAAAAAAGTATTTCAAGAATAAGTTGAGGAAACGGAACGCATGACAAATAGTAGTAAAATGTTCACTTTGTAAAAGGATCTGCATGCATGAAACAACTCGTAACTCCTACTCCTACAGAATTAGACTTCACAATTCAAACGGTTTTTATAAACTGAAGCGTTTATAACTTTATGACACTCTTCATCTAGCAACAAGTTGAGGCGATATTTCAAGTATTACTAGCTGATGGTGGCAAGTACGTAAGACTCTTATATCTCTGGACGCACTATAGGATCGATGTTAATTCTCTGATACACTGTTATATTTAAATCGTTTGTGACTTTTATTTTCTTTGAATAAAGTTTAACACTCGAGTATAACACATATCAGAATTTGTTGTGATATTTTCCCTTATAATTAAGATAGTTAATTATCATATTTTTATTAAACTAAGCAGTAATCGCTGCTATTTATAGCAGTGTTTCACAGTATTTTCAACGGAAATCATTAGAATGAGTTCAAAAAAAATCGTTATTGTAAATTGTGTATTACTTGAGGAGAAAAATTGTTGCCGTTTATGACAACTGAAGTACGTCTTCCCAATACCTCTGTCTTGAATATAATTTTGAGGCCTCAGAAAAGATTAATCTTTATGAATCTTTCGAGTGAAATGTCAGTTTTAAATTGAATCACATACTCAACAACATTAAATATGAAAATTCATTCCGACTTAAATTAAACATGATTTAAAATGCCTTTTACCGAGCAACCAATCGATCAGATCAGTGTATGTTAAATATTTAACATGATTTGGCACGGCTGAATGGAACAGCACCATGATTGTACAGTAAATAGCATACTTTTTTTTTTCTTGGGGGGGGGGGGATCACATGTTTTTTAGAAACTGGTAATGCATGAAGAACGTGAGAGTAGTTCATGCGAAAAAGTTCCTTACATGTTCTGCTTTTTGGGAAACTTACATTAAGCAACTAGAAAGTTTGGGGAGAATTAACCAACATATTATTTCAAAATTGGTAGAAATATAAGAAGAGGCTGTTAATGGCTAATATGGCAGGCACGTGCAGTACATGTTATGAGCTTGAGGAAAATTTCAAGATATATTGTGACGAGGTGATTTTACCTGAGAGGTCTCCAAACAATTTACGGTACTACTACTGCATTCAATTGATAGCTTATATTAAAAAAAAAAAAAAAAAAAAAAAAAAAAAAAAAAAAAAACGGCTGTGGAAAACGCAACATCACTTAGTTCTTTTTTTTTAATTTGTTTTTAATTTTTTTTTTATAAGATAAAACTCTGATACAGGAAATCTTACCTGTACTTGTTCATATATAAACAATCTTCGGAATTCAACAATACCCTCCTTTTAGTATGGCCTGCTTAGTAATTTCATTTATAGATTTCTCTTGTGTTTGACGGCAGAAGCTCCCAGTTGCGGCCTTCTACACAACTTCCTACAATTGTGAAAATCAAAATTTTGCGATTCTTGTTCAAACTATGAGATTGAACTACTACATCGTGGCGTCAGTGAATGAGGAGGGAATTTATAAACCGTACATTGTTCACCTCTTATGTACACGAGAAACCTTGTTTGACTTCGTGGAAATGATTTGGAGTTTTTGGATGTGCAATTGGCTGAAGAAGAAATTATTTTTTTATTTCATTGCTCCATTTTGTCTTTAACTTCAATGGTCATATCGTGACCAGAAAATAGTTGTCTTCGTGATCTAAAATATGCTTTTCGTACTTTATAATTCTTTTATCATATTCTTAATTCTTTCTTATGTGTTTAATTTTAATTAAGAGTAATCATGTTAAATGATGGTCGGTTGTATTATAAAATATATTTTGTAAATGCTATACTAATTGTTGTTTCCGCCATACCCTTTAGAACGATTCAAAGTTAAACCGTTTTCTGCTCTGGATCTGCACGAGTACCTGCACTTCCAGGCACATGTCAGAATGTATATCATCATCGTCATCATTGTCGTCATGGTCGTCGTCATCATCATTATTAGCTCTGCTTTTGATTGTGGTTCAATCCCTTTGAGATAAATTCCCCAGAATATGATCCTCGAGTCGGCGCCAAGGGTCCGATACCAGGACCTACATGTGGTATTCGTGGTGGACGAAGCGGCGTCTGGGTGGTTTTCTTCGGGTTCTCCGGTTTCTTCCGCCACACATTCCACCAACTGCCCCGTCATCACCTTTCCATTCACCACTTCGGCTGATTTTCATATCATCCTCTTCCTCACTCTCATACCTGGTGCTTGGCTGACCACGCGCTTCCAGGTCTTCACCCTGTCCGGTCCATAGATTCGTCTGATCCTCACAGGCATCTGACCCTAGGCACAGACTTGCAAGTCCTAGAGGATGTTAGTGCACTATGCGGGGAGGGAAATCAAAGAAGAAGAAAAAAAAATACGAGCTTTGGCTAAGGAAACATCCAGGAAAAAATAATGTATTTGTTTATTCTGAAATCTGTTAAAGTTAGCAAGAAAGAGCTTCATACGGTTTAGGAACCCTAGAACTATATTGTAAAAGGACTCATACGACTAAATGTTACAAATTGTGGTAGCCAATAATTTTTCAGTCAAATGAGAAAATACCAAAAGCCACGTATTCATACGTTATTCATAGCTCCATGGGAAACCTACTTTGCTAGACCCAAAATTTAATGGCGGCTGATAGCTGACCACTATTGTTCTCTTTCCTGTTGTATAGACAAATCTTGTGGGCGCAAATGATATTTATATTACCGGCTTTACCTGGTGATTTCAGAGTACGTTTAACTACACAGCACATAGCAAGCCTCTGATTAGACATTGTGTTGAGCAGCTCGTCCTGCTACCTGCCATTAAATTTTGCGTCAGCCATAACAGACTCATTGCCCCACTCGATATGTAACAGTCGCATCAAAAACTATGCCTTTTTGTGCTAGCAAGGTGAACGCTGTAATAGGAACTTATACTGTTTATAAGACAAACATAAATACTCGTAGGTTAAATTTATCTGTAATTGCGGAATGTGTAAGTCTGCAGTTTACAGTGTTCCAGTAATGAAAAATTCAAGTATACGTAAATAGCTCCAGAAGAATGGCCTTTTTAATTAATTTTGTTTGATGTGAAACATAAACCTGCAACAACAATTGCTTGTGGTTTTTAAATATTTTATATACTCTGGCACTAGATATCCTTTGTACATAATTTACGTTTCGGGTATTTGCAACTATGACCAATGGTAATCTAGCCAAACAGCAGCCATGTTATTAAGAATGGGACCTTTATACCATAAGAAACATGAACAAGCAGAATGATTACAATGTAGCTATACAACTTTTAATTTCTGAAAGTACTTTCAAAGCGGGACTTAAACTTATTAAAAGTGACACAACAACAACTTACTGTAATGGCTTTTGCAAATGAGAAATGGAATGAGAGTAACGCAAAGAAGAACAAATAAGAGAGGAGCAAAATGGTTGCTACAGACGTGTGAGTGGCCTTTTAACTGAATTTATATGATTAGTTTAATGGTTAAACTAAGCGTCCGTTCTAGCCTCAAAGTTAATTAATTTAAAACACACCAGCTCACAAAGGGCATGTAAGAGCAGAAGTTTTTGTAAACAATTCTGGCATCTCTAACGCAGATTTGGGTTATCTCTCGTTGACCCAGTGAGATTCTCTGTAGTAAAACCACGATAATATTCCAAGCGCAAAGCGCGAGAAAAATTATATCAAATGTGAAAACCTCCAGTGGTGCTTGTTTTGATGATTCCACGAAATGCTTAGTAATTAATTTATGTACTTATATTAATAGTGATTCTAAAGTAGACAGCTTACAATAACATTCATACATTCCAATTGATATGTATTTTCACATTTGGCACTACAACTACGAGCCAGGGTAGTAGTTTTAGTTTTTTAGGGTTTAATCCAGGGAAATCAGAAATTAGACGTATCGTTAGTAGACTATTAATTAAAGGTAGGTCTGCTATATTTAATACTACAATTGTCTGACTTTGTTCGATTGAAATATCAATATCCTCACAAGGTTCTTCGTCAAATCTCTTGTCTGTAATTTCTGAATGACCCGCTGATCCCTGTTACTGCATATGGATGCTTCAAATTTTCAGGAATTATTTTGTTGTTTAACGACGCTGTCAATTGCCAGGATCACATCAGCGTCGCCGGTGTGCCGGAATTTTGTCCCGCAGAAGTTCTTTTACATGCCAGTAAATCTACTGACATGGAGCTGTCGTTTTTGAGCACACTTAAAAACCATCGGTCTGGGCCGGATTTGAACCCGCGACCTTGGGAACAGTAGACCAGCGTCTAACCAACTGAGCCACCCAGACCGACTCAAATGTTCAGAAACGTGAACTATTGAGATAATATAACCAAAGCGATAATACCTCGACAAAGAGGTGATAATACCGCATCAGTGGAATAGTCAACGTAGTTATGATTCAGAACAAAGTATGGTGGACGTCCAGAGAGAGCAGTTGGGGAGCTAGAATAAGGCTAATAATCCCTAGGATTTATTGACGTTAAGTGTTTAAGAAATTAGTGACCTAAATGTACAAGTTGCACTTATACATTTGTAATATATAGTTATTATTTGTGGCATTACTTGTGCCAGCATTACTGGATTATTTCGAGTCCACAAGTTGCAGTTCTGTCATTAATGATAAAAAAACACGAATATCTTAAATGTTATGCCCAGTTATAGCCATCTTACTAGCTCAACGTGATAAGCAGGGTGAGGCATTTAGGAACCTGCCTCTTCAAGTGTAGTGTAACTCACGAAATGTCAGGTAGTGACAACGTAAACAAAGCAGTCTCGTCAGTCAATCAAGCTACGTACAGTGGCACACAACCTAAACGAGCGTCTTTAGTTGAGCAGTTAATTTGAAATTACATGCAGAATTACAGGTAGGCATTACATTGCACAGTGAGCTTCGTAAAATGGGCTTAGAATGTTAGAGGACCGAATACTCAATAAAATTCTAAATTGGAAAGTAAAAGGGAAACGACGAGGAGGGAAAGCTAGAAAATGCTGCATGGATGGGGTGAAAAAGAGTATGGAGAGAAGAGAGTTAAAGGTGGAAGATGCTATGGACAAGGGCTTATGGTGGTAGATAACCCTTTTGGGATGAAGGAAATGCATTGTATGGTGGAATGTTCCTTAATAAAAACTAATTATACGTGACAGATTGAATTATTTACCAATATGATTCAAAACTTTATATATGAACATCATTATTTTGGTAACTTCTTGCAATATGTGAAAGTATGCATTTTCAGTTGTCTCAAAAACAAAAGCTGCATAACACACCTTACATGTGATGCTTTCCATGTAAAGGGTAAGTAGTAGGGGTATTTTATGGAAAACCTTCGAAAGACCGTACATACATAGGAGTAAGCGCGGATCTTTCTCCATTTTATTATTATTATTATTATTATTATTATTATTATTATTATTATTATTATTATTATTATTATTATTATTATTATTATTATTATTATTATTATTATTATTATTATTATTATTATTATTATTATTATTATTATTATTATTATTATTATTATTATTATTATTATTATTATTATTATTATTATTATTATTATTATTATTATTATTATTATTATTATTATTATTATTATTATTATTATTATTATTATTATTATTATTATTATTATTACTATTATTATTATTATTATTACTATTACTATTACTATTACTATTACTATTACTATTATTATTATTATTATTATTATTATTATTATTATTATTATTATTATTATTATTATTATTATTATTATTATTATTATTATTATTATTATTATTATTATTATTATTATTATTATTATTATTATTATTATTATTATTATTCAGTGGACCACTAAACGTGCATTTGGAACAAAATCCGAATGGAATTCCTGAGTGAAAAATAATATTTCCTCTGCTTGTAGGCAACTAGTATAGAAATTAGTTATCGAGTCTACATTCATAACAGTAGATACTTTTATACTTATGTTAAACAAGTTGGAATTTACCAGAAGTTTGAACAATAGTTATCTCTATTGTATGAGTGATGTTTACTCTTTTAGCAAAGGCTCTCGTTTGAATATACGTGTTTTTATTCCCTGTTGCACAGTTCTATGCTTTTTATACATTCTGGTGTCTATTTGTGCATACTGTGCACATATGCACAATCCATTGGAGCGAATATTAGAAAAAAAGTATGTTTTCTCAAATTGTGCTTTTAAGTTGTCTTCTTGTTCTTCTGCTTTCATGGATTTAGATCTTTGACCTGCTTCTACATTAAGAAAGCGAATCTCTCCATATAGTAAGTGGACGTCCAACTCTTCTTCTGCCGTTTGGTTGATATTGAGGCAAAATCCGTGGTAATCTGTGTTGTGACATACTTTCTATATGTCCTAGCCAGCTTGCTCTTGTTTGGTTTATTCCGTCTTTTATGTTGTATATTGTAACGCTTTTCTGACTTCCGATTTTTTATTTATTTATTAATTTATTTACATCATGACCAATCTACAAATCGAATAATGATTTTTGTCTCATACATAAATTACTTCACATGCAAAAACAAAAAAGGTATCTCAAAGACAATAAGATACAGACTACCGTACCTGCTAGCGAGAGAGACACTCCTAATTGAAGACATCAAACTGCCACACACCAAGGCTTCTAAAATCAACTCAACATCATGGAGGATAAACGAGAAAAAGTATGGCCGGAGTTCTATGGCACTGAACCGCTAATGGAGAGCACCAAACTTTGAACTACGACATATCACAACTGAATTATCTACTCACGGCTTTCATCATCTAATTTGCAAAAGCAAAAATTATCACGACCCAACCACAACGTGTGTGTTGTTGTTTGTAGTGTTTAACGCCCGCTTTTACTACTACGGCACCGCTGGTGATATATGGAATGAAGATGGAGCACCGGTGGAATGAGATGGCAGGGGAAACCGGAGTACCCGGAGAAAACCCGCCCTGACGCCGCTTCGTCCACCACGAATACCACATGCGGGTCCCTGGGATCGAACCCGGGCCGCCTAGGTGGTAGGCGAGCGCGCTAACCGCTCGGCCACGGCGCCGCCGACGCGTGTGTGTGTGTGTGTGTGTGTGTGTGCGTGTGTGCGCGTGCGTGCGTGCGTGCGTGCGTGCGTGCGTGTGTGTGTGTGTGTGTGTGTGTGTGTGAGAGAGAGAGAGAGAAGTGTATAACGAAGCCTGTGAACGTAATCACATAGAACTGTGCAATAAAAGAGTGAAGTATAGAATTAAATGGGCAAAAATGTGAAAATGTTACGTAAAAGTGAATGTGGCTATTTGACTGCAATTGTATTAAATAAAATTATTTTGTTACTGACTAGTGTTTTATATCTTAAGTGGTTTGTCCCTTGGAACGACATCACTTTTGCTTTCTTTTCCGAACTTCTCATATTATAAGTATAAGCTATTTAATTTAATTTATGTACTGCAATTTGTAGTTCGTCTAATTTTACTTGGTCATCGGCATACAATATGGTCTTTAGGGTCTTGTTAGTTTTTTAACATTTACATTTAGTTTCTCTTGCATTGTCTAATGACTTCGTCGATCTTACAAGTTGAATGTTAGATATATGACTTTTATCAGTTCCATCAATTAATCAGTTTCGTATTCCAAGTCAATAATGAACTTTTCAGAAATTCTGTCAAAGTGATATTTCAGCAGGTTAAAAGGTACATAGTAGCAAAGCAACTAATTTACCTGCATGCAGGCTTTGTTAATAACCTATTTAAAGAGCTTTAAAATCCTGTAAAGATTAAACCCATCTCAACCCATCTCTAAACTTTAAGCACATTCTGCAAAGGTTACTAATTTTGATTTACGAAAAAGGGAAAAGGTGTTTTAATAATTTCGCTCAACTGCCTATCCACATTGGTGTAAAGTACTAAATTAAGCTTATATCTATTTAGATGTCACAAGTTTTTTTTAAAAAAAAGACTTAAAGTATCTTTGATAATCAAGAAGATTAAAGACAGAAATTAAAGAAAGAACCAAAAAGGAAATAAAAAATAGAGCACTAGTCTATTTTATTGAAGCACTTAAATGAACTTAAAAACCATTTAACCACTGAAGCTGTTTGACACACGAATCAGGCTGTGCCCGAAAAATGATAACGTACAGAACAGAATATCAAACTCAGCTGCATCTTGGAGAAACGCGCTGCAACACCACGTGGAACATAGAAATAGTTGCGCTGTCATTTTTTTCCATGGCTGTATCTAATGGTAAGGTTTTACCATATTTCTGCCACATTGCTTTATGTACCTATCCTTCAGCATACGTAAGCTAAATTGCTGAAACCCATAAGCGAGATTCTGTACATGTTATTAGCACAGTCGCTTAAAATGTAAACCGTAGCACTCAGTTCGTGTTAGATGTGCACACATACCAAAAGCGCTTGCGGTGTTCCCCCAGATATCTACCTGCCTTGATTTCTTCGTCGTTTCTGCTCAGCAAACCAAATTTCTCCCGCCGCTTTCATCAGACGCTTCAGCCCGTCGCATTAGCACATCAAAGACTAACGCTATCGACTGATAGAACTTTTAATTAGTTTTCTCAATATCCCTAAAGTTAGAGAATTACTATTAAAAGCGGTATTTTTGTAATTTTATACTCTTAGCCTGATAAAATTATACATAATTCTAGGTATCATTAGCTACATTTAAGGTTTACCAGATCTATCTTTTTATACAAACGCACGCATAGCTATTTTTCTCTATTACAAGGGAAACATCTTAGGAAATAGGAGGTTTGAAAAGTCACTGAAAGTTCTGTATTGGTCAAACAGTATTAAAGTCGCCTTGAATTTGTTAAACATTAATTTAACTTTGTTATGCCCTCCTATCTTTAAAATCATCCTTATTATAGACTATGTTAATTTACATTTCGATAATTTATTTTTCCTAAGCGGTGGTATACAACATAATTCGAAAACGTCAAAAGCCGTTGGTATTTTTATACATTGGTTTGTAACCTTTTTTCACCATAGGTTTGTTTAAAATAACTCGTTAATTCTTCTCCAAATTAGAGTTTGCTCACAATTTGAAGCTATAAGCCGTTGCTCACTTCTCGATGTATCGCCATTTGAAGCTGAAGTCGTTGTTCGGTTCTCGTTGTCGCCCGTTGATTCGGTTCTTTCCCGCTAGCTCAGCTTGAGATCTCTTTATTTTATCTCGGGTCTGCGTAGGTGTGTGATAGACAACCCAAGAAACCTTTGCATACTATTTATTGCATCTTAGATACATGCGGGAGCTATGCCGATCTGCTACACGCAGAAGAATCGCACTCACGTCTGCACTCCACAACGTGCAGTACTGGTCTGGGCTGAGTGGTGACCAGACGCTTTCTCTCTTACCCACGCTAAGAAACCGTCTCTTCAATTTTGAATGTCATGACGTCATCCAAGAAAGCCTCGTATCCAAAATGCTATTTCCTTTTCCCGCAATTTAGAAATGTCCCTTTCTATTATAACATGTTCTTTTTTGAATTTCGAATATATAATTACCTTTTTAGGATTAAACGATGTTTACTTTATATTTTATTAAATATATCGCGCGACTTTTAAGGTTGGTAGACTTGACTTTCAAACGTGTATTTAAACTAGTGTTGCCAACTATAATTCAATAAAACAAGCTAAACGGGCTTGCCAAAAAGGCTAGAAAAGGCTAGATTATATTTTAATACCTATATAAACATTAGAAAACTACATTATTAAAAAAATACGCATGGATCACCTAGCAAAAATAAACATGGTCTTCATCATCCCCCTCTGCCTCATTTCTACTGCTGCAGCTGGGATTTCCCTTATGCTCTTGCATGTATGCAGGATTTGTACCAACAACTTCAATATTTCGTCTGGGACTTCGCATGAAAAATCCAATGTATTGTCACGACTTTCTCTACTCTTGTACTAACCATTCTTACAAACTGTTATTCCTATATCTTCTTCGTGTTAGTTGAGATAAACATTTGTACAAATTATCTTATTGCTTATTTCCTTGTAGGTGCAAGGAGAATATTAGAATACAGTAGGCCTTGAGCAATTGTCAAATCTTTTAAAGCTTCCGCTCTCTTTGCAGGGTTAATATAGCAAATTGAATAACAATGTTCCATTTGACAGAAATACAAATAACAAGGCATATCTCCGAAATGGTCCACTCTATAAAAAAAAGTTATTCAGACATAAATTGAGTATTTTAGAAAGATCTACAGTTTTTCATAGTAAGATTTGGTCTATCTCTAACGGTTTACCAGTTAAACCTTGTTTTTTATTTTGATGTTTAACGACGCTGTCAATAGCTAGGATCACATCAGCGTCGTCGGTGTGCCGGAATTTTGTCCCTCAGGAGTTCTTTTACATGCCAGTAAATCTACTGACATGGAGCTGTCGTTTTTAAGCACACTTAAAAACCATAGGTCTGGGCCGGATTTGAACCCACGACCTTGGGATCGGTAGGCCAGCGTTTAACCAACTGAGCCACCCAGACCGACGTCAAAATCGTTAGAGCCATTTTCAAGAAAATCGACATTTTCCATGTAAAGTGTAGTTTAGGGTGGAACAATTTTCTTCAAAATCTTCGTGTCGCATCCTTGAAAGACATTTAACTTAAATACCAACTTTGGTTTTTAACCAACTTTTCGTTTTTGAGTTATGTTGTCCACAGGCTTGAAATACATACACAGACCTTTTTTCTAAAACGTGCCAAAGAATCTAACAACTTGATGGAATCCACACTCCCAGATTCAAAAGATTCGGGAATTCACCAAAAGGATTGTATCATTACGCGCAATAGCTGCAGCAGTGAGATTAAAGGTACCGCTGGATGAGTAAAAAATGAAAAAGGCTCGAAAAGGCTAATGAAGCTTAGAAAAAAGGCCAGGAAAGCTACTTGTAGCTTTTTGGAAAATTTATAGCTAGATAGGTTTTCAAAAAGGCCAGATCTAGCCATAAAAAGGCTAAGTTGGCAACACTGATTTAAACTATGTAGTATGACGTCATGACTCGTTAATTTCAAACCAATAATGTGTTTATCCTACAAATTTAACGACTATTATTTACTCATATCTTGCCCACCTTACAACACTTCCTGCTCTATTATCTATGTATGTTATTACTTAACACTTATCGCAAATCTCACATCCGGCAATTAAATTAAAACGTGTCTTTATCAAGCCCATTCGATTGGAAATCTAAATTTCGGTATCAAATGCCCCCATTTATGTTATTTTATTATTTCATAATAAAATAATGTAAATGTCTTGCCCGAAAGAAAAATTAAAAATTACTCCTGTATTTTGAATAATCGGCAACACTCCCATTATATACAATTTTCAATTACACTGTTTTTGAAATTGGTTATTAACACATTTTCTCATTAATCTTTTAACATGACAAACAATTGTACACTTGACTAAACATTAAACCTTAAATACTAATTACAATATGTTATGGTTTCTTCTGTGACACTTTTATATAAAGGTTAAATTTCAAGAGTCTTTCTTTATACTTCCTTCTTTTAGTTCATGTTTGCTCACTTCGCTCTCACTATCACTTGCACTGTGATTTTTCACTTTTGTTATTGTAACACATATCGGTACTATATCCTTTAAGCACTAAAATGTACATATATTTATATAAATCCATTACACTCTTCAGACAAGTTCTTTCTTTGTCTTGTGGTGATAACTATCTATACATCTAAATATTTTAACAAATGTTTACAAAGTAAATATTCAGTTTTCTCTCTATGCGGAGATGAACATTTTAACAATCTTTTTGAAGCTGTTATTGTGAGCTCTATACAATATATTTTTAAGCTCTTTGTAGTAGATAGCAATTCACATTCTGCATTTTTCATGAATATGTAAGTACCTGACCAATATATGATTTTCAAGTAAGCTAACACTTAAATTTTATCTCAAAGCTGATTGGGCGCCAATAGACAAATGACACTTCGAATTTTTTTTTTTTTTTTTTTTACATGAAATCAAGGTTCCAAGGTACCACACGGTTTCTTGTATGGTCGAAGGAGTTGTTTATGCCACCTTCCCAGACATTTTTCATTTTTAACATCTTTTAATTCATAGGTATGATAACCAAATTTGGATATAATTTCTGCAGGACCTTTATATAACAATTCCATCCTTTTGTTCCTACCTCGCAAGGCACTTGATAACTTATGGTCTTTAACTAGTACCCAATCGCCTATCTTAGGTTCCCATTTATGTTTTCTACTCTTTTTCTTTAATTTTCGCTTCTCTGCCTTTTTCTTGATTCGTTCAAAAGCAATTTTCGCTCTTTCTTCTTCACTTAACTGAATGTCATTAATTTTCAGTGTTTTTGGTACCCCGATCAATATTGGTTCTGGTTCAATTCCTAACATTAATTTTATTGGTGCAAACCCAGTAGTTACATTAATGGTGTGATTGATAATCTTTTCTATCAATGGACAATATTTCACCCAATCCTTGTGATTATGATGTGTAAGTACACGTAAATAAATTCCTATATCTCGGAGGACACGTTCTGTTGGATTCCCTGATGGAAAGTATGAGGAACAATAATTTAGTTTTCTCGAGTCTAATGTCACCCTAATCTTTCCATTGGCCTTATTTACAATACATAGGGGATTCACAAATTCTGAATTCGAAATCTCAATAACCTCATCTTCTAACATTGACTTTATAACTGCATCTACCTCTTCTCTTATTGTACTAGGGATAGCTCTCGCTTTATGTGTAAAAGGTTTGATAGGTATCATCTCAAACGAATGAGTATAAATATTACATTTACCAGGTTTCTCAGAGAATACTTCTTTATTTCGGATTAATATTTCAAACAGTTTATCCCTCTGTTGTTCATTTAGTTGATCAGCCTGAGTTACTTTTTCCCTCAACAATTCTTCTAAGTCTTCACTACTCTCCCTATCATAGTACCTAGTTGCGTCAGAAAACCTCAAATTGTCTATGAAATCATTTTTATCCCATTCTACATTTTCTTCATTATCGACACTGTACTCTTTGACATTTACTTCAGTTAATTCCATAGCTCCTACTTTAACATATTCTACAAAGAATGTATCCCCTTGGATTTCTTCATCCTCTTTTTCTCGTACAATAGTTTCTGAACTACTATCTTCCACAAAAGGCACTATAATGGTCTCATCTTCAACTTTCATTTCTAGAATCATGTTTTTAAAATTCACCACAGCTTCCCAGGCATAAAGACAATCACAACCTATTATAATATCTGTCACAAGTCTTCCTACAATCAGAAATAAAATTCCTAGTATTCTCCCATTTATTTCAATATTTATCATTGCTTGAAATTTTACTCTCTCTTTTCGTTTTCCCACAGCTAGCGAGCAATATATCCCATTAACTGGTAAAGACATTACTTTAAAACCACTACTTTGTAAATTATCATAAAAATTTTGTGAGCATACTGTGCTATTTGATCCCGTATCTATAATTGCATTGTATTGTTTTCCATTTACTCCAATTTTGATTTTAGGTGGATCTCCTACGTTTTCGTTTTCGTCGATTCTATTTTTACATTCTCTTTTCTTTTGTATCATCATTTGCCTTCCAGGACTATTTATTTCCGAGTACTTATCACAATCATTACTAAGATACCCAGTTCTCACTGAAGGCGCGTTTGACCGGGTCTGGTGTTTCCCTGATTTTTAGATATGGCTCCTGTACTATTTCCCGAATTGTTACTTCTGTTTTCCTGCATTAAATCGGGGTTACTTCCTACCATGTTTTTGACCGTGTTAATGGCCTCAACCATTTCAGCATTTTCGGGGGAATTTCGTCCATTAGAATACCTTTCTCCCTGTCTTGGTGACCTCGGTCTAAACTCATTATCTCCGTTTGTCCAATACCCATCATTTGAATTTCTACTATGTCCAAAATAACGTCCTCGTCTACCTCGATCAAATCTATTTGTATTCATATAATTCACCCTTATATTTCTTCCCCTTAGATTACCATTTCTATTTTGGTGATGCCCTTCCTGGTTATATCTACCTTGATTTTCCCACCGGAATGATTCCATCCTTGGTACTGGTCCTTTATATCTTTCCCTAATCTCACTTCTATTCTGATAATACTGTGCCCCTTGCCCGAAAGAATTTACAGTTTCTTTTTCTTCATATTTATTTCCAAATGCGTGTTTTGGCTTATTGACTTCTAAGGCTGATAATAATTCGATCATAGCTGCAATGCTATCGGGTCGGGCTATGATTAGGTAGTGTTGAAGCGTTTCCGGAAAATGTGGAGTAACTATATTTATTAGATCTTTTTCATCTAAGGGAGGATCCAACATCTTCGATTTTCTCGCTATTCTCATAAAATAGTTGACCATCGATTCCTCCGATCTAGGATTAAACTTTCCATTGCTTAATTCAACTCTAATATTAGCCTGCCTACTAGCTCCCCAATATCTGGTTAAAAAGATGTTCCTAAAGGTCCTGTAATCATTATTGTTACCCATAGAAAGGCCTAGCCAATTAGCAGCATTACCCTTTAGGCACTTTCTTACTATCACCATCTTGTACTCCTCTGGTATACGTTTCACCGTGAAGTACTCTTGTAACCCTTCTAAAAAGGCTTTAGGATCATCTGAATCTTCATTTTCAAAAACTGGAGGTGTCATTTCATTTAAGACATGGTTAGGCCAATGTAAATTTGAATTGTCACCTGTCCCTGCACTATTTCTGAGATCAGAATGAGAATTACTGTTACCTCTATTTTGCATCGAAATGTCAGCTGATACACCTGGTATTGCCTCGTTTCTTGCAACTTCATTACTAAGATTGTTGTGATTACATGCATTTTCATTTAATTTCAAATTTTCTAAGGCCTCTTTTACCTGAGTAATTTCTGTTACTATCCCTTTTATTTGGTCTGTAACATCCTCCAAATTTCTAGCCTGCCTTTCACTTTCTACATCAGATCTTTCCATTCTAACTTTACACCCCTGTAACTCTTCTCTAATTTCTTCCCTGTCTTTATCTAACCTTTGTACTACCTCTTCCCTTTGTTTGTCTAATCTATATGTTACTTTTTCCCTTTCTTTATCTAATTTTTCACTCACTTGTTGACCTAATTTCTTTTCAGAATTCTTTACTTCTTGCCTTATTGTCTCTAATTCTCCCTTAACCTGTTCTCTATTTTCTTTTACTTCACTACTGACTTTATTAATTTCCTCCCTAACTTCTTCCCTAAAGGTTTCTAAAGCTCTCTTCTGATTTTCCAATTGCATTTCCAATTCCTGTTGTCCCTTCTCTAATTTCTGTCCTAACTCTGTTCTTAATTCTTTACTAGTTTCATCTATCTTTTGACTTAACTCTGTACTCATCTTTTTCACTGTTCTTAATTCTTTACTAGTTTCATCTATCTTTTGACTTAACTCTGTACTCATCTTTTTCATTATCGTTTGAAACATATTCTCTATTTCTGACATAACCGCTGGCCTTTCTGAATTAGTACTAAACATCTCTGAGCTACCTCTAGGTGTTTCTCTAACGTTCTGATCTTCTACTTCTTGGCATATTCTGCTACCAATTATATTTTGACTATATTCTTCCATCCTACTTACACTTTTCTCAATTTCCGGACTCTCAAAACCTAGAAAATCGCTATCACTGTCTTCCATTTCTAAGCTATTTACATGTGTTTTTCTACTCACCAAAATTTTCAATATTTTCACTATTTCACTATTTTTTTTTTTTAGCTGCACTTAAACTTGTTCACTACACGTTTCACAGATGTTCACACGCTGGGCACCTTCTTGTCTGCTGGCTCGATGCTGGCCTGGTCGTCTTGGGGTTGGTCCATTCTTTCGACGCCACACGTTGGGTCACCTTCTTGTTTGCTGGTTCTATGCTGGCTTGGTCGTCTTGGGGTTGGTCTATCGTTTCGACGCCACACGTTGGGTCGCCATTTGAAGCTATAAGCCGTTGCTCACTTCTCGATGTATCGCCATTTGAAGCTGAAGTCGTTGTTCGGTTCTCGTTGTCGCCCGTTGATTCGGTTCTTTCCCGCTAGCTCAGCTTGAGATCTCTTTATTTTATCTCGGGTCTGCGTAGGTGTGTGATAGACAACCCAAGAAACCTTTGCATACTATTTATTGCATCTTAGATACATGCGGGAGCTATGCCGATCTGCTACACGCAGAAGAATCGCACTCACGTCTGCACTCCACAACGTGCAGTACTGGTCTGGGCTGAGTGGTGACCAGACGCTTTCTCTCTTACCCACGCTAAGAAACCGTCTCTTCAATTTTGAATGTCATGACGTCATCCAAGAAAGCCTCGTATCCAAAATGCTATTTCCTTTTCCCGCAATTTAGAAATGTCCCTTTCTATTATAACATGTTCTTTTTTGAATTTCGAATATATAATTACCTTTTTAGGATTAAACGATGTTTACTTTATATTTTATTAAATATATCGCGCGACTTTTAAGGTTGGTAGACTTGACTTTCAAACGTGTATTTAAACTATGTAGTATGACGTCATGACTCGTTAATTTCAAACCAATAATGTGTTTATCCTACAAATTTAACGACTATTATTTACTCATATCTTGCCCACCTTACAACACTTCCTGCTCTATTATCTATGTATGTTATTACTTAACACTTATCGCAAATCTCACATCCGGCAATTAAATTAAAACGTGTCTTTATCAAGCCCATTCGATTGGAAATCTAAATTTCGGTAGGACATTTCTAAATTGCGGGAAAAGGAAATAGCATTTTGGATACGAGGCTTTCTTGGATGACGTCATGACATTCAAAATTGAAGAGACGGTTTCTTAGCGTGGGTAAGAGAGAAAGCGTCTGGTCACCACTCAGCCCAGACCAGTACTGCACGTTGTGGAGTGCAGACGTGAGTGCGATTCTTCTGCGTGTAGCAGATCGGCATAGCTCCCGCATGTATCTAAGATGCAATAAATAGTATGCAAAGGTTTCTTGGGTTGTCTATCACACACCTACGCAGACCCGAGATAAAATAAAGAGATCTCAAGCTGAGCTAGCGGGAAAGAACCGAATCAACGGGCGACAACGAGAACCGAACAACGACTTCAGCTTCAAATGGCGATACATCGAGAAGTGAGCAACGGCTTATAGCTTCTTCACTAGTTTTAAAGATTGTTCATTTTTTATTAAGTTCCAGTCTGTATGCAAAACCAACATTCGTATTGCAAAGTCCCTTAAAGGGCCTAAGGTGGAGATGGCCATTCTTTAAATGACTGGCTCAAATGAGCCTTGTGTGATAAAGTTAGAGAATAAACCATGATTTGACTGTATATTGCAAAATTCGAGTAAACTTTATTCGCATAACTGACATCAAAAAAGCATGCACTCGAATTGTCAGCAAATCGTGAAGATCTAATAGGATCAAATCCACATTCCAAAGGAGAACTTTTCTCTCAATCTTCAATATTATGAGAAAATGACAAAATTTCCTGAAAAGACTTCTGTAGAAATACGCAGTCCTCGTTTATTCAGTAGGTCTGGGTGGCTCAGTTGGTTAGACGGTGATCCCAAGGTCGCGGTCTTAAATCCGGCCCCGACCGATGGTTTTTAAGTGTGCTTAAAAACAACTGCAACTGAGTAGATTTATTGGCATGTAAAAGAACTCCTGCTGGACGAAATTCCAGCACACCGGTGACGCTGATGTGATCCTAGCAATTGACAGAGTCGTTAAGCAACAACATAATGCCTCTTTTACTCATGTTAATACTATCTACAGCCTTAGTGATATTACAACTCCCAACTCTTTTTGTAACCTAGACTCAGTCCTTTCACCTTCTTTCTTCACTTTCTCTGTCCCTCACACACTAACTTCGAGGATATAATTACTCAATACTCATTAAAAAGTCTTCA
>CM060965.1:141543173-141743173 GCA_030765045.1 Tenodera sinensis | reverse complement strand
GAGTTTTGTTTTGTATGAATGGAATAATTCTTACCGTTCTTTGTCCAAACGGGCTTCACAAAAGGTTTCGGTACATCATAAACCGAGATAACTTATGCACATTTAGCGTTAAAACATACTAGCTGCTGTTTTCAATTACTAAAACCATTTCAGCATACTAAATACAAATAATTTTCCGCCTTATTATTCGATACATTTAGCACGGGCAAGCCAATTAATTCTGAACGGATTGCGTTTTCCACTAGATTTATATACTGGGAAAATGTAAATAGTGCTATTAATTGAAAAAACAAAACGTATGCGGAATTTAAAACCGGAAATCCATCACTTTAAGTTTTTAACAATAAAACCTGAAAAATGTATTAATTCACATCGTTGCATGTGCACATTTGTGGTGAAGAAAACAGAGGAAATACAGAAATTATGACTGAGAAATACACAAGACTGGAAATAATACAAAAGAACGGAACGCTAAAGCTTTAGAAAGTTTAAAAAAAGACATTAAGATATTTAAATTCTGATGGATAGTTTCATTAAAATGTAAGTATCAATTTGTTAAAGTTTAAAGTCATACTTCCTGCTTCGTACGTGGATATATTTATAATAAAGCTTTTGATCTTTATTATTGTAACAAAATTAATCTTCCATTTCCTTTTTAATTATTCCTTATATATGCAACTTCTCTACTTAACATGAGTTATGGCCTCACATACATAAATTATCACAAGCAAACTCACCAGAACCAGAATTTATAAATTATCTAGAAATTATTGCCATCTAGCAACATGACATCAGGCCAGGGAACATAAAACATCGGGAATGCTTCTCCCACGGAAGCTCCGTTTAAGGTGTATAGACGTTCCATGCAAACCCATATTATTAATATGTCCACAAAGGGTAACTCAGGGATACATAATTTCAAATAGTTGTTAGATTTCGTCCAAATTCATTTGAGACCCAAAGCCACTTTAAATTTTTAATTCATACACGTGTTTAAAAAGTGTCCGATATTGCAACAGGAGTTGGGATTGGTCAAAACTAGAATATATTTTCCTAAAAACATATGCTCGGAAAGAAATACGTGTTGATATATGAGCCATTTTATAAAAATCTACAAAATATCCACATTTCTGATGGGCTTGGCATACACCAATGTCTTTAAATGTCCCCATAACCAGAAATCCAATGGGTTGAGGTCTGACGAACGCGGAGGCCATGCTACTGGACCTCCCCGACCAATCCATCTTCCATTAAATGTTTGGTTTAAGTATCAGGATCACTTTAGTCCCAATGAGTGGGCGGGAATTGTGAATGACAGATTTCTGAGATCATACATTTTACCGTAAAGATTAACAAGTGCTGTGTACCATCGATTCCTGCGAAACGAGTTACCCGTGCTTTTGGAGGAGTTGTGCTTGTGGAAGGACAACGCATGTGATTTATGCAAGTCAATACCTAAACCAAACATTTGATGGACGATGGATTGGCCGAGGAGGTCTAGTAATATGGCTTCCCCGTTTGGCGGACCTCAATCGATTAGGTTTCTGACTATGGAGACATTTAAGAAATTGGTGTAGGCCAAAGCTATCGAAAATGTGCATACGTTGCATATTTTTCTTAAACGACTCATATCTCAAAAAGTATTTGTTTCCGGACATATATTTATAGGAACTTTTTTTTTTTTTTTTTTTTTTTTTTTTTTAAGTTTTAATGAAAACCAACTCCAGGTGCAACGGCGGACATTGCACCTCGCTTCTAGATCACATTATTTATGGTAATGCGAAGCCTTGACCAGATCATTGGTTGCTTTAGGCCACCGTGCTAGGTTGTGCCACTCCTTTTGCCACTTAACCAATCACCAACACAAAGGGTACAAAATGACGTAGAAACAAATTACATCGACCGTATTGACTAAAAAAGAAAGAGATGGTGAGTGGACTCAGTTTGTCGTACAGACCTCTCATCAAGATACCTTATCGGTTAGAGTAGAACACATCTTTGAAGGACTTACGATCTAAGGGAAAACTTGATAATCGCCCAAGTTAGCGAAATGTGTGTGTGTGTGTGTGTGTGTGTGTGTGTGTGTGTGTGTGTGTGTGTGTGTGTGTGTGTGTGTGTGTGTGTGATGTTCAGGGGATGTAAATTAAAATTTGAATGATATGTATTAAATACGTGGCAAGAAGTAAGAGGTAAACAGAACAACATTCTATCGTAATATCAAAGTTTGTTGCTGCACTGAAGCATTAAATACATACATAGGTGTGTATATATACCGGGTGTTCCGAAATTCATGTTACAAACTTCTACGGCTAGTAGAGGGGACTGAGTAGACAATATTTTAAACAGGAACCCATGTCCGGAAACGAACCGTTTCCTTGCTACAACCATTACAGGGTATCGGATTTTCCAATCTTGTTATGCAAACTGATATACAGTACATGGCGTCAGGCTGCTGTGGTATCATGCCTGGGGTCCCATTCACGTGCCTGTGCAGCTCCGATAAACATGGTTGAGTACTCATTTAAAGAATACACGGACATGGTGTTAGGTAGGGCGCCGTTGGATACCGTGCCATTGAATATAAGGCAAGAACTGTGGTTTCAGTACGATGATGCAACGCCGCACTTTACACGTAACGTTTGGGAACATCTTGACCGAAGATTTGGGCAAAGTTGGATAGGCCGGGATGGCCCTAATGCATGGCCCCACGATCGCCGGATTTAATGCCATTGGACTATTTCCTGTGGGGTCGCATGAAGAGTTTGGTGCACGAGACTCCTGTAAAGACCAAGGAAGAACTGCTTGCACGCGTTATGGCCACTGCACAAGAGATTAGCGGGACCCCATGGAGTGATAGAATGAGTGTACCGGAACCTGACTCAGGCTGTTAATATTGCTGTTTCCATTTGGTCTCAATTATTAGTTGTTTAAGCACCTATATAGTACAAGTTTTCCTTTCCAGCATCATATATGCTAAGTTGTGTGTGTGTGTGTGTGTGTGTGTGTGTGTGTGTGTGTGTGTGTGTGTGTGTGTGTGTGTGTGTGTGTGTGTGCGCGCGCGCGTAATCTTTTCAGAAAAAGCAAAGGCATCTACCTCTCCTCTTTTTCCCCTTGTGGCTGTGTTATCAAGCCATCAAGCTCTGTGATACGTAAGGTGAAAAACATGCCTGAAAAGACCCCAGAAAACATTGCAAAATCTGCCAACGATTTTCTTTGGCACTGCTTGTACATTTCTGGCATTCCATGCTTAACAGTTTTCTGCCTTACCGGTTGCGTAAACATTTAGTAAATCCTGCCTTATTTCCTATTCTATGCTAATTTATTCCCCCTTGCAAAATGTGTTAATAGACAAGTTACAAATTTACCATTCTCACCGTGCATCAAAACTATGAAGTTTTACTCTCACGGATAAAACTTACTGAATAAATATGATATGATTTGGAGCATAAAACGAATAGAATGTCTGACCCAAAAGGAGCACAAAGGTTCGGCCATTTACTCTAACTAGAATAGAGTTAGTAAGAACTAAACTTCTGCAAAGCTCTTTCTTCTGCTCGTCCATACAGTTAAAGACAAGAGGGAAGTCCAAGACTGAAAAGATTCACTTTAAGCTAGAGAAGGGTCCATGTAGGGTAGTGCCCGGGGATAAATATTTGAGAAGCTCCCCAAAGTTTTCCCAATGGAATCTGTGACTGAAAATCGAAGTAATAGTGCCCAAAGTTCCTCCTCCACTATTTCTTTTCAAGACTTTCGGAAGCTCTTCCTGAGTAGTGATATTGAAAATATAGAAAAACATACCCAAGAATGATCTATAGAAGAACTGTTTCTTTACGTTAACTAGGGTGGTGTCATTACAGGCGTACCTTTTCGTTTCTGAATGTACTGCCTAATTATTTACAAAAATTCTCTTGGAGCACAATGTTTATCTCGTGAACACACATGCATGGGAACAAATATCAAGTTACACTCTGAAGTATGAGCACAAAATATATGCAATTGACCCAGCAGGGACTTGTAATATAAATGTAACCCACGTTTAATAGTAGTCCTGCCTAAAGATTTTAGTTCATGTTCACGCATTCACAAGGAGAATTATCTTCATTTTCTGTCCCCAGTTACAAAACATTTTGCATGAAATTTTGGTAGTTCTTAAACTTAATAAATCCAAGGAAAGAGAAGAAGTGTGATTTGCTATTAAGTTGTTAATTTGTATAACTTTGTGCTAATCACTTTTTTGTTGTTTTTGTTATTGGAGAAGTTTTATTTTCTGCAATATAAAAGTATATGATGTTTTTCTTGGTAAACGGTTTTATTTTACTTGTATTATGTGAAATGTATTTACTACAGGTAATATAAACAAATCTTAAATTAAATATATTTAATACATTAAATAACGAAAAGTCACACTCAGTTATATTTATGAAATTCGAAATATTTACAAAACTACATAATTTTGAATTTAAACGTGTGAAGCATAATAAATAAACACTCAGTTGAATCTACATACAACGCAATTACGAATGTCACTTTATTTTCAGTCGACAATGAACCTAATTGTTCATGGATAGTACATAAACTGAGAAGAACATTACTAATTTTGATTGAGGTTGGTCTTTTAAGTTGAAAGTAAACAAACGAATTTATGCTGAGAATATTGCCAACGGAAAATTGTTTACGATAGTTTGTATTTAGACAGAATTGAACAGTTGAGTTAAATCATTAAATAACTATCAAGTAATAAAAATATATATCGTAATGTGAAGAATAAGGAATTAAAGATTAGCCCGTGAACATCCCAGTTCGGGCTAGGACCTCCTCGACCGCAGGATGTCTTACGACTGCATGCCTGGACTAGCCAGTTCCGTAGGACTTTTATTTTCGTGTTTGCTTCCACTTTTGTCCATCTTTCACTATTCAGACTATATGACACTTAAATACTTCGCTGCACCGATCTTTTGTTTTGCCTTCCTACATCCCCTTTGCCTATTGTGGATTTCCTGCACGAGTTCACTTTATATGATCCATTCGGAGCACATGGTCCTCCCCATTTTGAACACATTACCCATTATTTTGTGGATCCTCATAGGATCTGTTCATTTGAGTTCTGAATATTTCGTTTTGTTTATACTTCCTCAATAACCTTAAAGAATTTGTAACTAGGGTGAAGCAAGTGCTCACTTCCGTTCTGAGTATTTCGTTTTATTTTGACCTCTTCATTAATCTTAAAGTGTATATGTAAACCCCGCGCGACAGCCTACAAAGGGCCAAGGCCTATCGCCCAGCCGCTGCGTCCCCCACCTCTGCCCTTAAAGTGTATATAACCAAGATAAAGCAGGTCTTGCTTGAGTTCTGAACGTTGAAGCCCCTGTTTTATTTTTGATCATTTACGAACACCGAAGAATATATTTCCAAATATTATGGTAAAAGTTATTGTTATCTTATCTATGTGTACAGTGTTTATGAATCACTTTTTAAGCAATGTAGTCTTCATACATGGTGAAAACAAAACATTAGGCATTGATATTTTTCCACTGGACAGAGGCCATGTTGGTTAAATAAATAGTGTAGTATAATTTTGTTTTATTTAATTTAGTCTGCAGCTCCTTTAACACTGAGGCGATTTTTACATATGTCATCACACTGTAGGTAGTGAGGGTAAATATTACATGTACATTTTTATTTTCATACCCAATGATATTTTTCCCACTCATCAATGTATTTATTTATTTAATAAAAAATTGGCTTGGCCTAAAGTCACATAATAATATACAGTATTCTTAACAGAAAAGGTACATTGTATTAGGGCCATTGGGCAGTGTATAAAATACATACGTGCTTGTTTCTTCTTGAAATAAATCATCAGTAGAGATTCATTTAAATAGAAAATAGATATAGTAAGTAGGAGTAGCTTAAAAAACGTCCAATAATATATAATTATTCTATAAAAATTACAACAATGTTTTGCAGTTCAGATATGAACCAATTATCAGTTTTGTAGGAGTATCTTTGTTTATTAAACACATTTTGAAATGGTAGCACATGATCCAAAACGGATGAGTAGTTTTACTGTATTTATGTTGTATTTATATCTCCAATCTTTAGTAACCTTTACAGATAGTATTTTGATAACTCAGTATTATAAATTATTCTAAGCTGCATCAATACTATACTATACGTTTTCATTCTCTTGCAAATATATCAGCTAACGGCGTTTAAATCAATATGGCCGAGGAAATATGAATAAGCTTTCTTTATGTCGGTTTCTCTTCTGCTTACACATAATTGTTTTATATAAGTGTTGGTTTCCCAGTTACGTGTACAATAGGTAACACTTGATCTTTCCCATCAACAAATCGTAGTATTGACCAAAAGGTTAGAGTTTTTTAAAAGTTTCAGATGGAAGGCGTCAGTAAGCCTTGGACATGGGAGTGGAAATTCTGTTTTCTTACATGGGTTTAATGGCACTCAACTACTTTGTCATCATCACCCTTATAAAACGGAGCATGGCAAAAGACAGAGACAAATTTCAGTATGAAATAAAAATGCAATTGAAAAAAGATATACACATAAATGTACCAAACAGGCAAAATCCAGAATCAAAACAGAGATACAAAAGATTCGAATAAGTATGAAATTTAGATATGTGTAATTTTAAATCCTCAGGTTAATGTTTACCTTTGCCAGAAACTATCCTTCACCAGGACCTCTGCAAGTGTGACAGAAGTGGAAGGTGTGCTTAGTAACATAGCTTTCCAAATTATAGGAAAGAATTATTACGTTTGTGAATAGTACACTTTTAAGCCTTTCTCAGCAATGAAAGACCGATGTGTAAGTGTCCATTCCAGAAGATATATGAAGTACCAAATTTGTGAACTTGTTCATTTTTAGAGTGTCATAAAATATGTGAGTAAAGAAGACCCAAAAAATTAATTCTACAAATGTTAAGAACTAACGGCACTTCATGAGTAAGAAGTCAAACGCAGAGCTCTGTGCCACTGTTTGTCTCTGCGTGTACAAGAGTGATAAATCTAGAGTACTTGAGGAAAAATGTTCTGTCATGTGGTGTATTTTTAATTCCACCGAGGAACCATTTGAATAGCAAAGGTCCCATTAAATACATGCTTATTATTTATTACCTACCCATGGCTGTATCTCTTGCTATTCTTGTTATGTTTCAGTGTAGAGCGGTAGTATCTGTTATCCCAAATTGCTTGTGCTGTATTGGCATTGACGAAGAGATAGAAAAATGTTTACAATTATTTTACATAAAATGTACCCTAATGTTGTTTCGTTTACACGAATATTATAATTAGCATCGTCATAAACCAGGGCTGGGCGACTGGCGATATATCTGGAACGACGTTCATTTTTCTTACCTGCTAAGTATACAGATATGAGGCAGCTTTTCTTCAAAGCCTTCACAATACAATACGAAACAGAGGCATTAGAAAGTTGCTCTTATAAACAACAAAGATAAAGTCAAGATATGAATAGAAAAACTGTGATATGTTATATACATATTTTATAGTGAAATGCCACCAAAGGGAAATAAAGCATGTTAGTAGGGAAACACTACACCTGACAAATTCATTATAGATCTCACATCGATCCGTCTCTACCGTCCTTTGAACACTAAACAGTCTAAACTTTAAGACTGCAGCTAGATCGAGCCATTTCAGGAAATCTCTACGAAATTGCCATGAGTTGCGCCTCAACGCGACACCAGTTATGCAGTATCACTTCATATCACAAACCCACTACAGTTATTAGTGTAAGGCCGTGAGCAGGCTGCATTCAGTAAGCACCTGTTCCGCATCCTTGTTATAGACATCTACTTTCGTTTATTATGATTATGATTATTATCATTATTATGATTGGCATTATTAGTATCATTATTATGATTATCATTATCATTATTATTATCATTATCATGACTATTATTATTATATTATTATTATTATTATTATTATTATTATTATTATTATTATTATTATTATTATTATTATTATTATTATTATTATTATTATTATTATTATTATTATTATTATTATTATTATTATTATTATTATTATTATTATTATCATCATCATCATCACTATTATTATTAATAGTAGTAGCAGAAGTATTTTTATAATAATTTTAGGCCATCTATGTACCACGCTAAGCAACCCAGTGCATTTATACTCATTTCTTTTCTTTTTCCTTTGTAACAGAAGTATTATATTGACATAATTTATTTAAACATGTTTAAAACTATCATCCAAATTTACTTTGAATGTGCTCTCATTATTAAACTTAAATGTTAAAGTACACGTGAGATATATTAGTAAATGCTGCGATTTCATTTCTAAAAGCTTGTTTTGGTCGTCTGTTTGCTTAATGCATGTAAAGAACTCGTTTTAGTAAATTCGAGCGGGTTCTGTGGGGAAGCTTATTTATTTATCTTGTTTTTATATTTGTCGGTCGCAATATCATATATAAAGCATTAGTCCCTTACATTTCTGTCAACACCAGTTCTGGAATATTCTCGACGTGCCTGAAACCCGTACCATGCTTTGCCTTTTTATTCGTTCAGCTTTGCCTCTGTGAGGTTATTTTGTATTTCTTTGCTGAAGGCTGGTTCCAACGTTCCGGTCGGAATACATCCGTAGGAATGATTAATTTGGACCTTACTTCAAAGTGCGTTACATATAATTTTAAAGCGGTAAAAATCGAAAGGAAAGCACAAAGTAAATGTTCTCTTGTCCCGTACTATGTTAAAATCGTGCGTCTAGGCCACGTCTATATAGAAAGGTCTCTTAAATATCACAACTCGGAGATTTTTCTGGTGAAGTTGTGAGAGCGACAAAGATAGGGTTAAAAAAACATGGACCCGAGGAAACAACGGAGTAGCTTAGTGGAATTGGTTTTGAAAAGAAAAACGGGTTTCTTTTGACATTGTAGTTTAAAGCAAACCTTGTGATTAACCAACATATACGGTAAGCTGTAAGTTGTTTGACAAATTTTCACTCCAAATAAGAATAAAAATGTTCTTATACATACAAAATAATTGAGGTGGTTGGTGGAAGAAAGGACTGTTTTTCGACGTGCCCTTTTTTCGAGAGACTGCATTTTTGAGGTCTCTGTAACTTTTAATGTGAGTACAAAAAATTTGAATGAGGTAAATTTGATCAGAGTGTAGTGGCAGAATTTTAAAGACTATAATGTAATCTATATTCTAGCAGCAGCATTGTAAGGCAGGCCATTTTCCAGAACAATTTTGAACAATGTCTGGATTGTTACATACACTAACTATTTAGAATACAGTGGATAATATTAATGACAGTTTGGCCAATAAGCATAGTAGAGAAAGATCTATCCAAAAAGTAGACTGGAAACATCAAAAAGCAAATTAGCAAGTCAATCTGATCAAGCATATACTAGCTCTTCTAGGAAAGACATGGCAGTTAAATCATTTGTTATTGTTTTAAATTCCTGATCATCAAAATGTGATAAATTTCCTGCTGAAGTCTGAAAGAAAATATCTGCAAATTTTTGGGGTAAGAAAAATAAAGAATTACAAGATAATGTGTAACCTGTTTTAGAGTACGAACCCTTTAAAATATCACAATATTTGATAATGAAGTACAAACCAAATAGAGTGTCATTTAAAGTACTGTGGAAAAATGTTTCGATTGTGGAAAGCTGTGTGTGCTGGTCCACACACTCTATAGTAAGGGTGGGTAGAATTGTATACTGTGTCATTCCTGGAAAAAACGCCATTTCACGCGTAACAGTCACAATTACTCGAAACCTTATTTTGGCCATAATTTCTCTGTTAATGGACCAATTTCAACAAACAAAGCAGGATATTAAAGGTCTCGTCACGGAAACGGCACAAACAATTAGGATGAAGATTTATATTTAGTTAACATTTTGCTTTTTAAGTAAAATAAGTATCTTCTCCCCCAAAAAAACATAATTAAAAAGGAGAAAAGAAAAAGAATCGCTGAACGAAGCTGGGTCGCCCAGGTACTCTTGTTAAAGTGAGGTAGATAATGTTGACACAGACATAATTCCTCCACTGATACCCTACCGTAGTTTAAAAAAAAAACAAGAAAAAAAGAAAGAAAGAAAACTACTCCGATTTCGAGTAGGTATATTGAGTTGTACACATGGAAGCAAATTAGCAAATTATGGAATAATCGCGTAACTGAACGTTTCGGATAGGGCGTTGACTAAATATACTTTTGTACGTTGTAGAAAATACAAGGATGCAGAACAACAACGTTTCACAAGCTATGCTATGGAAACAAATGCATGACGAAGTATGAATAACATACGCAATCCCCTAATCCAGTAATGAAAGAGGCTAGGCTGACATGTGAGTGCATCTGCAGCTGTTTTTGGCAGGGGGAAGAGGTAATTCTGCCTGGCATTAATTGAGACCTTGAGTGAAGGCTAGGGGATGTGGTTTTGTTACGGAATCGCGGTTCATTTGTCAGCACGTCCACGAGAGAGGTTGGAGTCAGCGGAAGATGGATTGTCAGCGGAAATCTCATGCCGTCGCCAGACAACTAGATGGAAATCCACACGCATACACACTAGTGATAAATGTAGATAACCGAAGCTCTGACAGCCCTGCCATCTAGGTGTGAAGGTGTGAAGCTAAGAGAGTGCCATGTTTCTTTTCGTACATTTTGAGATTTGTTTTGACGACAATGGGTTCTAAGATCCTACACCTGCGCTTTTTCCCCGCGTTCTTTTCTTTCTGTCCGCATTCTCTATGTTTCATTTTTCTTGTTTAATGAAGCACACTGTCATACTGTGTCGTTATAACATTTTCACTTCACTGTAGAGTATATGGTGAGTGGAAAATGTATTCCTATTTTCATCCGTTGTTTAAGCACATTTTAACCACTGTACTTCGCATGTAAACAAAAGTTTTGACTATACGTTTTCTGAACATTTAATTCTGCTGCTAAGTGTAGGCATAGTGATGACTACTGCAGATCCATGTTCCAACTTTTTAGTGTCCGGGTTCTCCCTTGTAAGTTTTTTCAACGCTTTGTCTGTAGATGCTTTAAAACTTTGTCTAAATAAAAAAAAGTCTGAAGTGTTGCAGTCGCGTGACTTTCTCTACACTTGTATGAACTATTCTTACAAATTCCTGTTCGTCTGTCTTCGTCATGTTGGTCGAGATAAACATTTGCAGGAATTATATTATTACTCATTTTCTTGTGGGAATTTGAGCGGCAGTCAACTCTTTTAAATTCCATTCTCTTTGCACGGCCAGAGATATAAACAAGTGAATAACGATTTGAGGAAGCTATAAGCGTTTCAAAACTTGCACGAATAACAAGGAATATCTCCGAAATGGTGCACACCACAGAAAATAATCTTTTGGACATAATTATATGTTTTAACGAGATATACTTTTGTTGCAGGATAAGATATGGTCTATCTCTTACAGTTTACCAGTTACGCAAACGCCATCATGAGTACATAGGACTTTATACATTTAATTGTCATAAAGATATCTTAAACATATGACATTTTAATCGAAATCGTTAGTCATTTTCGAAAAAATCTAAATTTTCGAAGCAGTTTTCAATGAAAGGATAAGGATGGGGGAATATTCTTCAAAATCTTCGTGGCTCATCCTCGAAAGATATTAAATTTAAATACCAACTTTGCTTTTTAACCAATTTTTTTAGTTATACTGTTGACAGACACAAACACACACACGCACTCTCTCTCTCACACACACACACACACACACACACACACACACACATAAACACAAACACACACGCACGAACCTTTTTCTAAAAATACTTTTTTTATTCAGGAGCCTCAAAACATATATTTCCACTGAAATATCGACGTCCAAGTTTTGGTTGGAATACAATACTTCCACTACTTACTATATGTAGTAGAGAAATTAAAAATGGGTGTAGTTACTAATTTCCTGGTCCAAACTTTCCAACTAACCAGCTTTATTTTAAAATTACTCTGCCCCTACTGTTACTTTCTTTACTATGTAAGTAAAGAATGTAAGTAGGGGATGTATTGTATTCGATCCAAAGACTCGCTCTCGAGATTTCACAAGAAATATGTTTTGAAAAAAACATTGTTATAAAAAGTCCTTGTGTGTGGGTGTGTGTGTGGGTGGGTGTGGGTGCGTGGGTGTGTCTGCCTGTGAGTAGCATAATTCAAAAACAAGAAGTCGGTTAAGACCTAAAGTTGGTATTTCAGTTTAAGATCCGAAGATCTAGTAAGTTCCTTCATCCTATAAGTTTCCCTTTAGAGGGAAATCATTTCCAAAACTTTTATTTTCTCCAAAATGGCTGTAACTACTTTGATTAAAACGCCATATTTTTAGCCTATGTATTCATTCCTGTTTACTCTTGATGAACTTTGTGTAGCTGGTATACCGTAAAAGATTGACCAAATCTTACTGTACAAAAATAATATTATATCTCGTAAAATACACAGAATATATCGAAATGCACATATTTCGGAGACATTGCTTGTCATATTTGCGAGTTTTACAATACTTGTACCTTCCTCAAATGGACAACCGTTATTCATTTTTTTATTTCTTGGAGGTGCAAAGAAAATGGAATTTTAAAGCTCTAAAGGGTGTGACTATCGCTCACACCCTGCTGTATTCCTATGTTCCCCTTGCACCTACAAGAAAATTAGCAATTATTTAATTTCTGCAAATATTTATCTGGACTAACCTGAAGAAGATTGAGGAATAAGAGTTTGTAAGAATAGTTGGTACATTTTGTTATTCTTTTAACATGGCTTCGACATACTACCTGGGAGTTCATACAGGACGATGAGTGAATTAAATAGGTAAAATTATGCTCAAACAAGCCCGGAGTTCATAGAGCTTAAAGATACCCGACATTCGTCTTTAGAGAATACGCGGAAAATTCCGGAAAAAAACCCTTATGTGACTTACTTAGCATAACAGAGATAGGATTTGCAACCTCTGTAATGTGAGACAGACATACTACCCCAATAGCTTAGTGGTATGCTGTTTGAAATTGACAAGTATTTAATGTACTTATTATAAATTAACACCACTAATTGCCTCTGTTTCCATTAGTATTTCTTCACTTTCTAATCGTCAAGACAAGAAGACGCACCTTTCGAAATATTCAGTTCCTTACAATTTAACATCAGATGACGTAAACAAATAAAGCGTTATTAAACCAAAATGTGAGTGTGTGTATATGTGTATACATAAGTAATCATACATACACACACACACACACACACACACACACACACACACACACACACACACATACACAGAGAGAGAGACAGAGAGAGAGAGAATGCTATGATATAAACAGATGGACAAGTGAAAGTGCATGCTGAAACCTATCTCAAAATGTCTGTTGTAGCAGTGGTTTGTTATAATGGGTGAATTGGAAAAGTGTAATGTCAATTTTAAATTCAAAGCTCCGCAGTTTAGCGTTGAATTATCCATTAAACTGAAAAAAGCCATACTTGTAAACACCCAAGTTCAGTGAGACCGCCGCGAAGGGTCAACTAATTGTCAGGCGTTTGCACAGACCGTATGAAAATGAAATTTGTCATGTTTTTCTTGCTGTTCACAGAGCATGGCAGCTATCGGCTGACCTCGCAGTTTTAAAAATCAATATTTCAGCAATCGTTGTAAATTAAAGGACAAAATCTGCAAATTCAACCTTAGTACACCTGTATAAAATATGTTGTTATTGTGTTTCAACTAAACAGTGGAGCAAAACTATGAACTAGTTCCTTTTTAAAGGTTTGAGGGTCGCTTCTATACTATCCCTTTGTAACTGAAAACGCTTCTGGCAAACAGCATTAAGTAGAAGAAAAAATAAGCTTGTACAGACTATATCAGCAATGTCCAACGTTTGTGCAAGAAGGGACGCTGGGTCCACTTCCTTCCACTATACGCGGGCTTTGTCAGTCTTTTATCCCCAGCCGTGAATGATGTTGCAGTGGCGGGTTGGTTCTATGTACGTTACGTTTGATTTATCACAGCACTTTCAAATCTTAGGCCTTAAACTTCTGTTCATCAGTGACTTTTGCTACTGCTTTCGTTTAAGAAGTCTATCATATTTGGTGACAAATTCGAAGTGCATAGCCTTAGAAGATACACCAAGTGATCGCCGCCGAATCTATTGCGATACAGAGTTTTCTACAGTTCAATTTGCAGAAAATCTGCTCACAAATATATGTACAGCTACATTCGCTTATACACACTATTCTTGCAAAGGATTATTTCTTTATAGACTGCATTTTAATCCACATAAGATTTTCAGAAATGATCCTTTACTAATTTTCTTGTAGGTGCAAGGGGAGTACAGTACGCTTTAAACGATAGTGAAATGTTTTAGCACATGGTTGCTATGGGATGACTTTGAAATTCGGTTCTCCTTGCAAGGCCAAGAGATCAAAAACGAATGACATATTCCTATTGGAGAAAAGTATAAGTATTGGAGAATTCAAGCTAATAATAAAGAATATTTCGGAAATGCTTCACCCAAAAGAAAAAGAAGTATTTGAACTAAATTGTGTGTTTTAACGAGATCCACGTTTTTATTTATGTTCCTTACTGTTTACCATTTGTACAAAAATCATCCCGAGGAAAGAGGTCTTCTGAGAACATTTCCAGAAAATTGGAGTTATGACTTAAACTGCCTTGGAATCGCTTGTGTCCGTCATTGGGTATTGAGTGACTGCCCCTCCAACTGAAGGACTGGAGTGAGGATTAGCCGCTCATTATGGAAGCATCCCCAAAGAGTCAAGGTTGGACATCGCTGGACACTATAAAGTAAACGATAATACTAGAGAAAACCGCGTGAGTGTAACCCGACATCTTTTTATGGTACTTCATTTCTTATTGTTCATTTTCTGTTGATGATTACTTCTCAGACAACAAGCAACTCTTCGAACTCCCCCATAGATACCTAGTATGATATATATCCGTTATGCTTACAAGGTGATAACTGTATTACAGAAGTAAAAGGAAATGCTAAGAGGATGAAATGGGATTAATTATAGTTGTGCGCAAGATAAGGTTTTGTAAACGTAGAATCACACTGAAAGTTCAATGCCATATCCACAATTTAAAACACGGATAATGAATTACATTTTCTTATGGTTTTCCAGGAAAAAATAAAAAGGGAGTTGGTTGGGAAACTTAACGTCGTATCGGCATGTTGCCATGGTACCTCTGTTTTGAGCAATTTAAAACACGGATAATGCATTATATTTTCTTATGGTTTTCCAGGAAAAAACAAAAAGGGAGTTGGTTGGGAAACTTAACGTCGTATCGGCATGTTGCCATGGTACCTCTGTTTTGAGCAATTTAAAACACGGATAATGCATTATATTTTCTTATGGTTTTCCAGGAAAAAACAAAAAGGGAGTTGGTTGGGAAACTTAACGTCGTATCGGCATGTTGCCATGGTACCTCTGTTTTGAGCAATCGGGCGCAGATCCACGGTTCATTTCCCGGCTGTAGCATTGAATTTATCATCCAAATTCTGCCTTTTAAAAATGAAATGGGTTCCATTTAATTGTTTAATCTATGTAACAAATGAATTGTAGGGACAAAAGCAAAACAGGTCAGTCGCATTTTTAATGAGTTTGACATGCCATTGGGTACTCCATGGAAAGGGCCTTGTTTTAGAGGTATCAAACAGGCATAGAAACTGGCTAGTAATGAATTTATTTGGCGTTTAAGTTCTGATATAGAGCAGAGTGGGCAATTGGTGCTCAAAAAGTTTAGCCTGCTTACGGCTTAGCACTGATAACTGTATTTTAGCTGGTAAAAATTATGAGATTTGCTCAAGTGAGTCATCTAGGCCTGGAAAATAACTTGCATACAGGAAAAGAGGTGCGCAAGTCAACTGTTACAACAAAAGAAGCCTGTGTGCTGACAGCACCTAACACCTTTCACGCCATTTGCTCTTTGTTGCTCCTCTGAGGCAGTGTTTCCTACTTCAGAATGTTATTTCAATATTGAATAATAATTTGAGCTATGCTTTTGAGATGTCAGCATTGGCGAATAAAGAAGACGGTGTACTGAAAAGTGTATCTAAGAAACGGAGAAAAACCGACTGGACTGCAGATGTTGATAAGAAGCTAAGATTATGATGCTATTATATTAATGTTTTCCTTCAACCACTGAAGAAGAAAGAGCTTTAAAAAATATGCGAATTCAATAACCTTGAAACGCAAAGGATCAAAATGTTTATTTGTGAGGATGTATAGCTGTCTTGCCTATTAATCAAAAGGGACCACCTCAAACAGAAGAACTCGCTAAATTACCAGAAGCAGTATTTGCGTATCGGTTTCAATTTCTGACCACAAGGGTTATATACCATTTTGTGCAAAGACATTTGGGCAATACAAGGCACCACAAGCAAATTGGAATATTCAGAAAAGCCTGATAATTCCTGATAGTGCACCGGGAGATACGAGAGTTAAATATCGTATCGCTAACGTTTTTGATACTCGCTAAACACTTTAAGCACAGACAAAGCCATTACAGCTAATAAAAGATGAAAAACGAACCTACTTGCCTGATGATTTTAATATGAAGACACTTCTGATACTTCATACTATTGAATTTCAAACAGTTGCTGTTTATTACTATGAAACCTACAGGTGCATTATGAACATGGATTTCTATACATCTTTCGGACACCTCGCAATGACACATGCAATCACAGTGATGAAATCTTAATCTAAAAGCACTATCCCCAGGAAAGGACAAAGAAGAAATTAAAAGACTAATAACCTTGAATGCTCTTCTTAAAAGAGAGGCTGATGCATTCTCTCAACACAAAAGAAGTGTCAGACACACGGGAATGGAAGCAATGGCTTGAAGCAAGTTGTATAAATTTTGCTAAAAATGCCGAACTTGAGAACAACGATGTGTGTTGCAAGCATTAGCTATCCGTATATTCATTCAGTACCCAGGTTCTATCAGCAGTCAGTTTTCTATGTGTATCACGAAGGCATTGGAAATAAAATTCTGAATTAGATATGTTCATTTCATTATGAACTACCTTGATAACGCGTCTGAAAAGCTTCAGGCGTTATGTGGTTCTGCTGGAGGACAAAAAAGGAATTTTACTATTTTTCACTTAATGCTTTATGTGGTTAATATCACCCATGGCTTGACAAACATCCAGTCGCATTTCTAGAACGTCATTCTTACGTGGAATATGATAAGAACGTTGGTATTTGGAATATAAAATAAGGAATCCCAGGGGACTTCTATGCATGATTGCAAATTCAAGAACCAAACCATCTTGTTTCATTGTTGTGTCTGTCAGGAAATATCCATGATTGGAAAAATTTTATATCAGAACTACGTACTGAAATGTCCGTTTAAGATCCAGCCTTTGAAGAAAATTGAGGCTTTATCCATCCACCCACGTTTACTGATTGGAAAGCTGCACATAATAAAACCATAGTATCCAAATCACAAGAAAGTCCAAAAAGGTGTTACAACAGAGAGACCATGAGAATTTGAGCTACCTTATTTGTCCTATTTAGATCATTTAGTAGAAATATTAATCTATCCTGTAAATTTTCTGATCAAACTGCTTACATGCAACATATGTAATTGTTATAGCCAAGAAACACAAAAAGCTGTGTTATTATGGATGGAATCGAAATCGAATGCGTAGGTTGAAAAATTCATAAGCTATTAAAACAAATTGAAATGTGTCCAGCAAGAATAGCGCGTGTAAAATGCACAGATGAGAAAAAAACATGTTATTTTAAAAACGTCGGTAAAGGGGGATAAAGAGAGGACACCTCGCCACGTTGACCTACACAGACCTATTATGGCCACCACCACCCCAGCAGGCGGGGATGCAATGAGGGAACCAAAGGTGCCACACAGGGCCGCACCTAGACACGCTAGACGCGCGGAAGTTCTTAACAAGTGCTGAGATCTCTTCATTCCGGTGCCGGACGCCACCAAGCAGCCATCACACCACGGTTCCCGTGTCCCACTGAGCGTCCCCTCCCCCCGACGGAAGACAAGGACGGCCAAACGCCACCTGGCATCGAAAACAGCAGTTACCAGCGCAATCAGCTGCGCCATCTGCCCGACACTGCCAACAGTACACGCCTGAAAGTACACGGGAAAGATGATAAGGAAATGGAATGGAGGGAAATGATGGAAAGGAAACTATGGTATGAAATAGCACACCCCAGCATTCGCC
The DNA here is from genome assembly GCA_030765045.1 of Tenodera sinensis. Classification (NCBI taxonomy): domain Eukaryota; kingdom Metazoa; phylum Arthropoda; class Insecta; order Mantodea; family Mantidae; genus Tenodera; species Tenodera sinensis. Next base: position 141,724,934 of record CM060965.1, on the reverse strand, counting down.
TAAGTGGCATGGGGAAACCACGGAAAACCCCATATCAGAGTGTGCGGCCATGAGGATCGAACCCCGACCCCGAATGTGGGCCACAGACATTACCGCCCGGTTTTAAAAACGTTGGGGTAAAGAATGATTGTGAAAATTATTTGATAAAGATGAGAAACAAATGGCTAAAGGTTGCATGGAAGGGAATGCTGAATGGAAAAAGGCTTCTAGGCGGAAAAAAAGATACTAGACAGCAGGATGCTAAAGATTCACGTGCGAGGCTAAGAAAAAGTTGAAGGATTGCGGAATTTGCCCATTACGTGAAGAAAACTATGATTAAATGAAGAACTGACATATTTCAGTACTTTCTCAGCAGAATATACATTGAATTCCCTGCGATGTCGACGAAATTATTTTTATTAATTTTATTTGGAACAATACAAATACTTTCGGGTATATTTCAGAATTTAATCTAGACCTATTAAAATACCTCTTTTTTAACCCAAAACTGACTAAAACGTTCATACTTTTCTTCCGTAAAATACCTTAATGTAATAACAGCACAACACAATTAACACTTAAGGATTATTTTTTAAGTATTTTGCACTTCAAAGTATTTAATTGTATTAACACCTTTTATAGAAGGAGTTGACTCGTAAACTGTATATATTGACAAAATGACAAAAGTGCAGTCCAACTACCTTTTTTCTCATTTTATTTTCTTCCAATGTTTGCACAAATACACAGTCGTCTTTTACTAACAATACAGTAATTTATGTCGCTTTTCGTGCTGTTACAGCTGAGAACTATTTTCTTCTCGAACCTTGACTCACTCCTTTTTATTTTTCTTCAAGTAGCTAACTTTGACGACACAATCACTAAACACTTATTTACTACTTCGCTATCTTCCTTCGATATGACTGATATGACGCAGCTCACACACACGCACGTAGCTCACACACACACACACACACACACACACACACACACACACACACACACACACACACACGCACGCACGCACACTGAAACTAAAAATTGACCGACTACCTGCGCCTCACCTCTTTATATAGCGAGGATGACGAAACATTGACATTTCTCGAACTTCTACAAATACGCCTGTCGCCGGACACTTCTCAAATGATCTGAAAAATCCTCTTGGTTCTGCCGCTCCGATTGTTGCCACGTGTTTGCTCGCCTGAGGCAGACCGTCTTTGATACACGCAACACCAGTGGGGAGGGGATGCCCGGTCCCGACTATCCTTTGTTGTGCCCGGCGTCGCAGCATTAAGCACTAATGGTTCATATCCAGGCTAAGATTCTGGTGCTAATTACATAAACGCCGTGGTTATTAGATTTTAATTAACCATGGTGTTCTTGAAAATATAAGCACATTTACAAAATTATTCTTTTTATTATAAAAAGACACATGTACAAAGTATGTTAAAGGTTCCTTATGAACAGTCCTTTTTCGCATTTAATGTGAACGTTCTACCTAATTTTGTTTCCTTCTTGTGTGTTTTTCCTTCTTTTTTGTGGTAATTGATTGAGCATGTGGAGGTTCAAAGGATCACGATTTGATGGTGCCGTATTAGCCATTACTCTCAGTGGAATTTTGTTGAAACTGGTGATTTACACATACGTGATTCAGAGCCCTGCAGGCTCCTCACAGTCCAGATATATCCTGAAGGTCTGTACTGTAGGTCACATGCCACGACTTTGCACGTGACTTCCAACTTCCACCAACTTTTCCCCTCTTCCATTTTGAGATGCTGCACCTCGTATCCCTGGGGATATTTCTCAACCTACTTCATGCTCCCATGACCCAACAGTGCGAGATAAAATCGAAGTAAGAGAAAAGTTTGCGTATAATAAAGGAAAGGCGAAGTTGTTTCAGCAGATTTGGTCTGATTATCCCTTTATGATTATGCGGAGGTTCTACAGATTTTAAAATTGGGCACTAAAAGTTTTTCCTCCACGTTTTGCACAAAAAGGGGGTTATTAATAAGTACGCTTTTCTACGTCTACAAGCGTATTGCACTGTTCTTCTATATATAGGGAACACATTTAATATCAAAGGGATGAACAGAACTTACACTTCGGCTCAATATGCCTTTCTCTATGAGCTATATATAAACAAAATCTTTATTTCAATCGTTTTAACTTGTAAGAACCAATTCATGCTTATTCTAAAGAAACTAACAAATTTTGGGTTCATTTATTTATTAAACTATTATATATTATGTTATGTTATGTTATACAATATTATACTGTACTACAGAATATTACATTACATTATATATTATATTTACTACATTATTATTCCCACAATATGTTGTGCTGGAGCAATCAGCACTTATCAGATATATTACCATAAGTAATCTAGAGAACCTGATCATCACAGCTGCATTATTAAGACTATCTCACAAACACAGGATGATATAGTCATTAAATTTTGTTAAATGCTGTATTGCAATTAATAACCTTTCTCATACAGATACTCCAATCTTTTTAGAGGTTGACAAGGTCAGTAGTTGGAGCATCAGCTGTTAATTTATGATTTCGTTCACTACAAGATTTATCAAACTGATTGCATATTTCCTACTGTATTCTGTGCTCTGAGGCTTCCCTCTTCGAATTATATCGTTTATTTCAGCATTAGATGCTTCATCAAAGCGAGACTCAATCATTTTGGACTTGTAAACTTAGAGGCTCCGTTGGATTTAATTATATAGGAATTTGTTTATCTGTAGCACAGTGAAGCTAGACTGAGGGGAAAACAGTGTCACTAATTTTACCAAAGAGTAGGCTAAGTGCACGTTGATCAATATGTTTACCTAGTAATCGATCTGGAATATATAATGCGTTAATTATTTTGAATCATTTATTACTAACATTACAATAAGAGTATTTGTTTTTCGAATGTGGTATCATAAGATGTTACAAACAACTTGCACACCACAACTTACATATTAAAAAAACAAATACATTGTAATTATCCTAGGTCCGAAACCTATGGTAAATTAATCAGCAGGATGATACATTTCGAGGATATAGCATAAAAGGATCATTTGTGTACAAAGCTTCAATCTTTTGGAAATTACTATTACAAATACAATTGCAGATAGCTAATAGTACGTTTAATAAACAAATTGAGGGCTTCTTACGTAGGAAAATAAATAACACTTGCCTACTACCATTATATTCAGCGATGCTTAAGCATGCAGTAATTAGGCAACAAAAGCTATACTTTATATTGTAACAAAACACAAGAGACGCTATCGAAACATGAAATGCAGGTTCAGCAAATCGTAAAATACACTAAATGATGATCTCTGTCTTTTTTCTCCTGATAATCATATGTATTAAAACAAAACTTTCTCATCAAGTCATAGTTATTTTAATATTACCACTATAACCCGTAATGCCTATTAGAGGCAAAGTTTCTCTATTTTATCGGAAGTATTTCTTTCCCAGCTTTGCCTGTAATTGAACTTCCTCCCGTATTAGGTTAACAATTTTATTCTTACTCTCCACACTTTCTTCTGCGTACTCTTCTGCACGATGTCCAATTTCCACATTTAAATTTGGTTTAATTTCACATATGAAATCAGCATGCGAATTCGCAGAATATACCGAAAATGTTTGTTAATCTATTGCGTACTTCTTTTCCAAAGCCCATATTACTCTTTCTCTAAACATATCGTTGGCACAATAAATTTAAGTAAATTTACTAAATATACGTATAACTACACTAAAATATTAACGAAGATAAACTATTGTGGGGACAATTGAGGAGCTGAAGTAGCGACCCCACGTCATGAAGGCCATAAGTCATAACTGGCCGGGAGGGCTCGGGGGCGATGACCACGTCCCATCCTCCATTAATGCACCCCACTCATGTCACTTGTGGTGGGTTGAGGTGGAGGACGCAACACCCGAGCGGCAAGCCGTGGCCCTTCATGGGCTGTTGCACTGGATAGGTGTTAAATAAATGATTGTGGACAACATGTAGCAACACTAGGATTTGGAAACTCGTGGCTCCGAACACTTCCTTTGGTCGTGTGCAAACCTCTACCTTTGTAACTGGTGTAGTAAATATCTATTTTCCCATTAATGCAACACAGTTTCTCTACATTTTTATACCATATCCTCGTCAGCTTCCATGCTAGTTTGAAAATACATTTTTGCAAGGAAGAGTGCACAATATTAAATAAATATAAAACGCTTTCCAAATAACTAAAAGTCATATTAAGTATACCTGTAATGAACCAAGATAATAAAGGATGTAAAACTTTAAGCAAGCATGATATTAATCTGTTCATTTTTAATGTTTTCGCACACACACGCACACAAACACGTAGGGGGTAACTTTTTCTCAAAAATGGTTCTTTTGGGGATTCAATGCATCTCAAAACGCGTATTTCTGGTGAAATTTTGACATAAAAATTAAGAAAATGCATACCTATCACGTACAAGTAGTCTAAAAAATTACAGACGAATAACGACTTCATATTTGAAGATATTTAAAAATTCGGTAAGGATTCGTCTATTGGGTCAAGCTCCTTTCTCTTCTATTACACGTTGTGGGTGTGCGGCGATGGAGGGGAAGTGGATTAGGGTTGTCACAGTTGTAAATATGAACGATAAAAGGTAAAACAGTACAGTGTAAAAATATTTTATAGATAAAGTGTATTAATGTACAAACATATAACATTTTTAAATAGGACAGCTAACCGTTTTAGAATTACTTATTTAATTTAGTGTAGTATACAGATGGTTATGTAAAATGCAGAAATAATTACGGATAATTAGTAAGCCAATATCTTCTAAAACACCTAATTAGAACTCAAACGTCAAATAAATTTAGTAATCACTCCATGAGCACCAGAAAGTAGACCAATCACTTCCCTGTTTGAAATTTTGTATTTGTCTCTTAACTAAGGTAACCAAGGCTTATAAGGTATAAGGTAGTTTTTTTCTTATGTGGGCTACACTTTGACAAGTAACTTCGTGCTTCAAAAGGTTGACTGTGATTTTCATCTGTTTCTTTAGTACTAAAAAGTGAGCTGTGCTGCATAATAACCAGGCTATGTGACTGATAGGCTGGACCATCTTTTATAACTCAGTTTGGTAAGAGCTCAAACATGCTAAAGATTGTTGATGAGCGAGTGACTATGTAATGTCATTGAAATGGATATGCCAATAGGTTTCAGATTATCTAAATGATAGAGAAGAGGTGAGAGCTGAAGCGAACACTAGGATGTTATACCGTGTCATCAAACGAAACACTTCACTCTCAGCTTCAGCTCCTCTGGAAGCAAAACCAAGCATCAGCATTGGACATCGAGAGCTGCACTAACCAGGTGGCCACCCAACTGTACCTGCACTATTATTCGCAACATCAACTCAAAGCATCATGAAGCACGTAGCCATTTGACTCTTAGCAGCAAAAAGAGGTTCTCTGGAGTGATGGATCACTACAGACTGACATATGGGCTTGTGTTTACGGGATGCTAGGCGCCATGTTATTGCAATTGAAATCTGCTAGAAGAATGATAACACTGCTGGTGTTGAGGGCTGCACACGCTGCTTGAATTTTAGCGCTGGAGGATACAAATTTCTTCTTGAAAATTCACACGGCCAATAATATTACCTAGCGATTTGTATAAAAGTAACCACCATTCACGCGTACACATGCCTCTCCCTAGAACCTCGAAGAGATATTAGTAAGTACAACCAGAATGGCTCCGTTTCATGATTGCGATTTTATCCCAACCAATTAAATGGCATGAATTAAATCTCGGTATGGGTCACTTTTGAGCACGTACCGAGGAGATTTATATGCCTAAAAATTGTCATAAGAACTTGGTCGTCACAAGATACCCTAATGACTCTCTCAAAGAAGCATGCCATCTCTTTAGAGTAAAATTCTTTTACGTCGTACTCGATGCAGTACGCAATCCAGAATGTATCCAAAGAAAGCTATGAAGAGGTTGGAGCAACTGTGTTTTATGGTATGCACTGAAGAGACTGCTTCCGTTAGCTCTGTGGCAGTGTATGTAGTGGTGGTTTACCTCCCGACAGTAAACGGCTTTTCCTATATAATATAACAAACGTAATATTGCTTCACATACACAGAAAGTTTTAACGAATATACGCAGAAATCTGTGTAGCACACAAACCTTGTACGGTTATACTTTCATTGAATTATACCGACTTTGATGGCACAGACACGCACAATAGAACTTAAGCACATTTCTATCTCTCCTTGCATTATCAAATGCTGCAGGTGATGCTGCAAATTGTATTGGAGATCCCAGTTCAGAAGTGGATGAGATTATACAGGAAAGGAATTCAATGTCGTCCTCCCAGTACGTAAAGAAAACGCGTGGCCATTCCGGACAAGAATGTAGCTTTGATTGTAGAAGCATAAATGAATCCTTTCCAATCTGCTTCAGGCACTAAAGCAATTTCGCAGTTCCCTGGATCTACTCAAACGACTCTGCAGCGTATAAACGACAGAGGACTTCTCGCACGAACTGCAGCTATGAAGCAACACCTGACAAACGGCAACAGTTATGTTATGTCGTCTATGTTTCACAGAAAAATGTCAACTGCAACCAGGATGCCTTATATTTTCAGACAAAGCGGTATTTTTTTCTACACATAGGATAATGAATCTTTTCCTTGCAAAAGGTGTTGATAGCATGCAATAATCATTCCATTCCTAAAGAATATCACAGTTATCGTACACCTTTGTCTTCTGGATAGTTAGACTGTTGAAGGACAGTTTTGATGTACTTTATAATCTGTACGATGCATAAACGTTACGTAAAATGTGTCACACTTGAGAATATTTTGATTCCTTCTGTAAGCATAACATTCTGATGAAATCATTACATTCCTCCATTCCATTCACACCTACTGAACAGTTTCAAACTGATATTCAGGAAGATAAGGCATTAGTACTGACTTCCCTCTTCACCGGTTTTGAATCTTATCAAAATATGTGAGCTGAAGCGAGAAAGGTGTTGCACTCGAATTTCCTCAGCACTTCCTTTTGATAAAATATGGATTATTGGCACAAATGCAGTAAATCTCGTGTTACTGTAGCCTCTCGTCCTTACCACAGCGGAAATTTGATACAATTTTTGCTTCGAAGAATGGGACCAATTATAAATGCTCAGGGATCATGTACTTTATTTGTTTTCTCTGTTTTTATGTTTCCACTTTAGGAGATAAAGGTGTTTGTGCATGTATTTTTTCACTTATGTACAAGGAATGCCTTAGTTTAAGTTTCCCTTTTCATGTATGCTCAAATAATACATTAAAGTAAAATATGAAATTAAAGTAATGCGGTATTCCACATACAGTTATAAATCCAATGATTACGAAATAAGATACTGATATTTCGTGAAATTTGAACCAGAAGCTTTACGAAGAAGAGGAATGAATTCTAAGCTGCTTAGCCACACGAATGCTACGAGTTTTCTTCCCTCCGAATTCTTTCATGCGTAATCATCGCGTTCATTTGCAGAGAATTAACATTCGCTTCAGACATTTGTTTCCCGTTCATGGAATTCTCGAGTTAACTCACCGTTTGGGAAAGGTTGATTTTTATGTGGTGAAGGCTGCACCTTAAAAAGTTGCCCCCATGAATTAGGACTAAACAACACTGAGAAATTGCCAGATTCTCAGTAACACTATAGAAATAATTAGCTGTTACTGGTGGAGAGGATGGACTGAGAGAGGAACTAGCTCTAAACTATAAACCAGCAGGTAGAAGAGACGTGGGCAGGATGCAGCAGAGATGGAGAGACTAGGTGTAAAAACGGAACAGACAATATGTGTAATCCATGGAGTGAAGATGTTGATGATTCTCAGTAATGCTATACCTAGACGGAAGATGTTATCATAATAATTACGTGTAATGAACAATGGCAAACTTCTCTGGCGCTGGTACTGGAAAAACTGGAATACTTTTGAAACCTCTGTTATTGGAAGAAGCTTCAATTCATTCGAGGGGAACAATCTGTTAACGCTCAGCGATATTCTGAAGCATCTGAATGAATTTATGTTGCTTACACTGATATGTACCTCGCATTAACAAATCACAAAAAAGAACTGGTGCAGCAGGACAAAACGAAACACCACACTGGTCAAATTACCAAGGAGAATTCCAGAAACTGATTAGAACGGAACTTCTACCACACCAAGCGTACCGTCTAGACCTTTCCTCTTCTGTTAATTCATGACGAAACACTTTGAGAACATCGAATGAATCAAAGGGAATAACTGGGAGTTTTTGCATCAAAAATGGAGATTATTGCATCATGGAATAATGGCAAAGGGCAAAGGATGGCTCAAGAACTTTGAATCAAATGATCTGTGTCTTCTGGACTAACTGTATAGTCTTTCACAATGAATACAAATAAACTACATTTAATCAGAATATTATTTATAGGACAACACCTCTAATTTTTAAACAAAAGTAAAATTTCTGCTTATATTATAAAACAATATTCAAGCTATAAACATTAAAATAAAGTATAAACAACACTATATTAAAGTTATGATACATATATTTTTTATTTTTTTTTTTTTTTATCTCCGACTTGCCTTACTTGCTATTATATGACTGTTAGAAATTGAAAGCGCGATCCTTTTTCTATTATTACACTTGTGTTGTTATTTTGTTTTGTTATTATGTTTTCCATTTCAAAGTGACTATTTACCCTTTTTCCCCACGGTGAGATATTTCATGCCTGCCAAAAAATAACATATTTTTAATAAGTAAAAGGAACCTAATAGTATATTTTGTACAGTAAACTTTCTCTAGGCATTTACGCTTCCCATTCTTAAAAACCGCAGTCTTAACATACAAAAATGATGGAATAAACTATATTGCATTTCTATTTCGATGCACAATTTTTGCGTGCATCGTCTGGTAGTGTTCTTAGTTTCAGTAACATTTCTTAGGCTGAAGTAGTAGTGCACATACTTTTTATTACCATTATATTGTATTTGCTTTCAATTATAACTTCATCTGCTCTGAAATATCTTATTTAAGCATTCTTTTTCTCTGTACCTCATGCGCGCAGTGCATTGTCTTATTAACTTCGTTGTGATCATGTGACAGTTCCTTTAAAAGTGAAATTTTTCCTATTATTACCCTCCCTACTGCTTACTTATAGCATTTATATATAGTATTCACTTCACCCAAAAATTCCATACCAAGGTTTTGCTTAAATGGATAGACACATATTTTAGAAAAATGTCGGAGTGTGTGTCCCTATGCCTTTGAACAGGGACACTCAAAATCGAAAAATCGATTAAATATCAAACATGCTGTTAGCATCTTCTAAGGATGCTACACGAAGATTTTCAAGAAAATTCCTTAAACGTCACAGCACATTAAGTATTTTGATTTTAGAATAAGCAGCTCTAAGGTAGCACATTATCAAGATATTCTTACGAGAAATGAAATATGTGTGTACTCACCATAAATCTGCTTGAAATAGCTTCTAAACACATTACTTAGTATCACTTTTTCATTGTTTGTGAATTATAGGAAATATGCTAGGCATTACTGCACAAAAATATAGATATTGTAGGAAATAAGGAAGGAATACATGGGAAGAATGAACGCGTATAGATATTACAGGTTGTGGTCAGTTAGGAACCTCAAGAAAGAAGAAAGTTGGTCGCCCGAGGAAGAGATAGTAATTATGGAGCGAGGACGGAATGGTCTATTGGCCTAATCCCTGAATTGAAGAATGTAGTTATAGATGTCATTAAAGCACACAATTTATGTCGAATATTTTTGTGATACTTGCCATTTCTGAGATATTCCTTGTCATTAGTTTAAAGTTTCACATACCTATGCGAGTACTTTTCTTAAATAAAAAGTCGTTATTGTTTTTCTCCTTTTATTTTCATATGGCGTGTATACTCTAACGTCTACTCACCCTATCCTTACACCTTATACGAAATGTCTAAATGTTTAGAGAAAATGTATTTTGATTATTGAGAAGTATTACAACAACACGGACTAACATAATAACAATTTGTTTAGCTTGAAGTTCGTTGACTCTTGATCATGTATCTTTTGTATGTCAGGACGTTTTCCAATTGCCTGCAAGTTCCATTGAGACCAGCGAACCGAAACAGAATTCAAAGCTGTCAAGAAACCATAAATTTCCACGAAGACCAAGTTGACTATATTCCTTCATCAGGGATGTTTCTGCTTCCATAACTTGCTTCAGCTTTGTGTGTATATTAAGCTTTATTGTAAACCGCGAACCCGAAAAATGATAGGAGCATAGCCAAGCTTTTCCGTATGTTCAGCGATATAATGCTTATGGAGGACAATGGGGAGGGGTTAAACCTCCATTGAGAAAGGTGGTAGTCGGAAAGAGATCAAAGCGTATTCATTTGTGAGTATATATTTGAATTTTCGGATCTGTTTGTTTATTATATACGTGTATGTATATTTTTTTTTTTTTTTGGGGGGGGGGGAGTGATGCTAACAGATGTATTTTTACTTTCTCTACTGGTAATTAGGGGAAGTATTGTATTCCGCCCAAAAATTCGATGTCGAGATTTCACCGGAAGTACATGTTCCCTTCGTAATCAATTTAGTGTCTGGAACTTTCTGTTTATCTTCATGGGAAATATAGATTTGTCTTCGGAAACTTAGAATGTGTGACAATCCAGGAAGGAATAGTCCTGCACTGATAGGAGATAGCTTGGACATAGTTCGATACCTAGATCTTTTAGTTTGTCTTCAATGATGTAGTTAGGAATAACTGGAGAAGCATTGGATAATATTATCCCTCGTATTTTCGTAAGAAAGGGTCACATCTCCAGTGATACGTTGTTTACATATATCTTAGGGTATTTGCTAGTTAGATCTTCAACAATTTCTTGTTAAGAGAGGAAAAAACATATTCTACAATTTGAAATGCGCGAAACATATCGCATGTCCATAGGGGAGATCAGATTTTCAAGCTCTAACACGTTGTCGTTTATGCTTATGCCGTCGTAGGATTCAACAATTAAGTGCTGTTCTTTAGATGGGTTTGAGGCAGCAACTGCTGAGTATGTTAAACTTGGAGAAACAACACGTTTGTTATCACTTAGGTTCTGTATTTGCTCGATGTTTTCGTTTGTCATTTGTTTGTTTCGATATCTTCCGATGGTACAACTATCATCGATCTTTGAACTATTAGTTTTTCGGACTTGTAGGCCATGGTCTAGAAAGCATTGTAGATACCCACGTTTCGCCAAGTACTGCGAACATCCTTGACATCCTCAGGGAAAGAGATCCGTTGTCTGCACTGGTCAGAGTCGAAATAGTCTAATAGTCAGGACACCGGCCGTGAAAGTCTAAGTTTATACATCGATCTTTGGCTTTATCTGCCAAACTCTATTTACAAAGGACATAATTATTTTCTCAACAATTTAAGGTTAGCTGTTAAGAGCACTATGATTATTCAATGAAGATGTTTGTTTAGTATTGAAATTAATAACATCCTTACTCACAAGTGGTGAGGATTATATGAACCTTCCTTGAGGATAATATTTATGTGGAACAGCACATTTACGACCAGAGTAAAACATTTACATGCCAACCCTCTGTTGCTTGTCCAAGCTTTCCCTACTTAACAACAACCACATATTTTACTATACACTCTCATCTCAATTACTGCCTGTGTCTGCGTGGTGTACCATCAGTTCATCGTTTACGAGAGGACGTGCCCGGGGATAGAACGACGAAATTGTAAATCATTTCCGAACGCCCCTCATAGATTCCGTTAACACATACCATTTATGGGGAACAACTATTTTTGTGACATTAATCTTTCAGAGAATTTTCATTTCTTAATTTGAATTTTTCAATACCGTATACTGTCTGAAGTTTGGTCACCATTTCGCTTCTCACGACGAACAAAGAGTTTAGAATTTCAAACCCAGCTAGCATAACTACACGCTTCCACTTTATTCTGTCGTATCATTTTGTAGAAAAAAACGTAAAACGAAAGTGCTTCCGCAAACATGAAGTGTAAGCTCCTGTAAGAATGGGATATGGTAAAGATACAACAATAATCGATAGTGGATAGAGACGCTAATGGGTTTATCACACATTATGCAAACACGAGAATGGCTCAAGCTTTTCTCTGTCGATCTTCCATGACTAGACAACTAGCATAGAATTTTCATAGCCCCAATTTCTGCAAGCTGAAGGGCTTTTAAGCTCTATCCGTTTCTACTTATTTTGCACAAATCTTAAGGTTGAATTATGTATTAATTAGCCAGCGTGAATCCTTTACATTGTGATTTTAAATTAATGTGATGCATTGCATAAATAAGTGAAACTTTCATAATGTTTGACTGTTACATTTTTATTATACTTATAACCTGTACTTCTATGTTACACAATTTGACACAGCTTGTCTAAAATGCAAGAATTTTAAAGCCTTATATATATATAAAAGGGGCGTTCAAAAAGAAACGAGCCGGAGCCTGGTATGCGTAAACCGGAGACAGGATGGTAATATTGTGGCGTGTGTAACGAAGTGTTGTTTCGACTAGAGCCCGGAAGTTCACAGCCCATCACTAGAGGGCACCCGTGCACGTCACGTGACTATACAAAGCTAGCATCAATCGTCCAACCATCATGAAGGAACGACTGCTCTTGAGCGAAGTGTGTGCCCAATGGGTGCCCCACAGTCTTCAACCACACCAGAAAGCATGTCGAATGGCCAACTGTCTTGGTCATCTACAGCATTATGCTAGGGAAGGGAATGAGTTCCTGGCATGAGTGGTGGCTGGAGATGAGTCATGGTGTCATTATTTTGAACCAGGATCAAAACGACAAAGTCTCCAGTGGAAGGAGTCAGGGTCAGTTTCCAGGACCACCACCACCAAAAAAAAAAAAAAAAAAAAAAAAAAAAAGTCCATCCACACAAGTGCAGGAAAGGTTATGCTGTTCTTCTTTGACCCAGATGGCCCCCTTCTGATAAACTTCCTGCATCATGGGACAACAGTGAATGCCCAGCGTTACTCACAATTCTTGACCAGCCTTCGCCAAGTGATCAAATCAAAACGACCAGGCAATCTCACCCGTGGGGTCATTCTGCTCCACGACAATGCAAAGCCTCATACGGCCAACACAGTCGCGGCACTCCTGCAGAAACTCAAATGCCACCCTCTTGGCCACCCTCTATGCAGTCCAGACCTCTCTCCCTGTGATTACGCCATTTTTGGTCCCTTAAAATGGCTCTGAGGGACAAACGGTTCACCTCGGATGACGACGTCTAGCTGTACGTGAGGAACTGGCTCACATTGCAGCCCCGTGACTTTAATGATACAGCCATTGACCGCCTTGTGTCATAGTGGGACAGGTGTCTCAACAGACAGAGACAATACTTCTAACATTCAGGTACTGGTTTCTGTAATTATGTCTCCAGCTCGTTTCTTTTTGAACGCCCCTTTATATATATATTTGTAATTGTTAAGTTTTATTTTTTATTCATTTTTTAGAAATTAGGTCTCACCCGGCGATAAATGTAGTGCGAAATAATGCTTTAATGAGCATGGAGTTTCCTAGCATTGGTATTTCAGGATAAGGGACAAATATGAAATAAATCTTATCGAGGAAAAGCCATAATGAGTATGCGTTAAATAGGAGTTTCCCCTTACACCACATTGGTGGACCACAAGCGGATATTTAATCGGTATTTTACCACTTCAAGCACTGCGTTAAACCTAAACCTGCTATTTATCAGTCATCTCTTTTCAGTATTTTTCACTATTGAAAGTGCTCCTTGGACTACAGTTTGTAATTTAGTGAAGATTTTATAATAACTTTATAAGTTATTCATTTAAGGATTTTTGTGATCTAATTAAAGATATGACAAGAAGTTAAAATTGGCTGTTTTGTACACTCACATTGAGGAGCTGAAAAATTAAATAAAGTAATTAAAATTAACAAGTGCAAAACAACTTCTTTAGGTTTGTGTACCACGCTCAAACTAAAACTTTGAGAGCCATACGATTACCTTAGGGTTAAAGCAGTATTTCATATAACTGTAGTCAAAAGGTGATTAATTATGAATAAACAAATAAAATATTAACAATAATTTGACATAACCTGTAATGTGTATTATGTCTCTCATATTCTGAATGTGTGATAGAAAAAACAAAGTACTCATAAGAAAACTGTAGAGTTTTGAATTTTTGTACATGAATTGTCGCAAAACAGTTTCATTGTTTGCAATGAAACTACTACACAATTTATAAGTACATACATTGAAAATATTGCAAGCAATAGATTGGTTGTGAGGGAGAAATTGCAGCAATACTGGTACACTTTTCCATTAGTTTCGTAAACTTCAACCATTCCACATTCTCAAAAGATGTATTGTGAGTGTATGTCAGAAATATGGGATGTTTGCATCCAAATTTCTACAGACTGCTCCAAAAGGAAACAGTACCTGAAGATCATTAGCTCTTGGATGATACGCACTTCTGAACTGAATGCGCATACGCTGCAAGCTTTCAACGTGTGGCTGGAGTTGTAATTGATTGCAGATTATCACACGGATACACGACTACAGAGAGTATCTGGCCACATAGAACCACGCTTTCAATCCAAGTATGAGATACAGACGGCCGACCTGCCTGTTTTAAATATACTCAAGTTTGAGGGAACTTCCAAAACTTAACTCAGCTACAGTAACTGAATATCTTAATGATCTGTTACACCTATGACTATATTTCATTGAGACACCTTATCTGGCAAGTCACAAAATTTCAGGAGGGACAAAACATTATTTTTGTACTTTACATGTGGAATACCAATTGAAATTGAGAATCAATAATTTGTATATGAATAATAAATAGATTACCTTTATCACACATTAAATCGCACTGTAACATGTTTTTAGTTTGCTATTATCGTTTAATAATAACGACTACCATAAATTTCAATTTACAAATTGTGAAACAATTGCAAGTCTGATTATATTAAAGTATACAATAATAATTTAAGTGTGACATTAATATGCTCCTTAGATATCATTTCTTTGTTTTTGTTTTATTAGCATTATGCGTACATTCGTAATTTGTTTAATTCTGTAGTGTAATTGTTTGATTAAAGCCATGCAGTTAACAGTTATTTTGTATTACTGTTTCTACTACTGAATTGCTAATACGGGTAGTTTCAAACTTTTCATTATGGGTATTTTTGAGAGACAATGAAATGTCAAGGTGGTCATAAAGTGTTCTCTGTCAGTATAATGTGATTCATGTAAAAAAGTAAAAAGTAGAGTTAAATAATGTTAAATATTACCTTTATAAACCTGACTAGATATTACAATACCCAATTGTAAAAGAAATTTGTCTTAAAAATGGCTGAAACATTTGTTACCAGTGGTGGTTACATCTATTGGTAGTATAAGTTCTGTAATAAGGATTGGAATAATATCTAATGTGATTCATATAAAAAAGTAAAAAAAGGAATAATTAAACAGTGCTAATTATTATCTTCAATAACATGACAAGATATACCACCCAAATTAAAAAGAAGATGTTTTAAAAATTCCTTACACATTTTGTTATCGGTGGTGGTCACAGGGAACGCCCCTCTCCACTCCTTGTAATCTAAGTCCTGGAATAGCTGTAATGGTTAAGTTGAAACCGGGCAGTGTTTGTTGTTCACTAAGTTATTCTTTAAAATGTTAGGCTGAAATGTAAGCCTTATGTTCTATACGAATGTTAAAGAATCGCTTACAGGCCAAGAGGACATTTCTCAAAAAAAAAGGCGTAAAGATGTTCTGTCATCGACACTAGATGGCATTTTTACTGGCGTTACTGACGTTCAAGTACGGAGCCATGGAAAGCGAGAGGTTTGGCCTACTTTGTACAGCAACCTTTCTTCAACAAAACAAAATATGCTATTCCTGTATCTGCAATCTTAATATTACAAAATGAGCCGTTTTAATGTTAGAAATGCAGTTTAATCTTGTTTATAAGATCAAGGCAGAGGCGCTTCCAAACATTAAAGCTGTGACGAAAAGAATTTGGCTGAGCTGTTACGCTGTCACTTCATAAATATCAAATATATGCCCACCAGATTACATTTTACATGTCGTGGGTGACTTTTAATCACTGTTGTGTAGCTTTTATGTATTGATGATGGTTTAAGTGTAAGTAACTTGATACCAAATCCTTCTGGCAATCTGCCAATAGCTTTAATAGGAAAGCTAATGTTTTGCTACAGTAGTGTAATTTATTTTTACTTTTAAATTGAAGAAGGGTTATTTATTTAAAAAGTTCTAAATTATAAAAGAATAGAGATGAATCTACTTCAAGAGCTTCACCGATAACATTATTTATTATGGAAAAAGGTAGTATTTTAGAATATTTGTTTTCGTAGACAAAGAATTTCTATTTTAATATGTGTAATAAATAAGAGCAGAGAGCATTTGTAGCACACAATTTTGAAGCAAAAGGTTTCCAAAATATTCCACGTATGACAATTTTTAAGGTGTTACCATTCAATAAAATGTTTATCTAACTTTTGTTAAATTCAGAAGCTTAAAATAATCACTAGCGAAACATTGGGCAGTTGATATTAGACTATACAGTCCCCTTTATTCTCATACACTGGTATTTAATTGGGAAAGAAAGACAGAAAGGAGTGATTCGAGAAAACAGATGTAAGTTGAATATCACGAAGGACTGAAGACAGTGTAACGTTAGTAAAAGAGAACTGTGTTGTTGTGCACTGCACTGCATTTTGTCATTTTGTTGCACTGGTCAGCAGTGAAGCTATTACCGTATGTAGGATAGAGTCAAACATGTACTCAGTAGAGAATATCGTAGGACCGTTACAACAAGCTAGTCTTTTAGCTTCAAGATAAGCTGAATGTTTCGGAAGTCTGAATCAAATACTACACATCCCGTTGGATTTGTGAGGAAGAACTGAGCATGACTATTCGAGAGAGAGAGGGGGGGCAGGGAGAGAGAGGGGAGAGAGAGAGCTCGGATATATAATGGAACTTGGATAGTTTGAAGATTAAGGGACAAGAAAAAAAGTTCGAAATATCCAAAATTCGAATTACAAAAATTGACATTTAAACAATAATTCCATCAGAATTTCCCATTTCTCACACTTTTTCAACTCTTTCCATTTTCATTTGAGGCACTGTTCAAATTTTTCTCCTTATTCTTCAGATAAGTGGGCAAAGTATTCGGTGGCATCCCGTAATTTTCACAATTTCACACTTTTCTGCAAACCCTTTTCAACTTCTTGAATCACGCGGCCTTTTCCGCAAAAGGCAAAAGTCTTGTACTGGACATGTGGTTCATTAAGAGAGACAAAAGTGGTATTGTTTTGCAGCACACTCAACATTACGAAGATCAAGCGACAACTAAAGACGCGCATGTTTTAAACAAGGGGATGTGGGACTAGATATAAAAGCTCAAGGCCGGCAGCTATGAAAGCTGTTCCACCATATTAACAGCATTCCAACTGCATTACGAGAAACAAAGAACCCCGGAGGGCTCACCTCTTTTGCAGGAACACATAGACAAGGTTATATTAAATTTGGACTGACATTTCTAAACAAACTTCGAAGTAAGGAAAATTAAATAATAATAACATGCGAGTTTTCTACATTGATTTAATGCGAATTAACGACGATTTCGAACTGAAATTATCCATGTTTTTCTTAGACTGCAATAGGACTCATGCATGTTATCTCATCTCTATTAAATACCTGAAAGCTAGACTTTGCAAGTAAATAGCGGTATCGACTATTTCCAAAAATACAATACTTCTGCATTGGGAGAGGTTCGCAGTTAACATTGCTAGAGATCATGTTTGTCCACTGATATCCGATATGACCACGCACCATTCTGTTAAGGGGTAGTTTGATTTCCGGCGGGCACTAGTGGCCTGAGGAGAGCAAATTTCCGGAGCAAGGAAACCTCGTAGGCGCTTAAGCAATTCATGCTTGTCCAATTCATCCCTGCAAACATGGGTTAACCATTAAGGCCATCTCCATGGTGCAAGATTAGCATGTCTGTCACATTCAAAGACTCCCGAGGTCAATTTCGGTTACGTTTTTTTCGGGGCATTTCCCTATATCGGTTATTTATTATTAAGTTATTTGGATACCAGCCTCAATTAGGTATAACTTGATCCAGTTCATTTATTCGTCATGCGATGTAACCTACCTAGTTAAAGGACGTTAAGCGATAAAAAAATATGCGTAATAGGAAATCTGTCATTCCTCTATATAATTACGAATATTACAAATCTCTAATTCCGGTATCAAACCACAGCAATTTTACCTCTTTACGCGGCAATGTTAGCTTTACTGAAGTAAAATGATGATCAAGATTTCGACTTAATATTACAGATATTAAATGACGCGTGCAACAATAATATGAAGTTTAAAATTATACGAAAGAGCACAATTGAAACTTTATAAAGAGATGCCTGTGTCTAGTCAAGGAATAAATTATGGTTGCAGAAAACAGGATACAATTTTTGCGAGCTTTAGAGAAGATGACAGGATGGCCAGAGTGCCAAGTGCAAAAATAAACGAGAATTAAATATTTATGCAATAAATAATAAAATCTTACACTGCAGGAAAATATAGGAGAGAGCTCCGCAACAAATGAAGGAAGTTCATATCCTGAAATGTCCTTGAAATATGCACCCTGAGAGAGAAATAACCAGGGACAGTACAGATGACAACAGGCCGCAAGACCCAACACTTTCACGAAGGAACAGTAATAATAAGAAGAAATATCCAATATTCAACATGAGCAGCATTCAATAACTGAGCAACATTTCAGAACTATTTACCAGGGCTGTTAATGTTAACATAGGTATTAACACACTAAATACACCAGAAGTTGTAAACGTTTGAAAAACATTACAGACAGGCTCACTGGATAACCCTGCATGTTTATGTTGAATACCTGTTAATACATATGGGCCACTAGGTGGCCCACTTCATCCGGCATGGGCGTAAGTAGGTAACCCTTCGTGCGTTAAAATAGTTACGGAAAGCCACGGGGCTAGTGAGGCTAGTGGCGTGTTCTGCCTCTCAGCGAAGACGTGAAATGTGAAGCAGTTGAGCGTGTTTAATCCATGATAATAGAGAATAACAGTATAACCATCCGAAATGGTCCATTCTCATTGCACGGCTAAAATATAAATAATGAATGACGATCTTCCATTTCACGAAAATTTAAGTATATATACTAAACCGCGTGACCTAAATTCTGCACTTAATGTGTATTTTTTTTTTTTCATGGAGAAGGTTCGTATGCTATTTTACAACGTAACATTCACGTTGCTTTCTCTACCCGCTTTTCTTTTACGTAATACATTCATATATACTACTCGCTCTTCAGCATGAATTTCATACAATGTTCTATGACTGAAATAGAAATGCCACATAATACATTCACGCGGTTTCCTCCACTCACTTTTCTTTTACAAACTCGATCACATTTCTTTCGCTACTCGCCGTTCAACACATAATGCATACAGTTTTCTACGATTGAAATAGAAATGCAACACTTCAGAAGATTTTACCTTCACACTTTTCTTCAATCAAACACAACCACACCTCTTTCTCCACTCCCTAAGACCCGGGCTTCCTATTTAACCAACTACAAGCTCGATCAAAGGAAATTAATAGAAGATTTAGATAATGATTGATTGACCTTAATGTTGGTAAAACTATGAAGCCTGGGACTTACGTACTTACAGCATAGTAAGTCACCATCTCATATGAATTTGAGATCTCGTGTGGTTCACCGGGGAAAATGCCAGGGAGCTGGAGAATTTAATGTCGTGGTTATATCAGTGTAGGGGAGCGGAAGATCCGTGTTTCAAATTCCGGCTATGGCATTGAACTTTTCATTCTCACTCTACCCCTTTCCACTGTACAGGGAATGTATAGCTTCGTAGAGCAGAGAAAGGAATGTCACAAAATGGTTGCATATTTCTCTACAAGCCACTGTAACTTCGAATACTAGCATTACGTATTGTTACAGAAAGTAGATAATTACTTTTATTAGCACGGATACCATAATGAGATAATGATGCACGATACTGAATGCAGTCAAACCTCTTCATAATGGTATGATTGCAGAAGAATAAGTACAAGGTTAAATGTGCAAATGAATGCTTATGACATCTTAATGAGGAATATCTGTATGCCATTTTGAGGCCAGAATAGAAATTAAAAAGAAAATCTCATGTGTTGCACTCGCATGACTTTCTCTACTCTTTTACTTATTCCTACAAATTCTTATTCCTTTATCTTCTTCCCGTTGGTTCAGATAAACATTTGCAGAAATTACCGTATTGTTTATGGGAATACAGTAGCGAAGTCAGATCTTTTAAAGCTTTCAAATTCCGTTCTCTTTGCACGGCTAAAATATAAAGAAATGAATAACGATGTTCCATTTGACGAAAGTTTAAGTATTCCAAAATCCACACAAATAAGAAGGAATATATCCGACATCCGACATGGTTCAGTTTATAAAAACATTATTTGGACATAAATTGTGTGTTTCAGCGAGACCTACACTTTTTGTATAGTAAGATTTGGTCTAGCGCTTACGCCTACGATTTACTCAGCCATCCAGAGCACATAGGCTATAACCAGAAGAAACAAAATGTACCTTTCATTGTCTTAAAAATATCTCAAACATACGTCTTTTTAATCAAAATTCTTTCAGACATTTTCAAGAAAATCAAAATTTTCGGAACATTTTTCATGTAAAGGACAGTTCAGAGTGGAGGAATTTTCTTCAAATCTTTGTGCCAGATCATGGAACGACATTAAACTTAAATACCAACTTCACTTTTAACCGACTTTTCGTTTTTGAGTTATGCTGCCCACTGACACATTCACACACACACACACACACACACACACACACACACACACACACACACACACACATCCACACACGGATCATTTTCTAAAAAGTTTTGATTCAGTGGGCCTCACAACATGTATTTCCGGTGAATTCTCGGCATCGAAGCTTTGGGTGAAATACAATACTTCCTCTACTTACTATACGTAGTAGAGAAAATAAAAAGGTACACAACTCATGTATAACTAAATATTGATATCAGCATTTGATCTTTTGCAATGAAACTCCAACAATCAAGGAAACCATTTGTATCTAGCAATTACAAACTTTGAAAGTAAAAGGTGTTTACGGCAGAGCCTCAAAATAATAGATGATGTTTCGAAACAGGACGAACCCAAAATCAAAACTGATAGTAGTTGTAGGGCTTTAGGCCGCTCAACTGCTGAAGTCATTAGCATCCAAACAGTATAAAACAACTTAGAAACTAAGCCCATAGCTCGAAAACTGTAAAACATTAAAACGTCAAGAACCGATACGCTTTTCTCTCTAGATAAAAGAGTAACCTATCGTGTGATCTTCTCAAAGATTATAACCTCATATTAACGTGCATACGGCATGATACACAAATGAAGAGAAAGCTAAAATAACATATAAAATGTTTATTCGAGCTCTGACCAGCGCGGACAATCGATCATCTTATCCTGAAGATGCCAATCGCAGTACTTGGCGAAACGTCGGTATCTTTGATGCCTTCTACACTACGGCCTACAAGCCCGTAAGGGATAAACTTAGCTAGAGGTCAGAACGCCCACCGCGAAAGTCTATGTTTATACACATAAAATGTCCAGCAAAATTACTGAATATGGAAAATGGCATATAGACAAGAAACCACCAGATAATGTGAAGCTATATGTTAGATTTTGAAACCAAGAGACTCAATATGGAAGGTGAAGTATGTTGATGCAAATGGCGATGGTGAGGACTGCTTCAATTAGTATCATTTTAAGCTTAAACCATAAGCGC
The DNA here is from genome assembly GCA_030765045.1 of Tenodera sinensis. NCBI lineage: Eukaryota > Metazoa > Arthropoda > Insecta > Mantodea > Mantidae > Tenodera > Tenodera sinensis. The sequence goes on along the minus strand of CM060965.1, from coordinate 141,703,013 downwards.
CCATCCTTACCTTTTTATTAAGGAGTCATCTCTAGAAAGTGAAACCTGCAACGACCAACCTGGCGGCGGCTTGCCATATTGTGGCGCATTAATTAGGCCCGAGGTAATCGGGAAGTAGCCCTAGTTAGTCGAAATCGTAAAGGGATAAGTCGTGGGTTCGCTCAGGTAAAGCATTATAAACACTATTGCCATAGAACAAGAACCTTCTGCATGTTCTGATAACTTGAACGTTCTAGAAAGCTCCTATGTGTGTGTAAACCAGTACCTCGCAAGTTTCGGAGATCAGCCTTGTGGAGTGATTCGCTGAATGAAGAAGTCTAGGGAATGAAGTCAGGTTTGGTGACGCAACACTCCGGGAGCGAGTGAGTGAGTGAATTAGCAGGTGCATTTGTGGTACGACGAGAAGCGTTGTTCTCCTAGAAAGTTGGTGACAATTGTGCTGTGGTGCAGCTAGTGCTGTTACTGCACGGTATTGGAGACGTCTTATGTTTGACTCTCCAAGGAGTGAACTGTCCGGAAGAAAAGGCTATGACGGGCGAATTTCGTTATGCCTCTGCGTCACAGGAGAAAGTGATGTGACTGAAACAGGGTGACTAGTTCACGTCATGTTGGTAATCGAGAGGTGAAAGTTGAACTGGGTTGACTTGGTAAGCGAATATAAATACTCTGTTGCAGCAGCAACACAGTAAAGGCTCGGGGCCGGGCTGCCTTACACCATTAGCGGTGCGCATGTCAAAGGCGTTTAAGGTCAGGCTGCTTCGCGTCAATGCCTGTCTACACGTGAAAGTGAGCGCGTCAGAACAAAGGATTACTGAGATTATTCGAGAGGCGTCCGGCGGCCGAAGTATTTGTATGGTTGCAGAACAGGTGAACTTCAAGAAAAGTCCGTGTTACGTCATACTCGCTATATAAGGAGGCGAGGTGAGGCAAGGAGAGAAGAGAGATGTAAGTTACAAACACGGGGTTGTCGTAGCAGCCAGTCTTACGAGTATGCGTGAGTAATCGTAAGAGATACATCGCGTCGAAGTAAAGCCAGTGAAGCAGTTTTGTAGTGTCGAGTAATTGCATCGTCAAAGTCAGCTGTTTGAGAGGCAAAGTGAAGAAAGACAGAAAGGAGTGAGTCAGGAATACGAGAAGCAAAGAGTTGTGAATTTTAATATCACGTGGAACTGAAGTCTGTGTTATGAGCAGTAAAAGAGAACTTTGTTGTTGTGCAAATGCTTTGGAGGAGGACAAAGCGACGGAAAATATAATTGGACTAGATTTGTCGTTCTTAGTACATCGGTGTCAGAAGTGGGATTTGTCGAATTGTCATTTTGTCACGCTTTTATGAAAATGCTGTTCCTTTTGTGTTGTTGAAGCATGTTGTAACTCTTCATTCGCCCTTTGTACTATTGTAACACCTGTAATTCCTCATTACTGTACCTGATGTTAAAGACCCAGACGTCAAAGCGACATAAACAAAGAACTAGAGAAAAAAAAATCCTTCTCAGTAGCTTGAGAGGTCCTTGATGCAGGATGTGCCATCCCTGCATTGTAAAAATTCCAAGGATACCTGGATCAGAACTCACACTACACGTTCGTACGTGTTACATTACCAACAGAGTAAAAAAGGGAAATTAAATAGCTGCTTCAGCATACCAGTGAAACAATTGAAGCTGTTACATTGTTCTCTATAATCGATACACGAAACAAACAGAGAGCATACCAAAGCTGCCCTGTACCGAATCCATAACGACGGCTGGGATTAAACTAAAATCTTGTGAAACCCAATTCGAAGCGCTCAAATGTTCCGTGAATGATATCCTCTCTAACTGAAAGCCATTTCCAGTGAAAACCTTCAGGATTTTCTAGCATTAAGGGATTTCCGGGAATCACTGAAGTCCACAGTAACAATAACGAAACCATAAAGAGCCATTATTTCCACATTACTGGTAGCATTGCTAAATGGATTTGGGTAGGTAAGATAGAAATCTCTCTCCCTCCCCCGTCTCTCTCCCTTTCTCTGAGATACACTCACATTAACGCCAAAAAACCTCATTAGCACATCAGATCCGTAAATTTGCATAAGTACATATATGCCACGTTGATACCCTCACAATGACTATAAGTGCAGAAAAGTAGTTTCTGAAGGTTATTTTGCAGTCTAAACGAAAATATTTTAACTTGGACATACAGCTCAATAGTTCTGGAAGACTTAATCTTTTTACTTTCTCCACTAGTGCAGTGGAAGGTTTTTTCATCCACAGAATGAGACGTTAAGATTTCAAAAGCAATATACTCTGAGGTCTCCTGAACAAAAAGGTCATTTTTAGAAAAAGGTCCGTTTCTGCCTCTCTATCTGTCTGTGAACAGCATAACTTAAAAGCGAAACGTCGGTTACAAGCAAGGATGGTATTCAAGTTTAATAGCTTTCAAGGATACGACACGAAGATTTGAAGAAAATTCCTCCAGCCTAAAAACTGCCCTATACAAGCAAATCTTTTGGAAAAATTTGATTTTCTCGCAACTGGTTGATTAAGGTGCCATTTGTTTAAGATAATTTACGGCAAATGAAATGTGTACTTTGAAAGTTCAGGCTATAGCCTATATAGTTCTGCTTACTCTTTATGACTGTTGCATAACTAGTAAATCGTATGACATACACCAGATCTTACTGTAGATCTCACTGTTTGTCAAATGATCTTTTTTGTGAACTGAACCGTTTCGGAGATATTCCTTATTATTTGTCAAACTTTAGCAATATTTATAGACAGTTCTCAAATGGGAGGTCTTTGTACATTTTTATCTCTTGGTCATGAGAAAAGAACGGAATTTCAAAGTCATCATATAGTGGCCACTCTTAAGTCATTTGACTATAGCTTAAAGCCTACTGTATTCCCCTTGCACCAATAAGATTAGCAATAAAATAATTTCTGAAAATGTTTATTTCGATTAACATGTAGCAGATAGAGGAATAAGCTTTTGTAAGAATACTTTGTGCAGGAGTAGAGAAAGTCATGTGAGTGTGACACATCAGATTTTTAATAAGCAGCAACAAACGACAAACCTGTTTTTACCTTGATTTGAAACGGAAACTGCACAGCTTGGCTTCATCACCTTTAGATGCTTATGACATGTAAACAAAGCTGAGGATAGCTTTTCAAAATTTCTGATTCAGTAACATCTTGCAGCCAAGTTGCAGAATCTATAGCGATGGATGTCTGAAACTGCTTTTTACAATATTGTCTTCTTCTTCCAATGGCACTAAGCCCAAAGCGGGCCTGGGGCTTCTTCATCCGAGACCTCCAATCACCTCAATCCAGACCTATCTATTGCCAATTTTTGCATTTTAGGAGCTGACAACTATCCTTGAATGAATCCATCCGCCTTTTCCTAGGTTTAACTGTTGGTCGTTTTCCAAACATAATTCCTGTCATCACGTTCTTAGATAGTGTCCATCCATTCTATTTTTTCATGCTCTATCCACGTACTTCTAATTTGGCCACAGTGGATAGTTCCGATTCTTTCAAAAGGTCATATATTTCCTTGTTGTACCTCATTCTCCATATTCCATTCTCATTGATAGCTCCATAAATTCTTCTTGAGACCTCTCTTTGAAGTGTGTTAAACATGCTTTCGGTCGTGTTCGTCATGGTCTAAACTTCACATCTGTAAATAACTATGAGTCGTATGTACCTTAGTATAATCGTACTTTTGTTTTTCTATATATATAAATTTGCATTTCAGAATTGGTAAAATACCATAGTATGCCAGATTTGCTTTGTGTATTCTGTTTCGAATTTCTTGTATTTCATCGTTATTATGGGTTATAATTACCTAAATCTGAAAATATTTTCACTACTTCAAAATTATTAGTGTCTGTTCTCAGTTGTTGCTCTATGTTAATTTATGTCCTTGATTGCGTTAACACCTTTGTTTTAGAGCTGTTTACCTGGAGACCAACTTCTTTTGCTGTTTGTTCAAGTAGATTGACTGTATTTAGTCTTCACGAGATCCTGCCATTAAAATAACATCATCAGCATAAAAGACTACCTAATATAATTTCCTAATTATATATTATATATTATATATCTTATGTATTTTAGGTGAAACATCATGGATAAGGAGGAAACCGTGGTGGTGAGAATTGAAAGATGGTCTTCAATGGTATGGGCACGTTAGAAGAATGGGGATAATAGGTGGCCGTTTTAGAATGGTCACCTCGTAGAAGAAGGAAGCGGGGCAGACCAAGAGCAACTTGGAAGGACACATAGAATAATGAATGATCGATACCTAGAGGGGATGACTTGTTCAAACGGAAATAATGGCAAATGGGAATGCAGGTCAACTGCTGAAGGGTGAAGAAGCCGTTAAAAGTAAAATTTAATATATTCTAGGAGCATATTAAACGGATGTGGGGCCAGCCCATCTTTTTTCAGTCCCTTGTTAACAAGAAAGGATTCTGCTACTTCTCCTCCATGCTTAATTTTGTTAGCTTTATTAATTTTTGGGGGATCCCAAAAAGGACCATAATTTTGTATAATTTCTTTCTGTCGACATTGTTCTCTGCCTGTTTGAAATCAATAATTTAGGTATATGAATTTTATTCTACCGGCATCTTTCTAGTATTTTTAACTGTATAAATTAGATTCGTTGTAGCTTTTCCTTTCCTAAATCCAGATTGATATTTACCGAATATTTATTCAACGTATGGTTCTAATTTATTTTTAAGTATTGTGAATATTTCGTAACTCGTACATAGAAGTGAAATTCTTCTACAGTTTTGACAATATGAGATACCTCCTTAGTTCTTGAACACAGGGCAAATGATACTACTTTTCCAATCTTAGTCATTTGTTAGGTCTTCCATATGCTAGTGATTATATTAAATAATTGTTTTTTCAGGAGCCCATTTCCCACTCTGAATAAGTTCCATCGGTATACCGTCTATTCCTGGTGCATTATTATTTCTTTGTTTTTGGATTGCCATTTCCATATCCAGCTCATCTGCTACTATCCTCCCTGGTCAGATCTTCTTCCAAGCTTCTCAAGTCCATCATCTCCGTTACCATATTCTGCCCATCTGTGTTTAAAAGTGCGCCGAAGTGCACTATCCATCTTTTTTTTAACATATCTTGGCTTATTTAGCAATTCTCTGCAACTAGTAATGTTTATTGCAACTATTAAAATATTAAAAAAAAAAAAAAAAACATCTGATATGGTATTATCGTGAAAGTATTAACTGCTTCTCCAAATAGTTATCTTTGACTTACGAAATATTTTATTTGGTATTCTTTTTTCTCTGAAAATATCTTCTCTATAGCGGGCGTATCTAAATGTTTTCTATATGCATTATTCCTCTCTTGCATGGCTATTTTGCATTCTTGAATATACCAATGATTTCTATGATTGTATTTTCCAGTCATAGTGTATCTTCAGCCAATTTTATTATTCCGTTTTTAAGAAGTTCCATTGCTCTTCTGGTTCCATTACTTCTGGCGATATACCTGATAGGTTTTACTTATTTCTTCGTTTATTTTCTAATACCCTTTTCCTGTCTTAGTTTGTTAATATTAATTTTCTTCTGCCTATTGTATTTAGTTTGTTTTTGCATGTTTATTTTGGCTCTAAATTGAACGCTTATGAGATAATGATCTAAATTACAATATGCTCCACGATATGATCTTACATCTTGTATACTGGAAGCAAAACGGTTGTTTATTAAAACATGCTCTACTTGGTTAGCAGTTTGTTTATCTGGAGAAATCCATGTATGTTGGTGTATAAAGCAGGTTGAGCTCACGACCATATTCTTGCATCCAACGAAGCCGATAATCCTTTCTCCATCATCGTTTGATAAGTTATGTAAACAAAGTTTTATTACTTTCCTAAGTGTGTTTGTTCTTTACCAATTTCGGCATTGAAATCTCCAACTATTAGTTTAATATCATATTGGGATATAGAAGTGCAAACGTCCACCAGTTTCTGGTAGCAGTTTTCTTTGATATATTCTGCTTTTTCTTCGTTTGGTCCACATAAGTTTATAATCCACATATTGTGGAATTTCAGTTTTAGTGGAACTCCACATATTCTTTGGTTTATTGGCGTAAAATCTATCACTGATTGTTCCAATCTTTTACTAATCATGAATATAGTGCCAAATTCATGATTGCCTTCACATTTCCCGCTATGGTATATAATGTGCCTTCATATTAAATATTCCCTGAGCCAAACAACTCGTTTCCTGAAATGCTAGAAATTCTAATTCGTATTTCTTCATCTCATCAATTAGAGAACGTAGAGATCCCGTGTGGTATAGTGCACAAACGTTCCATGATCCAACTTCATAGTGCATTTTCCATAGGTGTATTTGTTTCCGGTTTATACGTCCGTTCCGAGGCCTCTGGTTAGAATCCTGAGTGATGGGTCTTTCACAACGGGGGTTTGGGGGGGGGGGGCACTAACCACCCGCTATAACCCCATAATCTGGAGGACCAGGACCATCTTTGATAGCGTTTCCTTTCCCTCGCCTTTGTAGAGCCAACTACGATCTGCAAGAGAGCAGTGCTAGTTCTGGTCTGCCCCGGGTATTTCATTTCCCTGATACCGCCATACAATATTGTCTCAGTTATATATTTTCTTCCGGAGTGCACTCAGCCACATTAGGTCCATCAGGGGCCAATTGAGGAGATACTTCTTGAGAAGTATGGTGATCCCTGGTTGCATAGAGTGTGTAATCGACCGGGAGGAATTATGATTATTATTGAAATTATTATTATTATTATTATTATTATTATTATTATTATTATTATTATTATTATTATTATTATTATTATTATTATTATTATTATTATTATTATTATTATTATTATTATTATTATTATTATTATTATTATTATTATTATTATTATTATTATTATTATTATTATTATTATTATTAAAAAAAAACGTAGCCCCATGGCACACAGGCCATCTGGGGCCAGGCGTACCGCTCGACCGCTGCGTCTCCCACCTATGCCCACCACTTGCGTCATGATTGGGGCGGAACACTGGAGGTAGGACTAGTCTTCTCGCCCAAGGGCCGCTGCTTCTCAATCAGATAGCTCCTCAGCTCGAGGCTGAGTGCACTTCTTGCCAGACTCCCAATGGAGGAAAAATCCCCACACCGGTATCGCGGGTAAAACCCAGGTTCTCCACGCCAAAGGTTGCTGCTCTACCATGCGCTACCGAGGCGGTCATCGTCATCATCATTGTCATAATTAATTTCGAGCCCTAATGACCTAGTTGTCGACTAAACCAACCCACTTGCTCACTCACTCATTATCATAATTAATTATTGTTATCATCATCATTCTTACTATTATTAAAACTACTACTATGACTATTAATATGTAAGTAGCTTTATAATGTTTTCTTAAATAAATAAAACAACATAATTCAGATATGGCACTTCATGATTTTAACAGTGCAATTTGTGAGTTAAATGTTAAACCCCACTAGAGTATGTTTATTAAGTGTAGGATAATTGTTGTGTATGAATGCACCTAGAACTATACGCAGGTATTTAATAACTGCTCTTATTGAACTAAATGCGAAAAAACGGCACAAAATAAATTTCGAACGTATGTGAAGCTACCTTAATTAGTAAACTTACACGGTGAAACGAAAGAGGAGGATAAAATATATTATGTCCTATATTAGAGATCCTGGACGAAGGAAAAGGCGTGTCGTTAAAAAGGTCAAGGGCAGGAACTGCCGAGGAGCGAGTAAGTAAATAAGAAAGAGGGAAAACAGAAAGGTGGTCTGAGAATCTAGAAAAGGAGGGAAAGAAAAAGCTGATGGTAAAAGAGAGGGAGATGGTATCCGCTGTAGTTGATACCCCAAGCTCTTGGCTTGGCTTCCTGCAGAAATTTGTGTGGGTGCGTGATAAAGGCCAGAAACCTTCTCCGCCGCCAACCCACTCCATATTTTCCAGCCTAAACTGAGGAAGACAAAGTTCTCGGTAGAACTTCCTTAGCGTTCGCCGTTTTTCAAGCCACGCTGTTCAGTGAAATTGCCAGAAGGGTGGGGGGGGCATGCAAAGCGGGGCCACCGCGGCCTGGAGGGCTGCTTTGGTGTGAGAGTCACATTTGTGAGGTTCTTGGGTAGGACTTTGAGAAGACAGGGTTCTTCAAGTAGCACCATCTATCTTTCGCAATTACTTGTCTGCAGTCTTCCAACTCCATTGCTCCCGTATAATTGCATTATTTAGAACCGAAGTTACGATTCGTGCCATCTCATTCGTTGCTGCAATAGTAGGATATCATTATTTTTACGGCAGGTTTATAGGAACTGAAATAGGCTTAGAGACTTAAAACTTTCTCGGTGTTGATTGTTTATTAAGGCTTCAAGGCCATCTGTGGTCCTACATATTCCACTCGGTTAATACTCTTTGAAGCCATAATTAACTGAACTGGTTTATGTCTTCTGTGTTTTCTGGTAGAGCCTACCTAATCCAAATGTAATTTTTTCCTTGCTGATTTCAGATTTTGTCGTCCAACCAATTTGTTCTATAATTTGCAATCCTCCTAAGGATATAGATACAATCTAAGCGTAGTGTAAATCGCTTTTTAGCTGTATCTGAGATTCAAAAAGACCTGCATGAAAACAACCAGGAGCACGCACATCGACTGTACGGAAGCGTGCCAATTCATTAGGTAATAATAATAATAATAACAATAATAATAATAATAATAATAATAATAATAATAATAATAATAATAATAATAATAATAATAATAATAATAATAATAATAATAATAATAATAATAATAATAATAATAATAATAATAATAATAATAATAATAATAATAATAATAATAATAATAATAATAATAATAATAATAATAATAATAATAATAAATTGAGGAATTTGGACATTGTATACACCATGCCCGGGCTGCTTAGGGTTTCCCCTCTTCAGCCTAGCTTGGTTTTTTGTCTGTCGTGTGCTTGGAGATCTTCGGCGGTGAGGCAGATTGTCGTGTACGTATGATGTGCATGTGTTTTGGTTAAGTATTATGAGTATATATATGGTTGTTTTTTTCTGGTGTTTTATAGTATAATATTGATATGTATTTTGTTTGTTTGTTTGTTTGTTTTTTATTTTTATTTTTTTTTATTTTTTTATTATTATTTTTTTTTTATTTTTTTTTTTTTATTAGTGCACATCAGTGACGTTCGAAGGCGGGTTTTTTGGTGCCAGGTCCCACAACCATTTGGTGCCGACTGAGAAGAACATGGATTTTTCTTGTCGTAATTGTTGTTTCTTTGTGATGCTGCAATGACTCGCCTCGCATTACTGTTGTCTTGTGATCTTGTTTTCCTGTCGGGGTGTAGGTTTATCTGTTTAGTAGCTGGTTGAGTGTCTGTATGTGTTGTACTTTATCCAGTTCGTCTTGTTGGTATTTATCATATATCCTGATCAGTGTGAGCAGTGGTGGATTTTTTTCTTCTTGGCCGGGAGGGAGAGTTCTCATATTTTGCGCTGTTCTTATAAGTTGTCGTCTGCGTTTTCTTGTGTGGGCGTTGTGGATACATTTTAGCATTAGTTGGGCTATGTGGTTCTCTATGGGTTTAGTATTTGTGTGGCTATGTACTAGATTTGATTTGTAGTCTTTCTTTAGCTTGAAGGCCGTTCTTAGACATCGTCGTTCGAATGCCTGTATTTTTTCGATGGTCTTGCGGTTAATGAGGGGCATGAGGGCGACTGCGGCGTATGTTAATTGAGGCCTTATGAGAGCCATATAGATTTTTTTCAGGATTTTTGGGCTGAGCCCCTGGTTGTCGAGGCGGGCGAGGAAGTTTAGCGTAGAGTGTACCTGTCTGGTGCTTTTCCTTATTTAATGCTAGCATATTCTGTTTGTCAATTGTGTTCGACATCATGGTGTTCGTCATTAGTTTGAATTGAAGCCCGATGCATGCGTTAGCCTATTGATACCCGTTGGACCAAAGCCATGGTGAAAGGGGATGAATACGGGTATATTTCACTTGAGTGACTGGCAGGCATGCTTCGTGACGACTGCCCACACCAGCTGCTGGATGGATCCGTCTTATGTTGGTTTGGTATCAAAGGCCTGACACTCAAACTAAGTAGAGAACAAAAAAGAGGGAAGTAAGACAAACATTGGAGATTTTAATCAAAATCGTTAGAGCCATTTACAAGAAAATAAAAATTTTCGAAAAATTGTCCATGTAAAGGTCCATCCTCGAGAGATATTAAACTTAAATACCATCTTTGGTTTTAACCAACTTTTCGTTTTTCAGTTATGCTGTTTACAGACTGACACACACACACACACACACACACACACACACACACACACACACACACACACACACACACACACACACACACACACACACACACAGGGACCTTTTTTTAAGAATGCTTTTTTTTGGATTCATGGGGTCTCAAAACATATATTTCCGGTGAAATCTCCACATAGAATTGTTTGGTGGAGTACAATACTTCCCCTACTTACCAGTAGAGAAAGTAGAAGGGTAAACGTATGACGCCGGACGTCGCGCGAAACAAAGAACTGTCGGGGCTAAGCTACTTCACACCACATACTAGGTCGGCGAACAACCAAACACATTCAAGGTCAGGCTGCCTCGCGTGACTCTTTGTGTGTACGTGATTAACAATAATCAGAACTGCAGAACCAAAAGGTTTTTTTTCCAGGTTTTCGAAAAAGATATGGCTACGTCATAGCCGGGTGTGTGAAGAAGTTCGTAAAAGTCCGCATGACAGTGTGAGTTGTAATATCGCGAAAGACTGTAGTCTCTGTTAACTTCAGTAGAAGAGTACTGCGTATTTGTGCAAAAGTTTAGAATACAATAAAGTGATTAAAAAAGCAACTGGATTCCGTCGTTTTTGTCACAATGAATTTGATAAGGATTATGTTGTTGTTGTTTTCTAGTGCCTTGCATCTGGCAATGAAGCCATTAGCATTCGTGCTCTCCAATACTTTTGAACTGTAGTTTCTTCTGATCTTAATGCTTCACAGGTCTTCAAGTGGTCTTCGTTCATTTCTGCTGGATCGTTACACAGGACACATATTGGTGAAGCTGAGATACCTATTCTGTAGAGATGACTTGCTAAGCAGTCGTGATTTGTCAATAGTCGGAACGCTGCAACCGCAGCATATCCTAAAATTTCAAAGCACACATAAGTAGTTGGGGCTCTAATGACCTAGCTGTCGACGGGCCCTTAAACCCTAATCACTCACTCACATAAGTAGCCAACTTGTTATTCTGTATGATCAATTGGCTACAACTCTGTATGTTTATCCCCTTACATAGCTAGAAAGACACACAGAACTAGTTATTGTTTTCGTAAATGAAGCAAAAGTAAAATTTTATTTAGAAAGGTGTGTAAAAGGTTAATATACATTTATGAACGTGTAAAGGAAGTACACTTCTTACTCACTAATGTGAAATATGTAAACAAAAGTCTTAAGAAATTCAGAAGGTTGTATACTTCGTAGTGCAGTATATGAAGCCATCATTTGAACTACCGTATGTCATTGAAAATTGTCTAACACATTCTATTTCACATTTGAATTTCCGGTATATTCATCCAAAAATAAGCTTTTGTACATAGACTGTAGGTACAGCATGTAAAGGTAGAGATATTTATTTACTTCTTATACTATGATATCGAAGCCTTTTATTTATTTACACAAAACTAAGAAATGTTTGGTCTCTAGCGTTTCAGAGGGTTTCTATAGGATTATAATATAATAACAGCTAAAGAAACTAACCCCGCGATACATCTCTTTCCCGCATAGGGCCTGTCACCTAGATGCAGCATCCCTATCTCCGTCCACCACAGTCCTCGTGAACGGAGTACAATACTGGAAGGTCGGCTGTGGACAGCGATTCGGTCCCTCCCGGTCGGTGTATGCGGCCTTCACAACCAGAGCCTGTTACTTCGTGATGAACTAGATCCTCAGTGGGTCGTCATGAATTTAACGAGTCCTTGGTTACATACACAGACAGATATACCGGTGGGAAGGTACTGCTTCGCCCATTCTTTAACCAGGGAATCTACATGAAGAGTATAACAAATGTGCCCAATACAATTACTGTCAGTAACGAACCGTTTTGCTGAAAAAAAAATGTTTTTTTGTAAATATTTGGAGTCATGTAGCTTCTTAACAAACATGTATACATGATTTACTATTTTACTAACTGTCGCGCAACATGAACAATGGACAATGCTGTAATGCATTTCTACCTTGAATTTAGCTCGATGACTCCATATGTTTGACACAATCTTTTTTTCTTTTCAGCAAAACACTTCTTTATTAACAATAATTGTATTGGACATATTTGTTACACTCATTACTCACCTCGGGGGATTCTGCCGTTAGACACTGTAACACCGCAGAAAACTGAAAAAAGCTAACCTGCTATTATCTAATCTTTAGCTTTTGCTGATACTTTCTTCAGAACGATGCTTTGTTTGAAAGCTGTATACCCACCTGAAAAGAATTCAAAAGAATATGGATGGTACTTTTTAGTTTACCGAAGTCAAGTAGAGAAGTGTTACATGTATGTAAGATAAAAGTACCTAGAAGCGGAAAAGGAAGTGAAACACTTAAATCATTTTTGCGCTTTAAACATTTGCCCTAGCGGTGAGGTGTTAAAGTGCCCTTATCTCTTGGTATTTTTTGCAACTTCAAAGAAGCCGGTCGCGGTCGATATGCTTCAGCCCTCGACCTACATCGAGTATATGCATGTCTGCCTCCAACTTTAAGTACACAGACTTACGCCGTGAAAACGAGAGAACAAATGAGGTATGATATAGATATTGACACAGAAACACTTTAGGACGTAATAAAACAAATCTGATGTGTTGCACTCACATGACTTTCTCTACTCTTGTACTATTTCAAAAAACTCTTATTCTTCTATCATCTTCATGTCAGTCGAGATAAAGAGTTGTAGAAATTATCTTATTCCTAATTTTGTTGTAGGTACAAGGGGAATATGGGAATACAGTAAGCTTTGATAGCCAAATATTTAAAGCAAGTCGTTATATGAAAGCTTTGAAATTCCGTTCTCTTTGCACAACTCAGAAATAGGAAAGTGAATAGCGACCTTCAATTCCAGAAAAGTTTAAATATTCCAAAACTCACACAAATATAAAGCAATATCTCCGAAATGGTTCACTCCATAAGCAAATGCATTTGGGCCTAACTTTTTAAGGACACCGGGAAGTGAATTTCAGTGAAAATATAAATTTTTATTTTGCATTTTATAAATAGTACTAACCCTTAGCTTTAATTATACAGGTGTACCAAAATAAGACCGACAAACTTCTCGGAGCTGATAGAAAACATGGTGTTAAACACTTTTTATTAAGGAAAGTTGTTTTCTGTGGTGCTTCGTTTAAGCGCTGCACGAGTTAATGCCACCTACCGCCTTCCGCCAAGTTCGGATATTTATTTCAAAATTAACAATGAAGATCAGCATTGCATTTATCTTAGTAATGCACACGCTTCTAATCCAGGAAACAAACACAGACACAAAAACAGAACACAAACATCTCATAATTTACAGTAAATTACAGCAAATGTTGAAACGCACGCACATTGCAATTAACACAAAGAGTGCATCAGTGTGCCCTATTCTGCCGTGCTATTGCAAATACACAAGTCATTTCTCTGGTTTAAACTTTTGTCGGTCTAATTTTGAACAGTAAAGCTGTGATTAACTGTATGGGATGCTTGTGTTTTGTTTATGTGTTCTGTGTTTGTTTGTTTCTTGGATTACGATTGTATGCCTTACTAAGATAAATGCAATACAAATTTGCATTGTTGATTTTTCCGTAAATACTTCAAGTGGTTGGGAGACAGCGTGTAATGGCATTAATTAATCTACCGTGTAACGAAGCACCGCACAAAAAGCTTTCCTTAACAAAAAGTGTTTAAAATAATGTCATTTATCAGTTCCCAAAGTTTGTCGGTCTAATTTTGGGACATCCTATGTACATAACATGGTATGTTACAGGGTAGTAATCCCTTTAATTTGGTAATTTATATATGGCGGCGCATGGACACGCCCATTTCCACACTTTAACCTCAATTTCCCTTAACTTCTTGTGCAGTTTTTTCAAAGTCCATTAAACATATTGACTTGACAATTTTACTGTGCCTATATGGTTATCTACTTTCGCTACTGAGCTAGCTAGCTAGTTTAATGTGATTAACAATAAAAATAACTACATGTGCAATTTTTGTCTTTACATATGCGTCACCTCCTTATTTTTATCATCATCATTATCATCATCATCGTTCATCTTCACTCCATGGATTAGGCACAGCCTGTTGCGTTTTTCACGGCAAGTCTCACCATTCTTCTGCGGCCTGCCCACGTCTCTTCTACTTGCTGGTTTATGGTTTAAAACTATTCCTCTCCACATGTAATAGCCAATTATTTATATATTGTTGTATTTCTTCGCTTATAGATTTTACTTTCAGTTCTCTTATTATTACATCATTATTTATGTGGCCTAGTTTTGTGCATCCTTTAGTCATTATCACCAATTTCATTTCAGATCCTTATATCTTAATTCTCATCATCTTTGTTACTTCACTTCCATATAAAAGCACTGGCTTTACCATTGTCTTGAAAAATTTAATTCTTGTATCGTTTCTTGTTTTATTTCTTAAAGTGTTGTATAATGTTGCACATAGAGCTTGAAATCTTTCTGTGAGCCTATTTCACATCCAAGGTGTCTGAAAAACTAGAGACTTATTCTAAAGATTGATCACCAAAAATAATTTTATATCTTATTCATTGTTTACCCCAAAAAGCCATTATCTTTGTTTTTGTTTTAGAAATGCTAAAATTGTACTCCTTACATATTAAGCTTAATTCAAATACAGCACGTTGTAAATCATCTTCACTTTTCTGTATTAATATTACTTCGTCTGCATATAATAAAACCTTTATCTTTATATCATTATTTAAACTAAGTACCTTATTAAAACTCTGCTTCCTTTTAGGAAAATATCATTAATATGGGTATATATTAAATAAAGCCGGTGATAATGCACACCCTTGTCTGACTCCTTTATTTATTGTTATGACTTACGTTTTTCCTTCGCCTGTGTTTATTATTATATTGGAATCTTCGTATAGAATCTTCATCTTTCGCTACTTTGATTAGATGTCTGGGGTATCCATATTACGCCATTATTTTCGAACGTTTTTCTCTATTTACATTATCAAACGCTTTTTCAAAATATATAAAGGCTATATGGGATGGTAAGTTGTATTCTCTTTTTTCTCGAATATCTCTTGTGTTATGAAGATTTTATGTATGGTAGGTTTTCCTCTACGAAAGCCATTTTGTTGTTGTTGTTGTTCTTCTTCTCATTTTTATGGCATCTATATTTCCATACATATTGACAACCAAAGAAAATGTTAGAAAATATGTTCACACTTAAACCATTTTTTCACACAAGATTTTAAATTTAACCTAAATATTATACACGTATTAAATGTAGAAAAATTTGTCCTCACAACAGCCCAAATTTCATTTAAATCAGACTAATTTTGGCAGTAAAAACTGAAATTGAAATAATCACATAACTGGAGTATGGCAAAAGCAAAATCAGTTCCTGGTGTCCTTAAGATTTACATCTTTCACATAGTAAGATTTGGTCCACCAGTTATGCAAAAGTCATCAGGAGTAAACAGACCACATGGACTATAGACAGAAAACTCAAAATATATATTTCATTTGCATTAAAATAACAAACATATTCCATTTTATCGAAAATCGTTAGAGCTATTTTTGAGAAAGTCAAAATTTAAACTCCAACTTTTCATTTTTGAGTTATGCTATTAACAAGCAGCCACACACACACACACACACACACACACACACACACACACACACACACACAAACACTAAAAACGCTTTTTTATTCAGGGGGCCGCAAAACATATTTCCAGTGAAATCTATCCGAATACAATACTTGCTCTATGTTGTAGATAAAGTAAAAGCATGAGTACAACTTATATTTCATTTCTTCCACTAATGAGAATATGATGGCCTACTTGTCTGGAACATTAAATAATCCCCTTCTTTGGAACAACTGTTGAATAAGTGCTGTAAACTAGCAAAGTTTTATACATTTTATTAGAACGTTTACCATCATTATGCTTATCATTATCATTATTATCTTGCTGTTATTATTATGTTTATGATTATTGCTATTATTATCATTATTAGTATCCTCTTTATTGTTATTAGTTCTATTACTTTGTCAGTTGTTATTACGTTTTGCTGTTATTACTATTTTCACCATAATCATTATCACTAGCATCATAATTATTAGCTTCATTTTAATTAGTTTTGGTATTATAATTATTGTTATAGTAATATCAGTATTTTTGTTCTTGTTATATGCGGCTTCTTGTTAAGATACTACTTTCATTATCATTATTATTATTAACATAAAAAACCGTAGTGATATGGTCACTTCAATCATAGAATGGGTGTTCAAAATGTTGCCTTGTTGTTTCATAACAATCTTTCAACCGTCTCCCTGTATCCATATGGACGTTTCTGAGAACTGCGGGTGTGATACAGGCGTGTGCTTCAGCAATTCTTTGACTAAAACTTCCTTATTAAGGGGATCTGTTTCAAAAACAATATTCTTGATGTGACTGCAAAAGAAAAAATCTGATGTGTTGCACTCACATGGCTTCCTTTACTCTTGTACTAACCATTCTTATAAACTCTTATCCCCTTATCTTCTTCGATTGAGTCAAGATGAACATTTGCAAAAATTATCTAATTGCTCATTTTCTTGTGGGTGCAAGGGGAATATGGGAATACACTAGACTTTGAGCGATAGTCAAATCTTTTACAGCTTTGAAATTCCTTTCTTCTTGTAAGGCTAAGATATAAAAAATCAATGGCGCTCTTCCATTTGCGAAAGTTTATGTATTCCAAAACACGTGCAAATACCAAACTTCACTCTATAAAAACAGAAGTTATTGGGACACACACTGTGTGTTCCAGCAAATCTGCTTTTCTGTACAGTAAGATTTGGTCTCTCTTACGATTTACCAGCTATGCAAAAGTAAACAGGACTACATAGGTTATAGTTCAGAAAATTCAAAATATCCAGTTCTTTTGCCATAAAAATATCTCACACATGTATTATTGCATTATATATGGCATTTTAATCAAAATCGTTACATAGATATTTGATCAAATTAAAATATGCGAAACATTTTTCATGTAGTTTAGGCTGGAGGAATTTTCTCCCAAAATCTTCGTGTCGCATCCTTAAAGGCTTTAAATACCCATTTTGGTTTTTAACACCAGTCGTACCGGAACCTAACTAAGAAAATCTTGAGACTTACTTTGCTGGAATTAGGAATATTGCGAACCTTGACTGAGAGAAAGGCAAGTCCGGTAACATTGACTCCAAAAATACCACACTAAACGTTTATGTCCCAGTGATTTTATAACTGAGCATTTCGTATCCAGTGAGGATTGTGAGCGGCCCAGAGTGCACGCTGTGTTTATTCTTAGTGGTGTCATTATTGAAATAGCATTCATCGCTCCGAAGGACACTTTTAAGAAAATCAGGGGCTCCGACAAGTATTTGTCGAAATTTTGTGCATTAATCAGCCCTGTGGACAAAATCATTACCATAGACTGGCCGGTTGAAGTGAATTTTGTAAGGAGGTCACGCCCATTTCTACAAAATAATGATGATGATAATGATCATAATAATAATAATAATAATAATAATAATAATAATAATAATAATAATAATAATAATAATAATAATAATAATAATAATAATAATAATAATAACAATAACAACAGTAACAGTAACAATAACAGTAAAAATAACAGTAATAACAATAATAACAATAATAATAACAATAATAATAACAATAATAACAACAACAACAACAACAACAACAACAACAACAACAATAATAATAATAATAATAATAATAATAATAATAATAATAATAATAATAATAATAATAATAATAATAATAATAATAATAATAATAATAATAATAATAATAATAATAATAATAATAATAATAAAGTAGTCATATAGTCATTACAATAATGATGATAATAATAAAATACAATAACATTAATAAGAAACGAACAAGTGCCAATGAAATTACGTGCCCTCATGCTTGCATGTATTTTGTTATGACACTTAACAACCTGTAATGTTATATAATATCCGGGAGTGATTTAATTCCTGGAAAGTGAATCCCCGTAAGTGAAATTCAAAATATTTTAAGAACCGTTTCGGTTGTTTATAGTCTATTATCACGGACTACACACAATAGTCCAGCCTGGGAACCATCTCTCATATCTCGTCTTCGCTAAAATGCAGAAGGAACCCCACTCACGCCACTGCCGTCAGTATGCGTGGATTTAAGCCGGTACTTTCTGCAGCTGTTTTAACACACGAAGAGTTATCTACTCATCCCAATGTCAGGTGAAGTAGGCCACCTGGTAGGTGAAGTAATTACCGAGATTTTAATAAATGAATATTCCATGAGCCTAGCACTGACGCTTATGCTCCTACCTAAACAAAACAGAGGCGGTTAAAATTTTAGCCTTGTAAAATTATCTATAATTAAATAGAACCCAAGTTCTACCCTATATAATCCCCTCACGTATTATGCTACACTTCTTTTCCATGCAGAAATAATTGTAAAACGCTAACATAAGAAAATTAGTAAACAAATATGGTAAAGCAGTTTGACACTGTATGTCAGAAACGCTACAAAACTCATTTAACTTTCAGAACTACCAAATCATGTGCATATATTATTGAAATAGAAATGCAATTACATTATGCGTGTCCATTTGGACAAATGCAACTTATGTCCGAAAGCCACGGGTAACGCCGAGTATTTCAGCTATAATTTATCCTTATTTGCAGAGCATATGTGCAAGCGTTTTGACTGATTTGACAAAAACTTGTTGCAAGATATTTGAGTAAGTGCAACCACATATTAATTTATTTAAATAATTTTCAATATATTCTGAATAAAGTAAGGTACAGTGTTGAGACATTGCACATTTTTAATGTATTTTTTATGTAAAAGTAACGCGGTAAGTTAATATAAATTGATTTAGAACAATATAAATTGAAAAATTTAGTCATACATACCCTTAAATGTACAGCATCAAATTCTGTTAAAATAATGCCAACTTATGGATATAGTACAGCACCATTGAAGCTTGGTGTGCAATTACAGCATACCTAGTTGAAAAGCGTATCTCAGCATTATTCGTGCAAGAACAATAATTTGGAAGCACCACACCATGTAGGAGATTGGAGGTAATCGTAACTCTTAACACCGTCATAGCAGGTTTTGGTGAGCTGCTTTTAATCGCCGCCCTTGTGAGTGTCCAATTAAAGTAGTAGGAAGTGACGTCCATATATCCATGCCCAATTAATTCGGTTCCCATTGATACAAGGAACAGTTTTTATCATTAAATCTGAAAATGCAAACTAAACATTCTGCTAAAAGTTTGGAAAAAATGACGTTATATGAAGTGATTGGCTTCATCCCATATCATCAATAAGCTATGGAGCATTCATTTGATGGCTTAAGGTGCTTCAAACAGGCTCTGAAAACCAACTAAACAAAGTTCAAAGAACAGCATACATGGCTGTAACAGGAACGATGAAAACGAGTCCTACTGCAGCAATGGAGACACCCTTAAACCTGATCCCATTGCAATTAGTTGTAATGAGGGAGGCAAGTATAGACTGCAGCATACTAAGCAACTGAGAACCCCTGAAACAGACTCAGGATTGCTGAGTATCAGGGAGTACGTAGGAAATGGGAGATTTTTAGAAATACACTCAGACTATAAAACTCCGGTTAACATTTTAGAAACAACTTCAGAGTCATTATTGATGTTGAACATTCAGAAAATAAAACTTCGGAAGCCCATTTTGATGTGGTTTACAGACGTCTCAGAGGATGGTTGAGGAACGGGATCCAGAGTATATGGCATAATATCAAGGTGTAAGAGGTTCTTTTCTCTTGGGTAAGTATGCTACTGTTTTTAAACAAAAATATTTGCTACTATTGAATGTGTACATGAAAATACGATAAAGAGAGCCTATTCTCTCCAATAGCCAACCCATACTCAAGGCTCTAATAGCCATCAAGACTGGTTTTAAACTGTCTAAATATTATCAGAGGCCTGGCAGAACAGAATGAAGTTCAGATCACCTAGCTACCGGATCATAGTAGCGTAGAGGGAAACGAAGAAGCTGATGACAACGAGCAGTTACAAAATTTATTGGACCAGAGCCAGTTCTTGAGACATCTCAATGTTTCATAAGAGAAGTATTAAGAGGTGGTTCAACACTATAAAACATAGCTCAAAACTCCAGAGGACGGACATGGTAAAATATTTTTTAGTAAACTATATAAGGAAAGGGCTGAAAGTTTTTTCAAATGTAGTAGACTTCAGTTGAGGACATTTACAGTTTCCTACATTCCATGCTTCTTCAAAAAGCATCTTAACCAATGGGAGTGTTTCAGGATAACTTAGAGTGTATGAAAGAAGCGATACAGCCCAGGATATCATCTGCTCCTATGAGGCCCTGGTCTACACGAGATACATTTCTTTTTGGAAAATCGTCCTAGAAGCAGAAGAATTTGAAACTATACCAGTTCTGAGACTGTACCCCTTAATAAGGGTGGCAGCTGTAACGAACTGGATATACAACGATTCAGATAGCATAACAAGCCTAAGGCTGAAGTGTGTCCGGAAAAATGACGGAAGTCTGTATAGAATAAGACAATATAAGAGAAGAAGGCTTTATTAGTTATATAGAAGAGCCGATCTGTTGTAATCAAAGTACAAGATTAAAAGAAATACCATTTAGAAAACTACTAATCATTTACAGGTCTTGTTTTAGCTTACAAGTCGAAGTACTTCAAATTTTTTCTTGTCATGTTCTGCTACTTAAAAAAGCTCATTTCTAGATAATAAAGAAAACACTAGAAGGGCTGTAGTAGGATTCTATATACGAAGACTGTGAAGGATGTGGCCATTAGCACGAGCCCAAGTTCAGCAGGATAACCACACAGGACCGGCCGCCTCTCGCCGCAATGTTAGCTTTTGGCAAAGTTCCACATTTGGAAATCACTCCGCGACTCTGGATTTTATTTAACTGGCCTCCCGCTTGATAGACAGTTGGGTTTGTTGTTGAGCCAATAGAGTCCCTGTTTGAAAAGGGACAGAGTGACGCCCCCGCGGGACCCGGCAACCCTCCCTCCCGCACGCGCTCAGTAAATTGGATGCAATATTTCATCGGAATGTTTCGCGGCAAAAGTTTTTGCTATTTGGAAACGCAGTACATTTAATTTTTTTCCATGAGTTGGGGGCGTAGTTCACTGAAACAGAAACTATTGGATAGATATGTCAAAACACAGAATGGGGAGCGGCATATCTCCGTGAATTGCTGTTTGCCGAGTTAATTGCACCTTTAATGCTGTCGTAAAATATCGGTCGTGCTGAATGATATGCACAGAGCGGTGTGTTTCTACATAGAGCTTTAAACATTTCATACCAAGGTAACATTAGCATACCTACACGTTTATCTCAATGAATAAAATAACTATAAACTGCTTGTGCTGTTCCATGTCTTTCCTCACAATATTCGGCTTTATGTAGTGTATATAGGGACAATAAATCTGAGGCAATTACACTAGCTTAACTCCTGTACGTTTAAAATGTATATTCTTTTAAAGACCAAAGTAAAATACAGGAGCGTAGATGTAGAGTATTTTGATAAATGGTACCTTAATATGTATTAACTTCGCTGTATTAATTCTTGTTTCTTTTCTTCCTTTAACAGCTTTCCCAGAAACCAAACACTAATTGTGTTTTTACATGGTCGTAACTATGGATCGAAATGAATAACGCCTGTCAATATAGATTATCCGTTTTGCTTCCACAGTTCACACCTCAAGGCGTTACTTATTTACCTAGGTGGTGGAAGTCATTGAACTTGCAAAAATCATTCTAACCCCATTCCTATTCGCCCAGTCTATGCTAGCCCTTTCCCTCCATGCCCTTGGGAGAAAATAAACATGCATGGTTTGGGTATGCTACGCCTACTTCGAGGTACTAGCCAAGCTGAAAACATATTACTCTCAATAAATAAAACTATATGTCGAAAAATGCAGCAAATGCTGATGTAATGGTGTTAATTACACTGTCTTCAATTACCATATAAATATCTGCACTCACATCCCTATCAGTGACAAATAAATATTTGAGAAAGATAATAAAGAGGAAGGAAAAAATTTTAACATATTTCCAAGGGAATTCTGCTAAGTTAAGCTCCTGGAATGAGCTGAGTAGTGCAAAAGAAGAATAAACAATAAATACAGAGAAAGCAAAACATGGTTTTAGAAAATGTATTTGAGAAAATAGAACGAAAAAAATGGAAAATCTGCATATAACAGTAGAACTGAAGAGCTGCGACAAACTTAAGAGACGGGCTAGAAAGGGAAAAGTTTAAATAAAACACTAAAATAAACCATGCAGAAATAGAACTTTCCTTCTTCTTCAGCTTCTCGTTCTATTCTTCTATTTTTCCTTTTGCTTCTGTTCACGGCAGAGTTCCCGCTCTATCTCACAATAATTTCTATTTCCATCCTTTTTGGTCTACCAACATCTCCCCTTCCTTTTGGTTGATATTGGAATCCTAAACAGTCTTGTTTTGGACATTCTTTATATATGTTACATCTATTCCTTCTGATATTTTTCAATTTTGCTATTTGTTAAGTCTAACCCTTTTCTTCTCGTCTTACCTTGTATTTTACCTAACCTAGTACATCCTCTTGTTATCATCTCTGCACCTTGCATGTAGTTTTTCACCCATGTCTAAATTTCATACAGCAGTGTACAGATAACCATTATTTTATAAAGCTTTCACCTTGTCTCTCTTCTTGTTTAACTTTCTAACGCTCTATACACTGTTTCACACATCATTTGGAATGTCCCAAGCTTTGTCCCTATCTCTTTCAGTTCTTTTCATGTAATTTAGATTACATGCTACACAACTGACCTCTGTCACTCGTT
Source organism: Tenodera sinensis (assembly GCA_030765045.1). Classification (NCBI taxonomy): domain Eukaryota; kingdom Metazoa; phylum Arthropoda; class Insecta; order Mantodea; family Mantidae; genus Tenodera; species Tenodera sinensis. The sequence goes on along the minus strand of CM060965.1, from coordinate 141,679,855 downwards.
CTAATGGTTTATTTTCGGAAATTATTTTTGGCTCTTATATGTTGTTTACCCTAAAAGGACATTTTCTTAGATTTTTCTGTTGGTATTATAAAATAATATTGGTGCTGTAATGCATATTATAGTTTATCCTCAGTTTAACATTTTAATTTCGACTGATTTTTCATTCCATTAGTGGATGAAATGATAACTGGGTGAAAATAAGATAAAACGAGAATAAACTATTTGAATGAAAAAATGGAATACTGAATGGATGTAGAAAATAATATGTAGATGGCCAACTTTCTAGGGACTTCCTTACGTCTCTGGCCTATCTACCAGTGGCCTGTCACCTCCTGTTGTTCCTTCACTTCGTCTAATTTTCTGGGTGGGGGCGATAGCCACAATAGATCTGCGTTAAGTTAATTGCGTGGTGTCCCTCTCTGTTGTATAACTTATACCTATAATATATTTGGGTATTGGCTTTCTGTGCCCATGGTTACGAAATAATCTGCAGATTCATTGCAATGTAAAATATCCAGAACGAAATTACGGCACACCAACGATCTTTCCTAGTTTAATATGATTCATCAGTAAACAAGTAACTCTAGCTCAGCAAATCAGAAAAGCAATTTAAATTCATCAACGTAACAATTCTCCAAATGTGAAAGGAAATACTTCTGGCTAAATGGATAGCAAATGTTGCATGTAAGTGACTCAATTCTTTGTTTTATCGACTTTGCAGCGAACTAGAAATTTCGGAGTGCCCATCTCATAGAATCAATCCAATCCCAACTATGATATAGCCGTTATCAAAATATTTAGTGCAGTCCTTTGCGGGAGGAAAGTTGTAGATTTAAGTAGACCGTAAAATATATGAGCTTTGTCAAGGTGTGCTCTGCGGTTGGGAATAGGAACGTGAGACAGCTGAAAGGCGATAAACCCTCGCAAAACGGAAGAGCTCTTTCTGAATGTTGACGGGCGAGGCTCAGACGCTGAGATGGTGCTTCTAGCCTACAGACACTCACTCGTACGAGACGATTTTTGTGATGACTTGGACGAAAACTGCATACGGTGCCAGTGTCTTACACTCTCCGTGTTATTTATTAACGCCGAAGTAAAACGAAATAAAAAGGGGTGAAAAGAAGCTCTCCGCGCTGATTTTAGAGAGCGTCTATGGTAATAGTAGCAGTAGTAGTAGTAGTAATGGTGGTATCAATAGTTTAGTACATAAGTACTATGACTAATGTCTGTTTTGAGTTGTAAAACTGCGTAAGCTAACGCAGATTATCACAAGGAAGTTTAGAGTACAGTAGTCTTCCTGGTAGATAAGAACCTACCCGCCTTACCTGTATCTTAGGTGGGTTGCATACCTATCGGGCGCTACCTCATAGCGATCGTGCTGTTTGATTGTTTTATTTATCATAAACTAAATAAACCCCGGCGCGACAGCCCACGAAGGCCCAAGGCCTACCACCCAGCCACTGCGTCCCCCACCTCTGCCCACTACAGGCGTCATTGGCGAGGTGCAGTACTGGAGGGTGGGATGTGGTCAGCGCCCCAAGCCCTCCCGGTCAGTTATGCGGTCTTCTAGACCTGTCAAGTAGCTCCTCAATTGGTCCCCCGGGACCTAACGAGGCTGAGTGCACCCCGTGCCAGACCTCCCAGAAGGGATAAAATCCCCATGCTGGTATCAGGGATCGAACACGGGTCCTCCGCGCCAGAGGCAAGCGCGCTACGGAGGCGGTCGTTTTATTTATCCTGTTTTACTAAATTCCTCTAGCAACAGGACCCGTTGACCTTTTAACTTTCTTAAAACTGAGAGAGGGTATTTAAAGATTTTAAAGGGTCACTTAATCTACGGAACATTTGGAAGTTCCGCTAAGTATACTGCAGTCCATAAGGAAGACACTCGTAGTGATCACGATTAATGTTATTCTGAACGAAAAGTACTAGTTTTCTGTTGAACACAGTGACCAAGGTATTGTCAAACATTTTGGTTATCATTGTGTTTGAATTTCTCATTAGCTATCTTAATTTATAAACATAACACAGCTAATGTTAAAAATTGGAAATATAATGTATAATAATGTAGTATAATCTTATAAAAAACATAAAGGAATTGAATCAAGGTTGCAGTCTATCACTGGTTATATTAGATATTAATGTAGAGTATTACACGCACACGCACACGCACACGCACACACACAGACACACACACATACATACATAGTGTGTGGTGTGTTTATGTCCATATATTTGCAGCTTAATATATATTAAAGAAGTGGAAGCAAACTGCAATAGTACGTGCATTCCAATAGGCAACACATATTTTATGATACTACAATTTGCCAATACCAACTGGTTTTAGCCCAAGACAAATTTGACATAAAATTTATGATATAAAAGTTGAAAAGCAAGTATGAATAATGCTGTCTTACACTAAATTTTCAGAAAACAGAATATTTGACAATAAATAGCAATGAAAGAGAGAATTTAATGCTGGAAGAAGGAATGGAAATAAAGCGATTGGAACAAACGAAGTATTTGGGAGTAATAGTAGATAACGTCAAAGATAACACAAAGCATAGAATGAACTGAGTCGGAAAATAACATCGTCGCTAAATGGTGGGATAAGCATGTTTGGAAAGATACCAAAAATACATTGGTAAAATATTGGTGGAATCTGTTGCAAGATATGGACATGGACAATTACTACAGGAATAGACTACAGCTATAGAAATGGATTATTTATGCAGAAGTGTCAAAAAGTGAAATTTTAGAAGATATCACAACAAATTGGAGGCAGAAGAAAGCACAATTTAAAAAATTGAGATGAAGGAATTAGGACACATATTAAGAATGGAAGTTGAGGATGACCGAAACATCTATGTCAATGGCAACCAACCAGAAACAAAAGAGGTCCACTAAAGTTAACATGGAAAATGAACGATGGCAGCAATGCAAGCAAGTGGTTTGAGCATTGAAGATGCCCAAAATCGTAGGCTCTGGAAGTTTGGCGCGGAAAGACGGTGGCAGCTGCATTTGCATTATGTTCCTTTTTTTACCAATGCCAGCAATACTACCTGAAATCCTACCATTTACTACATCATGTGTACCGCACCAAAACCATCCAACCATAGCTTTGGTGGAGCGCAACTCTATGGCTGACCTTTAATAAAAGTCATATCCTATTTATTCTTCCTTCTTTTCCGTTTTCGTCTTCAATGCATATATTAGTAAACTTCTTCTCATTCAGTATATAGACAGTGTATTTACCTCCTCCTGACCAGTCTCAGTGTTGTTCGTTTTATTACGTTCTCATTCTGAAACAGCCCTGGAATACCTTGCGATTTTACGTGTTCTGTTCTTGCCGATATGCATATTTCATATAACTTCATCGCTTTTTCCCACTTGGACACAATCCTAACTTCACTAAACGTTGCTTAGCTATATGCTTCAACGCACCACAGTGTTTCTCCGTGTATTAAAATCTTCCTTTGCCATTCCTAGCTTTTGCTTAACTTCTTGGGAAATATTCACTATGCTATAGTTAGTCCCTAATATTTAAGACTGTGTAACTGTCCAACTAACGCACCCTAAATACCCAGTTTCATCTAGTTTGGTTTTGTTTGAAATATCAGTCATCACTTTTTGCTATATGCGATTATATTCATTCTATATCCTCCCAGCTGTCGCATGTTTTCAATAGCACATCCTCAAGACGTAATTCTTCTGCAGTGAAGAGATTATGGGCACTAAGGGGTTACGCGTGCTACCAAAAGCTTCTCATTGATACAGGTAAATTTATATTGTCCTGATGAATTTGCAGTTTTGTTACTAATCCTTAAAGTACAAGATAAAATAAAAGTTAAATAGGGTGGAAAAAGAACATATGCTAGCTTGAAACAAGACGCAATAACAACTTATGTCTCAATGAAAATCATTTCTACGTGCAGTGCAGTAAACCTAATGATAGTCAAGCCTGATTTAATGTTTAGTGCCTGTTTGCAAAGTACATGTATCAGCGTAACATCTATATCTGTTTGTGCAATCCTAGCACCGAAACGACTTATTATGACGGCATAAATTGTGCGGAATTGCCCTTTTTCTGGCACCAGTGCCGGAAAATGAAGAACGTAATTACCATGACAAAAACACAGCAAATACATCATTACCGGCTCAGCAGTTTTCACCAATGTGCCTGTAAAAAACTTAAGAAGTGTGACTTCATTAGTTAAACTAACGTGTTTTTCGTTTCTCCATCTACAAAACTTTTCATATTCTTTTTCGTAAAAATCTTTTGATTTTTCAGGAGGTAATCTCTCATAACTCTTGGCTTCTTTCAAAATGTCAAGAAGAGTACAATCCAATTTTCAAGTTTTATCATTACCTTCCATTTTCCCCTATAAGTGCTGAAACAAGTGAAGCATCTGCTTCTCAACCACATTACATCATGCATTTGTCATCTCTGGCACATTATAGTTCTTTATTTAGCAAATTTATTCGTTGTTTTTACGTATTTTAATGCTAAAATGGCACAAAACGTTGTAAATGACAGATATATAATGACTTCGTTGTGACACTCATAAAATTATCGCGTTTGTGTTTGCTCACGCGCCAAATATATACTCGTGTCACAATCAGTCAATGTATATACCAGTTACATAAATATCCTTTGTTCCATTATACTTATATGCTGTCTTAATATCTAGATCAGATCGGCGACTTTTCTTATGTAACAACTGTTCATTGACATTTATAGAGGTTATAAGGAGGATATGAGTAATCCTGGTTAAAGAAAACTTCTCAACCTCAAGCCGGGAATCGAACCAGGAAGCAGTCGGAAATTCCATTGTTTACAAACAATTAACCCTGTTTTTACATACCGATTCAGAAATACACATGTGTGGATGGTCCAATGTTTCCTTTGTGTCAAAAGTGTTCTGGGAATTGCTTTGAACAGTTAGGTATACATTTCGGTTAAGTCTCTTTATTTAATGCAAATGCTGCTATTTTTTACTTTTGTATGGAATCATAAAATTCTCCAGGTAGTACATGAGGTAATCTTGGCATTTATAATCAAAAGTAAGAAGATTATTTCATCTTTAATATCTAAGTTAGAGTTCATTTTGTTCCGTCATGTTATGGATGTGACGTTATTTATCTTAAATCCTCTCTATGCAATTCGAGACCGCATGCCTAGATTCTCCCTATTGAGTTTGCTGAAGTTGACATGGCAGCTACTGACTTCCTACGGTTGCACAGGCGAACAAGTAGAAGCTGCACAGTGCAACCAATGCTACGAGATTATTGTTATTGTTATCATTATCAGTATTACTATTCATAATATTATTGTTGTTACTATTGTTAATATTGTTGGTGTTGGTAGTGTGATATTGTTGTTAGTACTGTTGGTGTTGTTTCTGGTATTTTTGTTGTTTTTGTTGTTGTAGTTATAATTACTATTGCTATTATAATGATTATTATTGTTATAGTTGTTATATTATCATCGTTGTTGTTGCTCTTATTATTGTAGTGATGATTAAAAAGGAAAGTAATACTGAGAGCACTTTTTGCTCGGCGGTTTAAGTGAGACATCAGAATTTCTGTCCAAATTACACTGAATTTGCCACTAGCGTAGTTGGGAGTTCTAGATAATCTCACGCATCTAGGGTACATACGTACATGTCTGATTAGATATGCCACGGGAACTGGCTGTTTGCTGCTACTACCAACCAGTGCTAACACATACGTCAGAATTTCCTATTAGCAACTGTTTCTCAGCGAAAAGACACGGTAGAGGCCATAGTGCTTATGGCCTGTATTTGGAAGTTCTCAATTCACATTTGGTCAGAATGTTCAAATCACAATATCAAATGTTTAGGTGGAATACAATACTTAATCTAAATATAGGTTGGTGGAAGAGACCATAATGTGCACCGCTAAGCATTTCGTACATCGAAATTTGCATGTACTGCATTCTGTACTGCTCTGCATAAGGCTATGTTCAAACTAGCTGATTGTCCAAATTTACAGAGATGAACATACATAGCATAGCTAACAATTAATATCAACTGTCTGCATGGTAAGCAGTGTAAGATATTCTGTATATAGAGCTCCCTAGCGTTCACTGGTTGATACTAGTTATTCAACATGTATTTTAAGCTGTTAATGAAGTATTTAATCATCATGACACTTAATTTACATTTTATAAGCACATTGCTTTTTAGTAAATAATAACCAAATAGATAAAAATATTTGATGAGATTTATGTTGTGTCTTTGTCCCGTTTTCACTGTCACTTCACTTCGTTTTCACTGTCACTTCACTTAGTTTGCACTGTCAGTTGATTGATTGGATCTATTTAATTTTCCTGGTCACCTCTCCTTTTTCTCAACTAGTGAAGAATGAAGGGGGAGCTGAGAAAATGTCCGTAATGTAACCCACGTTTTAAAAACTTCCTCGCAAATGTTGCTGTGGGTTACGTTATAAACTAACGTCCAATGTTATTCCCGCTTTGTTTACTCGCTGTTAGTTTTTCTTAATTTCAGTTATAAAATCGTAGAAGTCACAAGCGTTATATCGGAAGGAAAGAAAAAGGTGTGTAGAAGTAGATGAACTCTCGCCAGGAAGTGCTGTGAAAGCTAATATGATATTGTGGTTGTAGAACGCGTTTTTGATTTCATTGTGCCACAATGTTTGCGAGATCTCAATTCCATAGAACTAGCTTAGGAAAGATATGTAACGGGTGACTTATCCTTACAAGGATTGCATGATATAACACTCAAGGGGATATCACTTGTGACCGAAATAGATTGGCAGGGTTTCTAAAAATATAGGAAACGTAGAAAATGGTCAGTGGGAGAAAGCGCAGTTGAAAACACGGTTTACGTTTTAAAAGTTAATTATACTGCGTGACCTCAAAATAACATTGAAGTTCCCCTATTTTTAGCGACTTCTTTGCTTTTATCTAGCCTGAGTTCACATTACCATCGCAACCAGAAGCAGGACTCCAGCTTCAGATATCGCTGTGTACCTAGAATTGTATACTGACGTACTGGCTGGTTGCATTACTGCCAGAGAGCATGAGCTGGTGAACAAACTGTAACTATCCAGGGGCTAGCTTGTGGGTCAGTCCCCGCCTATTGTCTAATAACGAAGGCACTTAGCCGCGTCATTATAACGATTGCTTATAACTCTCCGAAAAAAATACCTAATTCAGCTGTAGAACAGAAAATACATGTTTCTGTTACCCATGACTAGGTCAACTTCTGAGTTTTGCTGGGGCAGAATGGAAGAGACTTATAGTTAGAGGTTATGTTTATAAGTAAGCCAAATGTCACGAATTTCTTCGCAACATTAATATTGAAGTTGTCTAAGCCACATCATTGAATCTACCAACTTTTTATATGTACCATTTCATATTTTTATTTTCATACCCATTTCCTAATGATTGTTTCTCTATCTTGTACCATAGATATACTTCTCTGCTACTGGGAGGATTTCACCGCATAATTTAAATATCTTCGTAACTTTGCTAATGCAATCTGACAATATAAAAATGAAATTATAATTGTAATACGTGAACTATCTAACAGACGCATCTTCCCAAATAGTTTTTGTATGTTCATTTCCAGGCCATAACCATCACAGCTTTAGAAGTCACTTTTTAAAAGCTGTTTCTTTCGAGAATATTTTAGATAAACATTTTAAACTTCAAATGCCCCTTTTGAGGTTCCTATAACCCCAAAACATGTGCATACACGATGGAGAGGGAGAGATAGAGTTACAGAAACAGAAAGAGGGACAGAGAAAGACAGGTGAGGGAAAAAGTCTAATGATTGTTAAACTTCGTATTTAAACATTTTTAACAGTGATGAAATTCTCGTGACTCGGAGATTCACTTTTTTCAGAAAATATTTCGAACACACTAACGTAGGAAAATTCTGCACAATAACATTTTTCGTGCCAGTAGTTGTTTCCTGCACGTAGAGAATTTTCAAATTTAGAACGCTCTAATATATGGAAGTTCTGTACAAGTATAAAGCGAATTTAGTAAAATGCAAAAATATCGTGATTATTTAACGTGACCGTCTTAGCTTCTCTCCTTTCCTTCTCTTTAACCCTAACCAATGACCGTGAAATACCCACGCTACTGGCTTGACATAGTTATAAACAATGACACATTGGCATGAAAGGGAAGTATTGACTATTTCTGATGGCTCACCAAATCGTTACTCATTAAGCTGTAACTGTTGTTTGTTTTACATCATGTCGTGCGCATCAGAAGCTACACGTGGTCAGATTATTGGTCTATGGTAAACTGGTAACAGAGTTAGACAGTGCAGATACGCAGAAATATAATTAAATGCTACTCAAGAAAAACGGTTTATTGCATATGTATTAGAACAAGTTTTTCATTGGAAAGCAGAAACCGTATTATAATATAGCATAATAGACAAATATGTTTAGAGTTAATTCGATATGAAGTTTAATTCTGCACAAATATAGGGGGAATTTGGAAGCATTAAACCCTTTTATATTTTTCCATGTAATATTGCATTATGCTTACTTTAAAGCGTCACACGTTGAAGTTGTTCTTATAAAACAAAGAACCATTTTACACATGAAATTCTTCATATCAAGTAAAACGTTCCACCTTTTCCGTAATAACCATTAAGAATCTGGAGATCAATCTAAAGAAAACTAAAACGTGGCTTTTTATGAGGCCATGCGTATCTACCCCTCCCCCAACCTTTCCTTGTACTCTTTACAGCGCCACACCTATAAGTCGTACTACAGCTGTCAGCAGTTCAATATCAGTAGTTATGCCTCACCCCTTGCGATATCCCTTAAGACGATAACAAACTGAGAGGTGCTCCCAATCAGTGCATTTTACTAAATTCATTTTGTTGTTCGAAGTATTACTTATTTTATATTTATTCTGAATGTATGTTTAAGCATTATTGTAATCCACTAGTCCTGTAACATATTGTAACTTTATAACTCCTCAATTATTTTATTTTATTTAATGTCTTTAGAATTAGCTGTGTCCTCGCACAAATACACTCAAAACTCTTGCAGTTACACAATCTGCCTTTTACAACTCTTTTGTTATGTTCTCTGCAACTATGTTATCATGCCAAAGAGCATTATCTTTTCTCCAAAAAAGATTACAGCCAATGTCACATGACCACCGCTCTCAGCGCTGCTCGGCTCTTGATGCGGTAGACTGCACTACCGATCCTCTCATCCTCCGAGTGCGAGTCTTCCTGCACCCACGGATTTCGACGACCTCTGACCTCTCCTAGTGGGTCCTAGCGTAAGCTCATACAGGTTTACTCAGCAGACCTTAACATGTTCATTGTGCTTCGAAATGTAACCTTGTTCTGTCCGACTCGCAGAACCCTCCTGCCGACGTGACTCGTGACTCCTAAGGTCGTCCATATCCAGAACCATTTCCCCAGTCACCCTCGCAACATAGACCCACTAACCTGTTACAAGTGCCTCAAGTTCAACTCTAGCGTGACATCCGCCTGCGCAGGCAAGGTGTCGCCCAATGCCAGCACTCTTGTAGCGCCGATCTGGTTCCTCCACCACGTCAGGTCACACCACGGTCTCGGCTGCACTCGTGTCCACCAAAATCTGGTACCACCTTTCGCATACCAGTATGTTCGCGATGAACTTATTGTCCATTATTCTGCAAAAATTGCCTCCATCGTCAGCACGGTCGTCGTTAGCGTATCCTGGAGTGTCTGATATTCGCCGAGTAATAGGCACTGACGTATCTAGGCTTCCGCACCCCGTAGATGGAGTAGATAACTACCTGGCACAGGTATCTGGCCGGGAGGTCCACCAGAGCTTTATTCACTAGTTCTTCATTATCACGGGTGAACCCCTGCAGCCTTTGTTGTAGTAGCCTTGACTTGAGCTGGTTGCGATGGACTGCAGCCATAGGGTTTTCAAGAGCTGCCTAAATGTTTCGGGACGCCACCGACGTCGAATCACGTTCCGTATTTCTGCCACTAGTCCCTGCACGCAAGCTGCCAGCTGCGCAGCTTCATCTCCTGTGGACCATCGTTGAGCACGACAACGATAGCGAAGTGTCTGCGGAAGGCTTCAGGGGTCGACGTGCCATCGTACTTGGATGTGTCGACGGCGGGGATGTTCTAGCGCATGCTGGTGTCTCGATCTACAAGTTCTTAGTTTCACCGAGAATTTGTTCCACTCTAGCGTTCGGTTGCAGGTGTTGAGGTCGACACTGTCTTCCGGGACGCTATGATGTTCCCCAACGTGCTGACTGAAATCTTTCTCGGCTTCCTTCACGGCAATTAGTTGTCCGTCTATCATTGCCAATAGCTCTAACTTCATACCGGATATTTCTGTTGTCAACTGCTGCATTCCAGAATTCATCATCTTCATTGCTGCCTTCATCTCTGTCTTGATGTGTGCCGTGCAAGTGAGTGGTTGTTTCATTATTTCTTCCATATTCCTGTGGTTCCGTCGCAATTGTGACACCAGTGTAGCTTTATGACTACTCACTTTATTTTCTTTAATTTCCCTACAATTAACTGTGTCTTCACACAATTCCACAAATACAGACATAGCTTTTGCAGATACATAATCTGTCTTTTACAGTTCTGTCTGTTACACTCTCTGCATCGCTGGAAACGATGACATCTTGCCAAGGAGCATTCTATTTCTCCAAAGAATTTGGAACCAATATCTTAAAGTTAGCGATTCTTTCCTTTTGCTATGTAAAGAGCTTGTAGCGGAAGAAAACTCATTTCTGATATAAAGAGTTGCTAGTTATTTTCATACCTTATACATGAGCTAACAAGAAAAATTCGCTAGTCGGAAAATCTTGTATTTCAATGATTGAAGGCTTTTGTGGCATGCTTCATAGTAATTGAAGCAGATTTTACCCAAAAGGTCATCTTAGAAAGTGCTGCAAATGAAGTACCCCAATTATGGTAATTTCCGTAGTACTGAAGACATATTTCACAGATTTTGCAATTACCTCATTAGTTTTCTGCTAGTCTGGAAAACTCCAAACACTTTTATCTACATTAGACGAAGCTGTTATTTTCTACCTTCTTTAAAGGAGCTCTTTTATTAGCCTCACTACGACAGCAGAACAACGCCAGTGTTGACATTAGCAGATTAAAGGCTTTCTTTTCTTTCCAACATAATTCGAAGCGCACAAGGAAATACACTTACAATCATCATTAACTTCACAATGTTTGACCTAATAGTAAATATCTGCTGATTTAGGAATTTCAAATTTTTAACCTCACAACGGTGATAAAACCTTAGATTAAAACAGTAGGTGGAATGAACTTTGTTATTACAAATGATACATGACTAAGTGCAGCGGTGGACTTGGACAACAAATTACCCTTGCGACTATCTTAATGTTATACTTGCCAAAATATTATGTTTTGGAAAATATGATTCCATTAAAACAACTGGAAAAGCTTTCAGACTACGTATAAGATCAAGAGCAATGGCAGCCACTAGAGCTATGAATGAAATCAGAAATATCACGTAACAATCGATCAGCTTAGCTAAGGGCCTGAAGATACTACCTGTTCTGACGTATGGCTTAGAATTAGTGGGAGAATACCTCACATACAAACAGCAGGAAGAACTGGAGCAAGATCGAGGCTAGTGTACGAGTTTACCAGGGAGACCTTCCTGATAGAGGATCTGAGATGTGAGCTCATACTCCCAGCTAGTACCAACTTAAAACAGCTTATACAAGACTCGCACGAGGAGAAAAACAACATACCGGAGGACTTCTATGCAACGTCTGCTGTGCAAGCCAAATGAAGAGACTGTGTGTGAGTTGTGCTTGGAATTTTGTGACAGATACCATATTATCAAATGCATGAATATACAGAAATCCATCGTAGCCTATAGCAAAGACAATGTGAATGTAATGTAATATGAATATAACCATTTTCACGGCATGTATGCGTTTCCAAGAAATAAAATAGCATTCCTCATAAAATGTTATAATTTAATTTCTTGTTATCTTTGCTTACTCTATTACGTACTTAGGGTAAGTAAAAACTTGATGCTGATATTTCCCTGAATCAAAAATAAATATCCTTAGAAAAAGGTATCTGCTTGTGTGTGCGTGTGTGAATGTGTGTGTAAAATTAATAGGCATAATTGCTGATGGCTAAATGCTCCTCAATCAATAAGGCAAATAAAGAACACAAATTGACAGCACTTAGAGGGTTTGACTATATTCCCCTGTTCCCTCTATTTACATCACTCTTACAAAGAACGTTAAAGAAAATCGCACTGCACCTCGCGTCTACCTCCATTATTTATCGTTATACGAAGCCTTCGCCATGGCATTTCATTGGTTACCTTAGGTCACAGTGCAAGGGTGACGAACTCCGTTTGCTAAATAACCTTAACAAATAACCAAAGTAAACGGTGCAAAGTGGCTTACGAACAAAATAATGTTTACGCTTTCGATCGTATTGGCTAAAAACGAAAAAAGCAAAATAAGTGCAGTCTGTTTGTCACAAAGACCTCCTATCATGATAGTAAGCATACCTTATATATTACTGTAGGACACACCTTTGAAGGTTTTAAAATCGGAGGGGAACACTTGATGGGCATCCATATTAGCAAAATGTCTGATATTATGTGAGAATATTTTCAGGGGGTACAAATTAATGTTTTAACGGTAGGTATTTATTAAATATATAGCAAAGAAGAGCCTTGCAAGAAAAAAGTAAACTGTATTCTCTCAGTAATATAAAGGTTTGACACTACATAGAAGCAAAATAGATAAGGAGGTGAATAAATAAACAAATAAATAATTAAATAAATCAAGTGGTGTATTTCCCTCTAATTCAAACTATAATTTGTAAATTTACTTTTACTAACCTATTGCTTATCATAGGAATGCAACAGGAACACATAAGATACAACACAGGAATACATAACGCAATTTTATTTCTAGTTGCTGAACACGATTAGTCAATTACAACAAAAGAGTAATTTATTTATTGCTAGATCTTTATTCTCACACACATGCATAATCACATGCGAGCAAATTATAAATCACCACAGTGAAAGTACTTATATAATACATTATGTTACCCTAGTTCTATTTAATGCCCTTCCAATTATTTTCTTACAAAAAAAAATATTTCCACAGTCCTCCGTTGATTGACTTTATAGTTAATTAAACTATGAAGCCGAAGACTTGAACTGCTTACACCATTACGGTCTGTTATATTATATGAATTTGAGAAATTCTTGTGATTTACCGGGGAATATGAAATTCAGTTGGAGTATTTAAAGTCCTGTCGGCATGTTTCCATGGTAGCTCTACAATTAAAGTATCGGATGGAGACCAGAAGATTCGTGGTTCTGAACTCAGCTATGGCATTTAATTTTTCAGTTTGATTTCATATTATTTTTATGCTGGTAAGAATCGAACTGCGCTCATCTTTAAGGAAGATGTACATTGTCTTGCACATTTTGGTACGTATTACATAAAATTGAGTCATAATTAACTGTGTGAAATAGAGTGAAGTTTGAAATTCTCAAAATAAACAATAATTTTCGCCTTGTGTCAAAGTATCTGTGGGCAGTTTGGTGGAAATCGCTGAAACGATTCAGTATTTAATACACACTCACACAGACACACATACCGTTACATATACTCATAGAGACCTATACATACTGTTACGTCGACCGCGGCGCAAAACAAAGGACTGTTGGGGCAAGCTACTTTACATGACATAAAAGGCCGGCGAGCAAAGGCACCCAAGGTCAGGCTGCCTCGCGCGACTGTTGTGCACACATGACTAAAAAGAATTGAGTAACAGAACCAAGAGGGGGTTTCCCCAGAGCCTTCGAGAAAGGTCTGGCTACGTCATCGCGGGCGTGTTTGAAGAAGTTCACGAAAGATCCGTGTGACGTCATCCCCGCTGTATAAGGAGGCGAGGAAACAAGAGATAGAGAGAGCTACAGTTACAGGTCAGTGTGTCAGTGAGTGCGAGACAGTTGTGTGTGTACCTTTACGACGTGGAGAAGATTTAAGGAGCGTCAAGTCATTGTATCGTGGGATTTAGTGTATGAGAGACAGAGAATGTGAAGAAAGACAGTGAAACTCAAGCTTACCAGAAGTAATGTTGTAATGTCACGAAATACTGTGTTAACGACGAGAAGAGAAATGCACTTGTGCAAAAGTGATGAAAAAGTAACTATACTAAATGTTGTTAATTTGTCACAATGTATTTTCAAATGATGAACTGACATTCAACCATATGAATGACGTAACGAAGGGTTTTCTGTGGTGGCTGTGCGTCAGACTGTTTTGAATATATTTGTGTAACGGTGGCGCAGTGCGTATCTACTTCGCTTTGAAGAAATATTAAGAATCATTTCTGAGCAATATTATGTACATATGTTATCAGTGGAAATCTATTTGGAATACCATATCATTTTCACATAGGAATTGAACCAACAAACTGTTCTTCAAAGAAGCAAATTCAGTAAAGAAGAAGAGTTTATCCTATCTCAGCAGCATCAGAAGAGGGAATTTGCATAACGAACCTGAGGAGGGACTACATCGTTGAGAAACAGCCCTTGGTCGGTTTGAGAAGGGGTGAAGGAAGAGTGTATAGCCTATCCACTGGCTCAAAGGGTTCGGCTTACACGCCCTTCTTGAACCTCATTAGCAGTTTAAACCAGGATACAACACGTTTGTTTCACATACGCTGAGGAAATCTCCACATTGTTGTGTGGAGGGTAATGAACCTGCCAGCATCAAATTTTTGATGCGTTGCTGGTGGCTTTATAGCATCACTGGTGTAAGTCGTGGTTATCTTATAACTATGTCAATGTAAAACTTATGATACCCAAAAGCAGTTTATTATGAAACAGCAATTAGCTTCAAATTGCACCCATTTCCACTGCAAGATTACAATACAGATAGATTCCATTTTGAGGCACGGTTAGATTTAGTATTGAAGTAGAGAGTCATTTTACAAAGAGTTTAAGATACATATTCACGTTGGTGGACCTAATGACCTCCTCGTTATTCACGTTGGGAACAAAAGTGTATATTTTTAGCCAGAATTTTTTAAATGCATAGTAACCTAGATATGCTTACACTATCAACTGTTAAAATACTTTTTGGGCAATCATAAAAAATTGAAAATTGAAAATGGCATACATTTTTCAAAATTCTGTAGCTTGAATATCAATTTGTTTCTTTGAACATGTACAGTGAGTGAGTGAGTGAGTGAGTGAGTGAGTGAGTGAGTGAGTGAGTGAGTGAGTGAGTGGGTGAGTGAGTGTTTGGGGTTTAACGGCCCGTCGACAACGAGGTTATTTGGGTCTATGCACAATAATTCCAGTCTCAATTATGTCAAGTAAGCTAGCTGTTTAGAAAGATATGAATTTTCAAGTTCATTGTTATTCGTTCACACCACCTCCTGTTTAATAAGGTTCAAAATTATGCATGAAAGAGATGTGTAGCATAAATTTAAGAATATTCTCAGGTCTGAAAAAATGAAAATGCTGAAAGTTTTAGTTTCGAGAAATATTCAAAGCAAATTTCTGCAATGTTATGTGATTGTACAAATTGGTAAATTAAACACGCTGCTAGTAGCAAGTAGAATGCAAGCTATACATTCTTGAAAACGGGAAAGGCAAGGCTATTATACGACATAAAAGTTGAAAATTTTGAAGAAAAAATCGTCATTTCCAACGTGAAGATGTGCCTTAAATAGAATTGCTCCAGAAATGACATAGCTTCCACAAACAACTGCAATTAATTTATACCTGCAATAGAGTTCATCTGAAGTGGAATTATGACTTTGGAGTGACTTTTTCAGAGTTGTATGCATTATATTAGTTCAACTTATGTTATAATGAAATTGATTTTGAAGCTACTTATATAAATTACGTGGGCGTTGTGAGTTTCACTCCTACTGCATATTCCTTACTCCATCATTGAACTGGAGTTAGGATGTAGGTTGTCGTCAAGAATAGGTAGAGGAACTGCCCTCCTAATATTGGTCCACAAAAACCAAATTTCATTATACTGGGTTTAAATTAACATATATTTTCCATCTGGCAAAATATATCATATAGTGTTTGAAGACGATAAATATCCATACGTATAAACTTTCATAAACCATTGATATTATACGAACTCGCAGAAATCGTAGAATTATTATAGACAGAACAATATCATGAATTATTTGGAATTCAATCCATAAAAAAATTTCCTGTTGATCACTACAGTTGTTTACTACACATTTTCCTGACCACTAACCTAGAAAACGGCATTATCAAATAGTTTCCATGGTGACGGAAAGTAAGTCCCTCAATATATAAAATCAAATAAACTTTCAACACATTAACAGTTTAGACAAAGCACACGAGGTCATTCACCATTTGGTTAAACTACAATTTATATGAACTAGGGAAAAAAATTCGGACAATATAACAGGAAGCACCATAGCTGAAACAAATATTGCCTGGCGGCCAAGGATTTGCACATGACATAAAAATCAAGTGACCAGACCGGAGCAAAATGTGAGTGCATATTTGACAAACAAACATAAACTAGGTCTAAATATAGTCCCATGCAAAGTAACTAAGTTTTAATGCCCAAATAACTGCTTAAGAAAAAAAGGAAACAGATGAACCAGATAAAAGAGCCAATCAAACAGAAGTTCAGAAATAAATAGAATATGCAAGCAACGTCCAGTTACAAAGTTATTTGGTATTAATTGAATTCATTCTAAGAATGAAAATAATGCGCAATCAGCACAGAGTTTATTTTAGCCACTCACCATTTGTAAGTGCAACTTACAGCTTACAAAAGAAAATGTAAGTCTAAGTAATGTTAAAATAATGTTGAATTAAGCTTAGAAACTTTTGAACACTACTTCACATTTTCTTGATGAAGTTTGAGAATATGTGAACTATTTTTAATATCTCACCTCGTTTAATATGATAAATAAGCAGCAATATATCTCAATGTGTAAATATCAACCAGAAAACAAACTATCTGAAAAAAGAAATAAGATTAAGATAAATAAAAATATAACTGTCAACATACAGAATGTGTGATAAAATAAAGAAGTATGACGTTCCAAACTTATATAACGCGGTTTAGTACTAAAAATTAAAAGCGATTAGTTCCAAATCCACAACGACGCTGCACTGTAATTGCTTTTATTAGGTATATAAGAAGTGCATTCTTTTCTTAGATACTTAAAAGAGTTAACCAACTTTGACGCCTTAAACTCACCTTCAAACACATTCCAATCAGGATAAAAAATAGCGAAGTATTTTAGACTTACTATTGCTTAGGAGTTCGGAGACTAATCTCTCCTCTGTATATTACTGAAAATGTTCTATTGAAAGATCTTAAAGAGGTTTTTTATGTAGCTTTTAAGTGTACGTATAAATATGTTCCAGAATCCAAATATAAAAGATTAATAGCTAATATAGTTATTTTAACCGTAAATAGTTTACAGTGAACCAAGCTTCTTAGATAAAAATCTTACAAGTCGTTTTGTTAAGCAAGATTACTAGTGTCTATTGCAAGAGAGAAATTGTTAACTACTAAATAGACCTGATGCTAGCAGCATAGGTAACTAAATCATATACCAGTGGTTGTAGTATTTGCAAAGCAGCAAAAAAATTAATGAAGTTAGAATAAACGTATTTAAACGACCAGCTGTTGCAATAAGGACAGGGTTCGCTACAAATGCAAGGTATAATACAATTTATTTGCTTCAGGAAAGAGATAGTGGCGTTTAAATCCCTTCCTGCATTATCCTTTCAATATTCTATGTACACCATTTGGTAGGCTTGTTGGGAGGTTTTCTCGCAGGAAAGTGAAAAAGAAAACAATCATTACCATAATGATTATTATGATTATGATTATTATGATGTCTGCTACTACTACCGATTATTATTATTATTATTATTATTATTATTATTATTATTATTATTATTATTATTATTATTATTATTATTATTATTATTATTATTATTATTATTATTATTATTATTATTATTATTATTATTATTATTATTATTATTATTATTATTATTATTATTATTATTATTATTATTATTATTATTATTATTATTATTATTATTATTATTATTATTATTATTATTATTATTATTATACTTATTATTGTTGTTATTATTGTAATTGTTCTTGTTGTTGTTAAGAGCCTACAAAATACCATTTTACCGTGAAATTAAGCCTCACTATAAAGCAGAACAAAAGGTCCTCACGTACGCAGTGTTAGCCATAAAATAAAAATGTGGCATTGCTTGTTTGAATGTTTCTCGGATGATACCACATTTAACATTTCGGGAAAAGTGCACGGGAACAATTGGATATGGGGAACGGAATACTGGCACACAGTTCGTGGGTACGTAACAAAGTTAATGTGTGGTGTGGAGTAATAAAGTACAAGGTCATAGAACCATCTATGCCGACATGTTGACGGAGTGTGTTCTGCCTCAGGTTTCTAATGATATAATTTTTCAACAAGACGGCGCACAAAGCCATTATGCACAGGTTGTATGGGACGTTTCAGATGAAGCATTACCCGGGCGTTGGATTGGGAGACAAGCTGACCCACCCACATCGCCAAACATTACTTTTTTTTTCTGTTGGACTTTGTGAAAACTCAAGTGCATCAAGCACCAGTAGATGGCCTTTCTGATTTACGCATTCTGACGCTATTCAGAACGTAACTCCGGAAATGCTGTCAACATGGCGGGAAATTGAATGCGGTTTGAACATGTCCTGTGCCTTTAATGGTGCGTGTATCGAGGTAGTGACGTAAAACAATAGGACATTTTTTTAACTTCCTGTCAATGTACAGGAAATATACAAATAAATAATTCCAATAGTTTTCATGCAGTGAACATTTATGTTATTCTATGTCTGAGCCGGAGTTATTCTATACAGAATACTTTTAAAAATAAATAGTTCCTGACATTTTTTATGTATACAAATGAATAAGTTTTAAAGACTTTAACGCTGTCAATGCCAAACCTCATTCCAGAACTTAAACTACCCGGGGGGTGGGGTTACTTTGTGACCACCACCAGTGACAAAATATCTGAGAAATGTTTAAAACAAATTAATTTTAAAATTGGGTGATATATCTTATGGTTATAAAGGCACTATGCTTATATCAAGCTAAGTTCAACACGGAACAACTAAAATAACTAATCTTACAAAGTATATCCTCAATTGATAACACAAGAGGAAGAAGAAGTTACTTTCTGAAATACATAAGACCTACTACGTAATGGTACGTTGCAATTGCAAATCAGTGAGTCGAGATATGTTTGCTATGTTTATAAAGCTAATATTTAACACTATTTCTTTTTTTAATTTTACATCAATGACATATGATATTATACAAATCCTCATTCCGAACTTATATTACCAACTGCGTGATCACCACTGGTAAGAAAATGTCTGAGCATTTCTTTAAAAAAGTTACTTTGAAATTGTGTACTATAACTTGTCATGCTTATAAAGGTAATATTTAACATTGTTTAACTATTCATTTTTTACTTTTTACATGCATTATATTATATAATTATATTTAAATATGGAAGTACTTTATTGCCATCTTGACATTTCATTGTTCCTCAAAAAGACCAACAATGAAAACTTTGAAACAACTATGCAATTCTCTAGTAAAAGCAGTGAATCACGTTGACTATTAAGTGCATATCTAATCAAAAAATTGAAAGAGAGAATTTATAAAGTTGTCTCCCCCCCCCCCTCCCTTGGTAATGCTAGGGTTAAAAACCACTGTAAACACTTATTCTCTTTAAAATTCTGCAGTGTTAAACTGATAGTACCCAGACTTATATGGTCTATAAATTTATAGTAATAATTAATATAGCTGTATTGAGAAAGTTAAACAATTTAAATTCTTGCGTGTCACATAGCATATAGGTTCGATAAGTAGACGTAGGACTTAAGTAATTAACGTTTAATGAATGACAACGCAGATTCACTTTAATTTCATAAAACAATGATTTTCATTAGCTGCCTCTGTAGTTGGAAATCTTCATTACATCCCAGCATTCGAGAACAGGTCGTACAGGTTCTCCTGCACGGTATGTTTATCTGCACAGCACCTAGTCTCTTAATGCGACTTTATCTGTGCAGTATAGAAGGGGTTCATATTTGTTCCAGCTTTTGTGTCTGTGGGCATGGCTTCTTCCTTCATAGCTAAGTTTGGATGCAGGAAGAGGGGTAGTAATAGGTGTTGGGGTGAATAAGTATTAGAAAATGGGAGAAACATTACCGTTACCCAAGGGCATCCTTAGACAGGCGGTAACTTTTCCTTCTATGGGGTGCTCTGTGGTCATATTGACCTAGTACCCGTACCAGTTGGTTGGTGTGGGAACTCAGTGTGGTGTGCATGGTTTGGGATCGCTCCCTCACCAAGTCCATGATATAGGGGAGGCCAGATTGGTTGTGAAGGATGTAAGACGGGAATCTACGCCCGGTGTCATTGTATACTTTTAACACCCTGTTCTGCATAGTCTGCAGCTTGCGTATGGTGGTGGGTGCCGCCGATCCCCAGGTTTCACAGCCATGCAACGTCAGTGGCGGGATGATCACCCGGTAGATGCATAGTTTTAGGTATGTGGGCATGGTGGAACGGAGGATAGATAGAGCTGTCTGAGTGCAGCAGGGCCGAGTCCGGCCTTCGGCGGACGTGTGGAGCAAATATGATGAGAACGCCTAAGTATTTGGCGGAGGTTACCCATGGGATATTTCTCCGCCTGAGCCGAAGTGACCGTTTTGGCGGCCATTGGCGATCCTTACCAAAGAGGACTGCGGAGCTTTTCCCCAGCCAAGCATAACCAAAGAGACGAAATTCCTATCAGTGAACGGTGCAATCAGAAATTAGGAATTAATAGGAAGCCTTGGGTGGACGACTCGTTTACTGTGAACGAATTGCAGGTTCCCAGCCGATTTTACAAACAAGGTCAGAGCCCCGATCTCTCCCGACCGATTATGCGGTTTTCGCAACCAGGGATCGCTACTTTTTAATCAAGTGGCTCGTTAGTTGGCTCCTCAGGGACCTGATGAGGCTAAATGCAACCCGAACCAGGTCTTTGAGCGGGAGAAAACCCCCACGCAGGTACCGGGAATTGAACCCGGGTCGTCGCTTCGCAAGCAGAAGCGCTACCTCCGCGCTAAGGACTAGATATAATGGAATATCTATTTAATTTAGTATCGTAAAAGAGTGAAAACTGATGTTTCTTCTCCACGTGTGCAACCAGGTGCTCAAATGGTGAATTACCCCAATAATTTCGAAATATTAAAATTGAATACAGTCGCCATATTTAAAAGACAGATGGTAGTAATTATACGCCAGTATCGTGTTTACCTGTTGAACCCAAATGGATATAAAAAAACAACTTGATATATTCCTTGAACTGTATATTATAATTTTGCTACGTTAACTCGGATTTAGACATTGTTATAATGCATCCGTACTGTGAGCGAATTTGTAATTTATGTTACTAAATATTTTGAAAACATGTTTAACATCTAGGACCACATTATGTGACCTACAGAAGGCCTTCTTGCGCTAACACCAAAAAGGAAATTTTAGTAAGAAAGTTCGAATATTATATACTTAATTTGCAGCTTTCAGATCCTATTTCAGTAACAGAAAGCAACATATTACAGAAATTTTAACAATTATGACTAAAGAATAGTGAATATGTAACACGTAAGACCATTTTTGGTGACCTAAAAAAGGTCTTGTTGTGCCAAAACCAACTAGGAAATTTTGGTTAGAAAGTTTAAATATTATGCAATTTGCAGCTGTTCAAATCCTATGTGAGTAACAGGAAGCAATGCGTTAATAATTACGACTTAAGAGTACTAAGGTATATTATTCCCCGGGTCTATATTCTGTGTGTCATTATTTTTATAGTTATGATTACTTATGTCGCAAAAATAAGTATGATTTCGCTATTCCTTACACAGAAGATAACAGTAGCTAAATTCCTAAACAGTCAGAACACTTTAAACAAACTTCTTGATATTCCTAATATGCCATTCATGTGTCAGAAATTGCTGTAAAGTCATTTAAGTGCTGTAAATGGCATTAAGACTGAGTCTATAAATGTTACAAAAAATCTGAACGAGAGAAATCTATAAATCTCCCTGTTAACCGGGTGAGTCAACTGTCACTTATGTTCTAGTTTTATGCAATCCGCATTTCATACTCTAACATTAAAACATCAGCCCCTATGCTAGACTCTGACCAGGTATTTAACACCTACATGTTAAACGGAATTTTTATTTCTGAAGTTCTAAGTAGCTTAGTTGGAATGAGTGCACGATTCGTAAGTAATCCGTGCATGTGCTAATTGTTTTTGCCATGTAATATTCACAAACAACATTCGTTGAACAATTATTCTGCTTAAAGCTGTTATTGCTTTAATTCACTTCTTTTTTTCTATCTCTACTGGTAAGTAGAGGAAGTATTGTATTCCAACCAAAAATTCGATGTCGAGATTTCACCGGAAATATATATTTTGAGACCCCCTGAATGCAAATAAAGCGGTTTTAGAAAAAGGTCCATGTGTTTCAGTCTGTGTGTCTGTGCACAGCATAGCTCAACAACGAAAGTCTGTTAAATACCAAAGTTGGCATTTAATATTAATGTGTATCAAGGATGAGACACGAAGATTTTGAAGAAAATGACCCTACCCTAAACTACCCTTTATATGGAAAAATTTTCAAACATGTTCATTTTCTTGAAAATGGCTCTAATGATTTTGATTAAAATGCCATATGTTTGAAATATTTTTATGACAAATGAAATCTATATTTTGAATTTTCTGGCTATAGCCTATGTAGCCTGTTTGGTCTGGATGAGTTTTGAATAACTCGTATACCATAAGAGACAGACATAATCTTACTCTACAAAAAATGTAGATCTCACTAAAACACAATTTATGTCTGAATCATTTTTTTGTAGAGTGAACGATTTCCGAGATATTCCTTGTTATGTGTGTCAGTTTCACAAAACTAAAAACTTTCGTTGTTCATTTTTTTATATGTTAAGCAGCAAAGAGAGCGGGATCTCAAAGCTATAGAAGATTTGACTATCGTTCAAAGTCTACTGTATTCCCATATTCCCCTTTCAACTACAAGGAAATAAGCAATAAGATAATTTGTACAAATGTTTATCTCAACTAACAGGAAAAGACACATAGAGGATTAATAGTTTGTAAGAATGGTTAGTACAAGAGTAGAGAAAGTTATGTGAATGCAACACATCAGTTTTTTTTTTTGTTTTCTTTTTATTTTGCCATTTTTACAATATTCTTGTATACGAGGATATTTCTCCTAGCATAGATACTGAGCTGCTTGTGCACTGGCTCTTGCTTCTCCGTAGATCAAAGCATATTAGGGTGTTCGTCTATTGAATACATTGTGAAGGAGTGGCAAAAAATGTTGCATTACAGCATACACGTGGAAAATGAGGGGAGTTACATTCATAAAACACACCACAGCATGTCAGTCCAATGGGACAGAAACTATTATACCTATTCTGTTTTAAAATGCAGGCAACCAAAATCGATTTAAATGATGTTCTATGTCCTCGGGGACTTTAAAATTACATTATTGTGAATGCGGTTTCCAAGTTTAGTCGAACATAAGAAAATTGTATAACGCCGAGAAGCGAAAGCGTGTTCCTAGGGCTGGCGCACGGGATACAGTCAACATTTTATTCAGCTAGTTGGAAGCTTGACTGAAAGCAAATTTCGGGGTCAACCGTAGAACATTTGCGATATTTGGTGCATAATTTAGCCTTGCAAGGTACTCGCAGATTTAATCCTTCTGTGCGTTTAAATATTATTACTTAAATGGCAAATGATATTTGAGACGTATGTAAGTAGACTAGGTCAAAACTTAAATTAAAAGTTATTTAATAATATGTGCGTTTTCACTGTCGGGGTCCATGGTAATTTCCTGCAATCAACCCCGGCTCTAGGTACACAAACACGCATTTCCTAAAAAATGATGTTAAAGTTGTTAGCGTACTCATATGATAGTTCATTTTATCGAAGATACTTACTGAATGGCGTTTCCATGTATACTCCAATATTCGTTCTCAGTAAACGAGACGTATGTTTATGAGGTACACTTTAGTGAGGAGCACGTTCTATCCCTTAAACCGCTGTTCCTCAAAACGTTGCACATTCGTCTATCGCAGAACGTCAAGCAACACGTCTTAGTAGGAGCAAAACTGGACTAATGCGCACATACCGTTTGACAGCTGGCCTACCTTCCAAGGATATAAGCGGAGTTCACTCACCTGGTAGAGTAAATTACGTGGGCATATCCTGTTGGTTTTAATTATATGGATGACTAGAACGCTTCGTGATTTGCATCTTAAACGGAATTTTAGAGCTTTTTTGTCATATAATCTACTTTGCCTTCAACGTATTATCTCAAATGAATTATTGCTCTGGAGATTGTAATAATGTTGAGTGTTTATTTTTCAGAAGATAGCAATCAGGATAGGGAAATATTAAGCGGAAAAAAAATGACTCATGGTAATGAAATCCGTGGCCATAACACTAGGGGTAGTGGGAGAGCGTACTTATTCAAATGTACGAGTAAATGCTCAGTAACATCCAGAACGTAATGTTATACTATAATAATATTTCAACTTTAATAAAGAAATTGAATAATCGTCCTTTTAAAATAACTTACCCAAGTGGTTGAACAAAGTTAGTGTTATAACATTAAAGAATTTCTTGAAAATTCATATTTGCAGTAAAGTTACACAGGTTGAAAGGGAAGTCACTACATTCCTTCTAATATCTTCTTCGAAAAAGCATTACATACATGAAAGTCTAATGGCATTTTGTTCTTTGATCAGCCGACTTCGAAAAAATAAATGGCTTTTGTTCCAAATGGGATGCTACATTCCACAAAAATGTATGAAGGTAACAGTTTGGTACTAGCTTCGTAGCAATTATGGCACATCACACAGGGTTTCGAAATAATTAATCATTTAAAAGAATTGAAGAATACTCCGAGCAGCTAGTTCAGGCTTGAAGTAACTAGCTTTGAGGTTGGTCAGGTTTCTGGATGTAAATGGGTTGGTCTCTTGCAGGATTGTGTAATCTTTTGGGAGCTAACGCTGCCGATTGACCCACACTCGTACAGTAAACATGGAAGGCCATGAGAGGGCATTTGTTTATGCTCTCAAGACGCACCGCCACAGCTTTTGTTTATGTGTTATCCTAGTGAAAGTGACACCCACACAACCTGCAGTGTTGCCATCATGTTTTCAACAAAATTAAAATACTTCCGTAGGAAATAGTCAGAGACAAAAACGTAATACACAAATATATGTTCCGAATACCCAGATCTACCACTGGTTTAAATTCCACCTTCCACCTGGCATATGTTTTATTTTAGAACATGTTATTTGGATATAAAGGACGAAAAGTAAACTGGAGTTTAACTAAGTATAAAATGTTTGAATATGAGAGCAATGTGGTAATGACGTGAATAGTATGTACTGCACTGTTCAGTGACACGTCCATATGAAGTAGGCCTTAGCCCTTACTGAATAACCCTGCTAGATTGCGCAGTTAGGAACTCATTATAAAGCTTATTAAAGCAGCTGACATACGAAACATCTAGAGTGTAGATCCTATTCCTCCTAACTACACTGCAAGTGCTTTGTTTGAACATTTGGTTGTTTGTGAGGTTACTTATGAAATAAAGTGATATTGGAGATTGAGACTCAAGAGTAATACTTCTTCAAATTATATGTTAAATGCCGTTACGCCTACACAGCTATGTTAAAGAAATTAAGACTAGCTTCGTTTATGTACAGCGAACATTACCTATGCGTTATTATATTTAATTTATTTCCTATGGTGTGCTTTGTAATATGATACAAAAATTCGTGTTTCGAGCTAGGTCAAAAACCAATGCGAGTTTGAACCTGTTATATCTGTTTTAACATCATAATGTAACCAAATGACATAATCATCTTCGGTTAGTTTTGCATCAGTTTATTGTCCTCTAAAATTATATGACAGATACACAGTTCTGTTCCACTGACGTTAACACAATCTACAATCTTTCGAATGATCACAAATTACAAATTTTACTTGTCGTAACCTTGACTCAGTTCTTTCAGTGTCTTTGTTCACTTTCTCTGGCTCTCATACACTAACTACGTGGATACTATCACTCGACGCTCGTTAACTCTGCTCATTACGCACTGACACACTGACCAACTCGTATCTGTAACTGCAGCTAACTGTTTCTGCTGTTTCTTGCCTCCTTATATAGAGGGGTGCCGACACACGAACTTTCTCGATCTCCAAAAACACGCCGGCAATCACGCAACCAAAGTTTCTCGAAGGCTCCGGAAATCCTTTAAATTACCACCTACTGTTGTTAGTCACGTGATGGCTCCCAGAACGCTGTGGGAAAGCTTGACCTTGGGGTCTTTTTTGCCAGCTGGTCTCGCGTGTGGTGTGAAGTAGCTTAAACCCAACAGTCCTTTGCTTTTCGCCGGCGTCACAATATATTAAAGGAACGTTTTTGAGTGTTCATAATATCTGTACGAAATTTCCTATCAATATCCCAATTAGGCTATGCCATATAAGCCATTTTATGATTCTCTCCAAATTAGACTAAATGAATGTGAATTGTGCTTCTCTAATGCTTTTTAATTCTCCTTGTTGGTACATCGTTTAGTTGTGACAGTGAAGTCAGTTCTGAAAACCAAAATCAACATTTATTTCGCGAAAAGCACATATGTGCCACGGAGAAGCTATCATTCCAGCGTTCGTAATCAAAATGCTTTAAATGGAATGTAGGTCAAGACATAGTGCGACAGTAAACTAGCTATAGACTTTGATTTATTGTAGCCATCAATTAGAAATTCAGCATAAATATTATGTGCGACCTCTTTCAATCGCCATTCATGTACATCTTCAGAAATTAGGAGAAGGGGTACTTATTAGTGCCCATTGAATTTTTAGCTTCTAAACATAAGTTTGTCAGGTAGGAAAATGTATAAAATAGGTTCTTATTTATTTAAAATGGGTACAGTATAATTTAGTTCAGGAAATACTCCACCAATATAAATAATACACTGTGTTTAAGTATTTTTAAACATTACATAGCACACTCAGTGTTATACAGTTAATGCATCATTTTGTGCAACAGTTGAAATCTGGATCAGATGAATTATCTGTGCAATGCAACAGAGCATTAATTCATGTAAAATTGAGCACCTCGTTAAAACCGGTGCAAAAGGGAGGTACAGATTGTAGTGTTTTTGTTTGAAAAGCAGCAACGCTAAGGTCTGATTCTAAGTTTACTGAAGATATAATTTAATTTAATTTCGGGAACTCCTTTGTAAGTTATTCTGCTACACGTTGTGATGCATTCGCGAGGCAAAACGAGTAGTAAATTCTGAAGGAAGATGCTTTAAGTAAGTTACCAGCTACATATGCTGCTGCACCCATGATTTCTTGGAGTACTTTGTGGTTTATAGTTACTCAAGTTTCCTAAATGAAATTTCATATGCTTCATTCTAGAGCAGCTGCGGTTTTGTCATTGATGTGCGTATAAGATAATGCCTTATTTCAATACTCATTCCATAGAGGGTAGGGTAGATCTTTCTGAGATCTTTTTTTTCTCTCTGAGTGTTCACTTCAATATTCTTCTTTCTTACAATACTTCCCCAAAAACACTTCATTGCTGGTTCTAAAAATGAATTCCAAGGAATGTGCAGCTAAACTTGGTTTATATATATCAAAATGGAGTGACTGTTTCTTTCTAAAGGAAAGGGATGTTTTGTTTTTTGTTTCTTTGTCGTAGTTTGTTGATGCAAAGGTGCATCCAGATCCTTTAGTAAATGACTTCTTGTATCAGCAGTATGCGCATATTTTTCCATATTGCTCAGAGATAATCAAGCCAATAAAATGATCTACTTCAATTATAGATTAGATGAGCGGGAATTCCTATTTTTAGGGTTTTGGATACTTCGGGAATGTATAAGTAAATGCAAACAGTAGAATACTTGGGTTGGAGAACTAATATTCTACACAATAAAACATAGCCATGTAGACATACGTTAAGCGTCGTTAAGCTACGTCTTGCAGTACATATCTATTGAGGAGTGTGTAAGTTAAGTATTACGTATAAACTAACACTAACCATTCTTACAAACTCCTATTCCTCTATCTTCTTCGTGGTAGTTGAGATAAACATTTGCATAAATCACCTTATTATTTATTTTCTTATAAGTGCAAGGGGAATATGAATACAGTAGGCTTGGAGCGATAGCCAAATCTTATAAAGGTTTGAGATTCCGCTCTCTTTGCACAGCTAGCGTACAACAAATGAATAACGATGTTCCATTTCACGAAAGTTTAAGTTTTCCGAAACTCACTCAAATAACAAGGAATATCTCCGAAATGGTTCACTCCACAAAAAAACATTATTTGCACATCAATTGTACATTTGAACGAGATCTGCATGATTTGCATAGTAGGATCTGGTCTATCTCTTACGGTTTACCAGTTATATAGAAGTCATCAACAGTAAACAGGACTACGTGGGCAACAGCCAGAAAACTCAACATATAAATTTCACCTGCCATAAAAATATTTTTAATATATGGCATTTTAATCAAAATGATTAAACATTTTCGAGAAAACCAAATTTTTCGAAAAATGTTCCTTGTAAAAGGTAGTTTAGTGAAGAGGAATTTTCTTCTCCTGTCGCACCCTTGAAAGATATGTAACCTAAATACTAACTTGAAATATGATTTGAAGCTTTCCTGGCGACGAACACATTCAAGACGTTCTCGGACTTCTAGCCAGGTGTAGTGATGCATAGTCATCGACATTTCGGGAGTGCACATCTCTCCCATCATCAGGATGATGAATTCATCATCAACTGTTTCGGTGGAAACTATCAATTCATCCTCCAAGAACATTTTCAAGACACATTTTCTCAACATGATTTTACGATTTGTATTAAAACGACAAACAAGATATCCACATAACAAATAAAATGCACGTACACCTGCAATAGTCTGTGAAATCCACTTAATTCATATTATTGATAAAGCACAGGAAGCTGAAATCTAGTGTAAAAAAATTCAGGTTTCATAAAAAAGAATTTAACTAACCCATTCTGTGGCCTCAGCCATTTCTGAGACATCTTTTTATTATACTGATTTGGGTTCTTGACGTATTCCCAACCTTCAGCGGTTTTTCGTGAAGTTGTGGAATATCAAGACCCATGGTTGACTAAAAAGTCAGGCTAGGGCACGAACTGCAGTGACGCAATTCTGCTACTCCAGTCATGGCCCAGTGAAATAAAACCATAGTCGCCTAATACATATTCTAAACAAGTCCCTAGGTGGTAGGCCAACGCTCCAACCGCTCGGCCATGGCGCCGCCGAACGTTAAATTTAATTCCCGCGATACCTATCTCGTATGCAGTACTCTTTTGATATCCCCTGAATGTATAGACAACTTCTATTCTGTATTGCTTTCCACGTTGTCCATACTGCACGGGGTTTCCCTTACACGTCCCCTGAATGTATAGACAACTTCTATTCTGCACTGCTCTCCATGTTGCCTATACTGCACGAGGTCTCTTTCCACATCCCCTGAATGTATAGACAACTCTTATTCTGCACTGCTCTCCACGTTGCCTATACTGCACGGGGTCTCTTTGCACGTCCACTGAATGTATAGACAACTTCTATTCTGTAGTGCTCTCCACGTTGGCTATACTGCACGGGGTCTCTTTCCACATCCCCTGAATGTATAGACAACTTCTATTCTGCACTGCTCTCCACGTTGCCTATACTGCACGGGGTTTCCCTTACACGTCCCCAGAATGTATATACAACTTCTATTCTGTACTGCTCTCCACGTTGCCTATACTGCACGGGGTCTCTTTCCACATCCCCTAAATGTATAGACAACTTCTATTCTGCACTTCTATCCACGTTGCCTATACTGCACGGGGTCTCTTTGCGCGTCCCCTGAATGTATATACAAATTCTATTCTGTAGTGCTCTCCACGTTGGCTATACTGCACGGGGTCTCTTTCCACATCCCCTGAATGTATAGACAACTTCTATTCTGCACTGCTCTCCACGTTGCCTATACTGCACGGGGTCTCTTTGCACGTCCACTGAATGTATAGACAACTTCTATTCTGTAGTGCTCTCCACGTTCTCTATACTGCACGGGGTCTCCTTGCACGTCCCCTGAATGTATAGACAACTTCTATTCTGCACTTCTATCCACGTTGCCTATACTGCACGGGGTCTCTTTCCAAATCCCCTGAATGTATAGACAACTTCTTTTCTGTAGTGCTCTCCACGTTGCCTGTCCTGCAAGTGGTCTCTTTCCACATCCCCTGAATGTATAGACAACTTCTATGCTGTACTGCTCTCCACGTTGTCTATACTGCACGGGGTCTCTTTCCGCATCCCCTGAATGTATAGACAACTTCTATTCTGTAGTGCTCTCCACGTTGCCTATACTACAAGGGGTCTCTTTCCACATCCCCTGAATGTATAGACAACTTCTATTCTGCACTTCTATCCACGTTGCCTATACTGCACGGGTTCTCTTTGCATGTCCCCTGAATGTATACACAACTTCTATTCTGTACTGCTCTCCACGTTGTCTATACTGCACGGGGTTCTGTTTACGTATCTCCTGAATGTATAGACAACTTCTATTCTGTAGTGCTCTCCACGTTGCCTATACTGCACGGGGTCTCTTTCGATATCCCCTGAATGACAACTTCTATTCTGCACTGCTGTCCACGTTGCCTATATTGCACGGGGTTCTGTTCACTTATCCCCTGAATGTATAGACAACTTCTATTCTGTACTGCTCTCCACGTTGTCTATACCGCACGGGGTTCTGTTTACGTATCTCCTGAATGTATAGACAACTTCTATTCTGTAGTGCTCTGCACGTTGCCTATACTGAACGGGGTCTCTTTCCGCATCCCCTGAATGTATAGACAACTTCTATTTTGTAGTGCTCTCCACGTTGGCTATACTGCACGGGGTCTCTTTGCACGTCCCCTGAATGTATACACAACTTCTATTCTGTAGTGCTCTCCACGGTGGCTATACTGCACGGGGTCTCTTTCCACATCCCCTGAATGTATAGACAATTTCTGTTCTGTATTGCACTGCATGGGGTTTCCCTTACACCTTCCCTGAATGTATATATGACTTCTATTCTGTACTGCTCTCCACGTTGCCTATACTGCACGCGGTCTCTTTCCACATCCCTGAATGTATAGACAACTTCTATTCTGTGCTGCTCTCCACGTTGCCTATACTGCAAGGGGTCTCTTTCCACATCCCCTGAATGTATAGACAACTTCTATTCTGCACTGCTATCCACGTTGCCTATACTGCACGGGGTCTCTTTGCACGTCCCCTGAATGTATAGACAACTTCTATTCTTTACTGCTCTCCACGTTGTCTATACTGCACGGGGTTCTGTTTACGTATCTCCTGAATGTATAGACAACTTCTATTCTGTAGTGCTCTCCACGTTGCCTATACTGCACGGGGTCTCTTTTCACATCCCCTGAATGTATAGACAACTTCTATTCTGTACTGCTGTCCACGTTGCCTATACTGCACGGGGTCTCTTTGCGCATCCCCTGAATGTATAGAAAACTTCTATTCTGTACTGCTCTCCACGTTGCCTATATTGCACGGGGTTTTGTTTATATATCCCCTGAAAGTATAGACAACTTCTATTCTGTACTGCTCCTCACGTTGCCTGTATTGCACGGGGCTCTGTTTACATATCCCCTGAATCTATAGACAACTTCTATTCTGTACTGCTCTCCACGTTGCTTATATTACACGGCGTTCTGTTTACATATCCCCTGAATGTATAGACAACTTCTATTCTGTATTCTATTCTATATTCATAGTTGGGAACTATGAAGAACGGAAGCAGGCAATGCCGATAGTGGAAACTGACAATTTCCTTACTACCATCATCTTATATCTAGTGTTGTTTCTTCTCCTTGGCTTCTGTAGCTACGTACTAGGAAAAGTATATTGTATCTACGTACTGTGAAAATAATACATCCAATACGTATTGAAAGCAACGAAGTTATTGTAGTCACAGAAAGTCAAAAATAGTTACATATCAGTAATACAAACATTAATTTGCTGTAACAAGAGTTTGATACCTCGTTATGGCCAACAAAGTCGATTTTGATTATTCATAACATCGGGGACATTTTCTCGTCTGCTATAAAATATGTGTTCCATTCTGTATGTGCCTTTTTTACTAAAAACAATAAGAAGCACTGAGGAGTTCAAATACATTTCTCATGTTACACGTTCGAAATATAATTTGCTTTAGATAGTTTAAATCACTACTAACAGGAGCTAAATCAAAACTGTTGTATTTACAGTTTGTGCAATAGATTAGAACCGTTCATTATTTGCAGGCAAATTACTTACGTTCCATATATCTAAAGGTGTTTAATAAATTCTTTCTTAATACAGGGAAGTAGAAAATACCGCCCACCTTCGTGCTATGGGGGTAGTGTGCCTGCTTCACATTCCAGAGGTCTCGAGTTCTAATCACTCTTAGGGCGAGTTATCTGGATAAGGCTTTTTAGGGTTTGATTTTTCCCTTATCTTGAAAGATGAATGTCGGGTAATTAAAATCCTTTTAGACACTTGCACAATCGAGTATTCCAAAGCTAAACTTGTAGCTTTAAATTTTGTGAAGTGGGTATATGATAATGATAATAGGTATGTTAGAAATCTAGGAATTTTTAAAGTGGGATATATTACCTACTTGGGTTCAAAAAATCAATTTTGTCTTTATTACCTTATAAATTATTTTGACGTCATGAAAATATAATCCTAATGTTTTAGGTTTAAATTAGATCTAAAACATTGTTAAAATGTGTTTGTTCAACGGGTCATTTCCCCAGGTACTCAATTTTCTTTTCCAGTTTTGCGAAGCTTTAATTTTTATTATGCAAGGCACATGGTTCTCCGAAAGTATTTAAGCTATTGTTCTGAAACATTGCACAGTTATTCTTAACAAAAACATTCAGTTTTTCGCGCAACAGAATTTTGTTGAACTTTCTAGAAGGTAAGATACTGGGAAATAGACATGGTAGAAAGAATCCTAAAAATTATCAAAATAATTAAATATATTTTGAAGGATAACTAAGATCTTTAAAGAAATTCTATTGCATAGTATTTCGATGTACAGAAAGAACTGAAAGGAATTGCTTCAGTAGCATTCAAGAAACATGTTCAGCATTTTAATCCTGCTTATAAATGTGTTATTAGGCATAAATTACATATAAACTGATATGCTTTTAATTCTTAAGGATTATTGTCTTACAGATATCATTCTAACAGCGCGCAGAGTTTCCAAAGGGTACTCAAATAGAGTAACGTTATGTTGAAAGCTTTATGAGGCTTGCTGTTATATATATATAGCTTGCTTTTCTTATTTTTTAAAGTGATTGTTATTCCTTTTTTCTTGCTCTTCTCCATTATTTACCTATTTCATTATTTGCCTTGTTTATTTCACCTCCTTTTTCCTGTTTGTCCCATGTACAAAGTACACAAACACCCGTGCCCAAGGCGGGACTTCTACGCGGCGGAGCGACAGACATACGCTGTTTTAGAATTGGTCAATAGTAATGTTACCCGCATGATTACTTATTTCAGATGTCCGTTTGTCCTTGTACAGAAACAGTCACCCCATGTCTATATGCAACTGCAGAGGCATGCTCTCTTTGGTGAGAAAGAAGATTTTATAGTTGGCAGTAATGTGCGCGAAGACCAGGCAATGTGTTGGGTATGAAATGGGGCAGCGCAGCACACGAAATCCACACTAAGACCCGGCAAACCCACACCTACAGTAAAAAGGACGGCTTGGCAGGAACAACAGGTTATATTTTAGTTCCAGAATCCACCCACCACCCACCATTGCAATTTGCTGTTTCCTCTCCCCCATCTCGTTTTCTCTCCAGAACAGAATTTTACAATAAAATGGTGGCGTCACATGGGCAGAGCGAGCATGTGTCCGTAACATCACCACCAGGGCCCCTACTTCATGCTCTTTCTAAGGACAAGATTTGCATGTTAAATGCTAACATCTATCTCTAGAAGGCGGTAGAAAAAGAGAGTTATAATTTTTTTCATGTATATTTGCCCTTCTTGGTATAGGTTTATGGTTCCTATCACGGACAGTTGTTAATGAGTGTGGTGAGTTTTATTTTTCCATATTGGCATCTACAAATGACCAGTCCTCGCATCAATAGGCAGAAATGGATTTCGGGAGTGAATAACAATTAATCAAAATCATAACGTATTACTATAAATATGTGGAAGTGGTGAAACTGCGCAGCATACTTGAATCGACCACGCTTTTCCGTTTTTTACTTTCTCTACTGGCAAGTAGAGGAACTATTGTATCCCACCTAAAAATTCGATGTCGAGATTTCATTGGAAATATATGTTTTGAGGCTCTCTGAATCCGAAAAAAGCATTTTTTGGGAAAAGGTCCGTGTGTGTGTCAGTCTGTGTGTCAGCAGTCTGTGGACAGCATAACTAAAAAACGAAACGTCGGTTAAAAACCAAAGTTGGTATTTAAGTTCAATGTCTTTAAGGGATCCGACACAAGAATTTTGAAGAAAATAGCCCCATCCTAAACTACCCTTTACATGGAAAATTTTTCCAAACTTTTGATTTTCTTGAAAATGGCTCTAACGATCTTGATTAAAATACCATATGTTTGAGATATTTGTATGACAAATGAAATATATATATATGAATTTTCTGGCTATAGCCTATGTAGCCTTGTTTAGTTTGGATGAGTTTTGAATAACTGGTAAACCGTTAGAGATGGACAAAATCTTACTATGCAAGAAATGTAGATCTTACTAAAATACACAGTTTATGCCTCGATAAAATTTTTGTAGAGTGAACCATTTCGGAGATATTCCTTGTTTTGTGTGTCAGGAAAACATTTTTTGATAAGTTAAGCGTGCAAAGAGAACGGGATCTCAAAGCCTACTTTATTCCAATATTCCCCTTGCACATGCAAGGAAATAAGCAATAATATAATTTGTATAAATATTTATCTCAACTTACACGAAGAAGATATAGGAATAAGAGTTTGTAAGAATGGTTAGTACAAGAGTAGGGAAGGTCATGTGAATGCAACACATCAGATTTCTTGGAAGTTATTTCTGAATATTTTCCAAATTCAGGTTTTATTTCCATAGTAATATTTTACATCTTCCGCTATTTTTGCCTAAGTTTGATACTAATAAGCTTATCATAACTAGATTAAAATTATTATTGAAAATAAAGCTGCGTATAGCATTTAGGCTCTCATTTTTTTAACAGCATTTTCTATAGAAATAATTTTTGTGCACATATGCTCCATTATATCTAAAAGTTTATGGTACAATGTGCTGACATTTTTATCACAAATGTTCAACTAAATAACTGTTATTTTAATGAATAGGGTATTATGTACCAGGAATGCTAGTTAGTTAATTTAAAACCCCTTACAGTTCAATAAAAACATAGGATCTTAAAAAAAATCATAACTTAGCTTCTGCTGAAGAAAATGTGTTTTTGTTTCATCAGCCAACTGTAAACAATACCACTTGCACCATAGGTACAATCGTGAAAGGGGGGGGGGGAAGGAATTGAAGAGAAGAGACCACTAAAAATTTCAAGAACTATAACATTTATGGATCAATAAATTATACATTTGTTAACAGGAATGATTAATCGGTATAGCAAACCTTTAAACAGAAATGGAAGCCGAAACATACAATAGAAATACAGCTGAAAACCAAACCAATTTACATAACCCTATTCAACTCCCCCTCAAAGCGAGGAGTTGGGCAGTCTTCAAGCCTATCTGAAAATGCCTAAATGATTCGCGTGGATATCCTACGGGTTACAAGAATTACTTGTTACAAGATTACATTTAATTCGTCCGCATTATAAGCACCTCCCAGGCAAGTAACGGTCTGAAAACCAATCTGTAATTCACGGCCTGAGCCTTAGTTAAAACCAAACAACTGGACCACTTACCCTGCACGCCGAGAAAGGAGCACTCCGACTGACTGTCCCTACAACCGTGAGACCGAGAGGAAACCCAAAGAAAAAACACTAGTGCATCCCAGCGGGGAAAACAAGAGTCGCGAAACAAAAGGAGGTGCCATAATAAAACAAAATAAGTGCGATCAGCACACACTTAAATATAATAAATACTATGCTAGATAATGGGTCATCTACTAACATTGGAGAGATAGCTATTTCGATCCCCTCTAAATTATTCTTATTAAACGCAGTACCAAGTTGTTATGATATCAGTTTTATCAAATATTGAAGGCTCCGTGTTGACATTTTGTGGTCCAGCGATTCTTAGTGGTTTTTGTTCTTGTTTACTTCATTTTATTTTGCCGTCTGATGAAATAACTCTCTCTCTCTCACACACACACAAACACACACACACATACACACATCCCATACATACACGTCACACACACACTCGCGTTTGCCCAGCTAGCATTACTCTCTTTAGAGAAGAGCGTACCCACGAAATAAAAAAATCTGCCTTTTCCGGCAAAGCACGCATCCATTTGTTTCGTTCGTATACTTGGAACTTCAATACTCTACAAAATGATTTGTCCCTATCGGGTCGGTTCTGGGAAACATTAAAAATGAAAGTGCCTTTCTGAAGGTGTTTGTCTCAAGTGTTTGATCTAAAGAAAGACTGGAAAAATTATTGCATTATTATGGCTGACGCAAAATTATTGTTAGCATGAAACATTCACTTACAGGTTTGTCACACCTTGCGGTGTTTTTATTAAACATGCTGAAAATTCAGACCGTAAATAATTCAGGGTTCTTCATTTAAAACCTAACTGGCGCACGGCATTTCGCCTGTGCGCGATTGGGTGTGCCACAGCCGGCTTTGCTCCATGCTTAAAGCATGTATAAGAACATGCTGGAAATGTCACCCACCCTCCGCTCAGCAAGCATTATATCGTGAGAACACATTCTGATTCACGCGATTAATTTGGGTCACTATAATGTTTCCGATTTCATTTCTAATGTTTTATTTTAGTTCTCTATGAGAATTTGTCTCCTAAGCTTTGTATTTCAGGTTACCCCACAACTAAAGATCACACAGATCAGGGGAGCGAGAAGGCCATACACCAGCACTAATCACTCTATCTTCAAACACTTCCCTATTCCTGGACTCCTCTGTTGCATGGGCAGCTGCAGAATCTTGTTGAAACCACACATGATCTCTCTTCTTCTGTCCGCTCATGATAAAATGGAGTCAAAATGTCATTTCAGAACCTCTCTACATTTGCAGTCTGCTCGTAGATTACTGAACCGATTATGCGTTTAGCACTAACAACACACCAAGCTCCAATGCTCGGATCATAATGAGGGATTTTTTAATGCGATTTGGAATTTCAGAGGCCCTGTACCGACCTTTGACACGACGATCTAGGTGAAACCACGTCTCGTCGGAAAAGAACAGAAGTTGTGGATCAATTAACCGACATTCACTGATGAAAGAAACCATTCAAAATAATGCATTTGTGATTCTGGGTCACCTTGTTTTAAAATATGGACACTTGTACACTTATACGGGTTTAGTTAGAATTTGTTGCTCTATATGCAGAAGATTCTGATATTCCCACCTGTTGTGCTAATTTTGGGATGGATTTGGTTGGTGAACGTTCAAAACATGCGCCTATTTTGTCTAACTTTTCCGCTGTTAGAACTGTACGTTTGCACTTTCGTTTTTTGTTTGTCACTTAACCAGTGGTTTCGAATCAAACTTACAAATTCACTTATAAGCATTAAAATGGGATAGTTTTCTTAAAAATACATCACTCTTCAAGTATTATTGAAAACACAACAACATGAACTCTTTGTTGATTTCAGCTAGTGTAGAATGAGGAAGTAGAATGAAGAAGACCTGAAAGAAGTATAATGATCTGACTGAGATGGACATATTAACCACTCCTACTGGGATGATTTATCCATTTATTTAAGCACGGTTTTCCTACACCTCTTAAAATGCGTACGCCACCAAAGGATTATTTTAGATTCTTCCCAAAAATAGATAAGAGGTCATGACTTTACTTACAGCAATATACTAATATGGAGAAACTGATACATTTGAGCAAAAAGGGGTTTTGTGAACCAGTGAACGTCTTACGAAGTCACGGCTGGTAACATCATGTTTCAATAATTGTACTATGAATACTTAATATTTCCGCATTTCTCAAGTACACACAGGTAGAATAGTAATAAATAATGTTTCAGCTTATCTCCAAAATGAAAGCCTATAATATGACCTAAGGCATGCACCGGCAGGTATACTACTTATGGGCAAAGGACCAGCAGGCAGAGCCAACGGCCATCCGCCGGGCAGTGATAGGTCACGTCATAACAATGGACAGCTGAACAGTGCAGTGGGGTTTCATGGATTCGAGGTGAATATGTGAACTTTTGTGCTTTGCTGCTTTGACTTTGATCTGACTATATTTACAAATAAGACGAAGATAGTGGCTTTTAAAGGAGAGAATCGGTCAAATCAAAAACAATAATAGATGAGAAAATTTTTGAACAAGTATCCCACTTCAGTTGTCTAGGCTGTGACATTAGTAATAAGTATGACAAAGACATCGAGGAGAAGATTAATCGTTTTCAATCTATTTGAAGAACAATTGAAAGAACTTTAGGAAGCAACATAACCCAAGACACACAGTTGAAATCTATAAAATTATGGCTGTGCCTACTCCTATACATGGTTTCGAAACATGGACGATAAAAAAAAGGAAAAATCACGCACACAAACAGCAGAGATGAAGTTTATGAGGTATGTTAAAGGATCCACTAAAATGGACAAAGTAAGGAACCAAACAAAAAGAGTAGATTAAAAAATCTTTTCAGTTAACCATAAGATTGAAGAGAATAAAATGAATTGGAAGGATCATGTTAACAGAATGATATAAAATAAATTAGAAGGAAAAACAAATCGAATTATCGACCAATTGGAAAGGAAGGTCTGGGTACACCTCTTAAGAAGTGGATGGTTGACAGATACCCAGGTGGCCATAACGCCTAATTCTTAAAAGGAGAAGAAGACTTTGCATTTTAATGACCTCAATAAACCTCTACAAAGGAAACGCCAGGTTATAATTCAAATATGGGATAAAATAAACGCCTTCAAAATGAAACATTCAATTGGGACGTCAGTTTTCAAACAACAACACTTCAATTGATATTTAGGATAACTTTAAAGTATATGCAGAAATTCTTGCTACAGATGCACTACATCAACAACCTAATTGCGGACTTGAAGGATCCAAACACATACTATGATATGCTTGCTGCTCCATCTTCAGTAACTCTTAATGAATCTCTGCAAATTACAGTTGTAAATTACTGATCTAAAATATGACGGAAAACTGAAAGACACATTTAATAACCAGGAGCACTCGGTTAATTGTCCTCGTTTCCGATTCACCCAGGTGCATCCTTATCATGTAGCTAAATTGTTGTATATGTTTGATACCACTTAGTTTTTGAGAAGTTCTTTGCTGTTTTGAAATAAAGAAAAAACGGACGGCAAAATAACCTATGTGATGACAATAAGTTTTCAAAATAAAGAAACAAAATATCAACCCAAATACTCACAGACTGGTTCAAAGGAATATTAGCAACAAAAAATGAAAGATTTAGTTGAAGTTGCGCTTACATTTTATTCTATTTTATGATTGGTGTAAATTAGTACAGTTCTGATCAGTAATCCCGTAAGTTCTTGTCTGTATTATTCGTCTTGTATTTGTATTCTGCAATGTAATGCTGTTTCCATTATGTTAGACATCTAAACATGGAACGGATATTTCTGTTATACTCCTACTTAGAAATTTACTATACATTTATTTGAACATACAAATTTCTTCTGTATGTGTATATGTGAATTGTGCCTAATCGGCTGAACCGATTTTAATGAGCCTTTGCGTGTGTGAGATAAACGTGATTCGGGAATGTTGAGATTCACAATTTGACCCGATAGAACATGTTCTGTTTAATTAATTATGTGCTGTTGATCTTTAGATGATTTAGGTTCACAGGATCCCTCAAGCAGCGCTGCGACCGCGCTGCGATCCGGTATTTTGTTCCGCGACAAGATTCTAGGACGTATTTGTCGCAGCTTAGCATTGAATAAAAGTAACTAAATGGTACTTCAAAATTATACGTTGTGCAAATATGTAACGTGAGTATTTTACATGATGTGTCATCAACTCCAATGATGTACACACATGCCTTCTACGAGCACATTAACCTAAAAATTTAAAAATTTGATGTTTTGCACTCACATGACTTTCTCTACTCTTGTACTAACCATTCTTACAAACTCTTGTTCCTATATTTTCTTCATGTTAGTTGAGATAAACATTTGTACTAATTATCTTATTGCTTATTTCCCTGTAGGTGCAAGGGGAATATTAGAATACAGAAGGCTTTGTGCGATACTCAAATCTTTTAAAGCTTTGAGATTCCGTTCTCTTTGCACACTTAACATATAAAAAAGTGAACAACGATGTTCCGGGAATACCTTCGAAGTGGTTCACTTAAGAAAATTTATTCAGACATAAATTGTGTATTTAAGCAAGATCTACATTTTTTGTATAGTATGATTTGGTCTATCTCTAACGGTTTACCAGTTATGCAAAAGTCGTTCATAGTAGATACCACTGTAGGGCTATTGCCAGAAAATTCAAGGTACACATTTCATCTGTCATCAAAATATCTCAAACATATGCCATTTTAATCAAAATCGTTAAAGCCATTTTCAAGAAAATAAAAATTTTCCAAAAATTTTCCATATAAAGGGTAGTTTAAGGTACGGCTATTTTCTTCAAAATCTTCGTGTCACATCCTTGAAAGACATTAAATTTAAATACGAACTTTGGTTTCTAACCGATCTTTGTTCAAGTGGTTTATTATGATTCACCGTTGACAGCATAAGCTAAAGTACGTTGTTCGGATTAAAGAGAATGAAGTATATCACTTAGAGGTGTTGCGATGTGCATTACAGGTATAGCCTGGAACCCACCACGTTTAGTACGTTCATTATACAGTAATATAATCAGGTAACTGCAACAAACATTGCCATCTTCCCGCTACAGAGCATGCGCAATGTCGACTTCTAACCCACACGAGAAGCACCTGTACTGGTATGTGAGCTAAGACGGTAGTAACATCTTAGATCGTGACAATAAATAAATTATATATTTATTGAAACTTCAAAGGATTTAGCCCTAATTTACAAAAGTATGCTAGAAGTTTAGTTTACAGCATTTAGAATATTTAAAATTCAGATGGAAGTATTATATCATTAAATGTAAATGATATAACTAGATCCTAAAACATTAATTATAAATTAATTAAACGTATATTTAGAAACATTGCCTTTGGAATATATGTGTTGTAGGTGGTGTGAAATATATTTTACAAAATGTATGATATTTATCTGTAGCGTATATTGGGTATTCAAAAGGTACATGTGTATGTTGGCAGAATTTAGATAGTAACGTAATGTATCATCTGGATTAATTCACTTAGAATGTTCGAAGTTCGATTTGAAGTTTCCATGTTCTGTTATTAACTGAGTTAACTGGAAAGAAGTTTCATAGTGCTTTAGTTCATCTCTAACTCCCGGCAAAATAGAGATCTTGTGAGTTGCAAGTTGCCATAGCGTATTTAATTCATCTAACATATGTTTTTATGTTATTTATTATAAATGGGACCGCCTCCGTAGCGCAGTTGGTAGCGCGCTTACCTCTGGCGCGGAGGACCCGGGTTTGATTCCCGGTACCAGCATGGGGATTTTATCCCCACTGGGAGGTCTGGCACGGGGTGCACTAAGTCTCGTTAGATCCCGGGGGTACCAATTGAGGAGCTACTTGATGGAGAAGTAGCGGCCCCAGGTCGGGAAGGTCGTATAACTGGCCGGGAGAGCTCGGGGCGCTGACCATGTCCCACCCTCCAGTACTGCAACCCACCAATTACGTCTGTAGTGGGCAGGGGTGGCTGGGCGGCAAGCCTTGGCCCTTGGGCTGTAGCGCTAGGGGTTTACTTATAAATGGTATCGGAGATAAGAATAATCAGTATATGAATGTGTGGCTACTTTAGCAAACTGCCCTTTCGTTACTTTCATTCCCCAAATCCATTCCAGACATATATTTTTTATACAATCTATTATGGCCGTCCTTAAATCTAAGGCAGCTAAGAAGGTTTAATATTTTATTCTCAATGGCAGAAAGTGCTGCTTGAGTGTCAAAAAACACAGGTACACCATACAAACTCCACTCAACTGCTTTCTAAGCGCCAGTAACTCTGCTTGAAAGATCATGAACACTGGCGAGAGATTGAATTCATGATGTGCTAAAGTTTCTACCATAATTGTTAAGCAAAACGAGAACATTACTATAAACATGGAGCTCATGTATTTCGAGCAATCTCGTTGCACAGGGAAGAATAATTCAAGTCCTAGATGTCAGGAAGTGTGCCGGCATTTCAACTTTAAGGGTGTTTTATCTGCGCTAAGAAGTCAACATTCCTTTTAACTAATTTTGTTTGATATATTCTGTTTAACTGAATAGTGAGAAGTAATGCAGCATCCATGGACACAACTCGAAAGGTCTTGTGATCTTCAAAGCGAAGCCGTGTTGTATTTGAGTTAGGTTCAGTTGCCCTTCTTTAAATGTATTTTAATATCGCTGAGTTTGGTCCCCAAAAGGGTCTAAAACAATTATAGTTCCAGTTATTACTTTATTTACTTCAATTTGAAGAAAGTTAAATGAAAAAGTTGTGGGTTATTATAGATCCTTGATTCTACATTATTATGTTTCAGTTAAGCTAGCAGAGCATTGCTTTGGATAGAACAATTGAACTTTATTTTCAGAAGTCCTTGATAGAGGAAATCAAGTTGATATTTCGGGTTTAATCTCTGCGGATAATATGATCTTGCAAGCTTATAAGATCATCCGAGTAAGCTATCAAACTGCAGCCGTTGGGTGGGCCTTGCTTCAAAATGTCGCCATAGAGGATAATCCAAAATCCTGAACTGCAGGCTGATCCTTGCGGGCAGGAAATTGTGAAATTCCGTGTCGTTTTAGTATCACCAATGGCAGGCAGGTAGGCAAACAAGGTGAAAACCTTAAAGTAAAAACAACTCTGTGATTAAAATTTCCAATAATGAACCCAATTGACATGAAGTAGATAAAGCAATAATTTTCTTTAAATCATAAGGTAGAGAGACAGGCAAGAACTAAAATGATATCTTATAACATTTTACTAATTTCTTGTCATAACAAAGACGGAACACTGATTTCTTTACAGAATAACCGTTTGCAGGAGTAAAATAGAGGTCCTTTTTCTTCATAAGATTAAGAGTTCGATTAATCCAGGATATATGAATACTTCTGTTGTTTCGTGGACCTTCCAAGTGAATTTCATTTATCTTTGGTGATATTCCAATACAAGAAAGTGTCTCATAATTGCATTTACGTTTTAGAAAATTGGGTTACAAATCGTGTTTGCAGAACATTATATTTGCAGTAAGTTGAGTTATTTGATTATTTCTTACTCAGTGTGCTGTGTCTATTAATGCAATAAACCAAGACGTTCTGCAGTCATCTGCATCTAAAAACGAGTAAGCAGTACGAGTGTTCATTTTCTGTCTATAATAAATGCTCCAATCTCTGTCAAGGAAGATTGCATATTAAAAGGGGCTTGATTGCTACAGTCAAATGACAACATTGTGGCACCCTGGCAACAATGGTGATTCTGGCGGTTGCCGGAATAAAGTTGCAAGAGTTTGCTATTTTGTTAGATTCTCTGTAGCTGATTGCTAAGTAAGCATAAGATTTATCAATAAAGCTCCGATTTTGTAATCCACAAATTATAAAATGTATTGGTAAAAAATTAAC
Source organism: Tenodera sinensis (assembly GCA_030765045.1). Lineage (NCBI taxonomy): Eukaryota > Metazoa > Arthropoda > Insecta > Mantodea > Mantidae > Tenodera > Tenodera sinensis. Next base: position 141,635,706 of record CM060965.1, on the reverse strand, counting down.
ATAATTTTAGTACCGTGTTCTTTGGAATATTGCTTAAAGTCACTTTCACCATCTTGGATAATAGAGCCAGGAATATAAATTACTCTGCATTCCCTAGTGAGAAGCGAGCCTGGTGTAACATCTTATTTAATCCTGTCATTTCAGCATATTAAGCAATCCTGAGACTAAAATGTAAGTGTACAATATTTTATATGTATGAAATCAATACTTTGCAAGTTTAAGAGCGTTTAAGTTATAAACTACACAGAAAGTTCCAGCACAATCTTTTTTGTAATTCTGAGGGAATTAGTCAATGTAAAAATACCTTAATAATCAAAATATTTCATAAGCATCAACAAATAAAATAGAACAACAATTTTGTTATTTTTTACCCTCTAATTGCTCCACAAATACCATCAGTCTCTGGCAGGAAGAAAAAATAACTAATTTTAAAGTAATTTATGTATTTTCTTCGAGGACTCTTTTGTGTATTTAATTTTTTAAAAGGTAAACAAATTTTCAAATTATGAAATCATTACTGTAGTTAAAGTCACATAACTGGAGCACATGCTGGAAGCATTATAGGAGCATTGCACAAAATTTAATCCGCATGGAACAATTAGTGTGTTAAAAAATTTGAAGATCAGAAAAAACAATTTTTCTATGCAGATGTGTCATGTTCAGGAGTTAGATTACCTGCTTGCCACATCTCGCCTCTTTTGTCTAGTATTACCTCTCCTCGGACTCATGGCTTTTTCCTTGCTGAGAGCTGCCTCTTAACAGTTCCCATACTTTGTTCAAATAGTGCCGGAAATTTAATCAGAAAGGGGGCGTTTAAATGTAGCTTACGAGACATTTAAAGTCCGCGCTAGATCTTTAAAAATGGTGGAATCTAAAGCAGTTTACTGCAAAACGGATGGAGGTTTTGAGAACATTTATATGCATAAATATAAAAATCAATTTGATAATTTTTTGGCCGTTTTCTACCCCTAGAATCCCTTAAGTGTTGTTAATAGCTGTTGTATAAAGGCTAAGAACTGGAGTGAAGACTGTGGTATTTATGGACTTAGTGGGGTGTTCTAGAGAAGAGAAGGAGGTACTGAAACAATGGGAAACAATGGAGCAACGAGAAGATCCCACTTGAAAAGCATCTTTTATGTAAATCAAGACATCCTCAAATATTGGGGAAAAAATCCACAAACGTGGATTCATGATATTGTTCTCTACAAATACTAAATGGCTTTGTTGCTATACATCTCTTACCCTGTAGTATACATTTATAAAAGCAATTATTGCGACTCCGCCCAATTCAATTATTTTGTCTGGTCCCATAGCCCAGGTAGGTAGAGTATCTCCTGCTATGCAAGGTGTCCCGGGTTCGATTCCCGGTTGAGAGATGCGAATGTTTCTCTAGTCAAGATTATTCATTATCCTCCCGAGTCTGGAAATAAGTAGGAGTGTGTGAATATGAGTGTGTGAATTTAATATACAAAAACGCTAAAGACTCAAAACCCACTGTTCAACGAGCAACACCTTTCCGAAAGGCAATATGTTCCGTAAGAGATGCTGCCGATATGACCTTTGTAGTTAAAGACGTGGTATAAATGGAACAGTAAGAGATACAACTATTCTAAGACGCTCTCTATGGTAAAGTTATCAACCAGTCCCGGAGTCCATGATCGCTTGAGCTTATTTTCTCTTTGGTATTGCAGCAAAGAGAGCTGGTGCTCTCTCTCAGTTCCTGTGAAGTGTCTGTGTGTGGTCGTGCAAGTCTGTGCGTATTCGGAGTCACAAATATCAACAGACAAGCAAAAGACGCCAAGATCAACAAAGTGGACACGAATGATGTATAGGTTTTTAATAACAGAAATAAGAGCCATATTCTTGGGCTATTATTTAACTGAAGTTCATACCATATTAATAAACATCTTAGGAGCATTTCTTACTTACAAAAATATTTAAAAGCACAGAAAATACCGTCTTCAGTACGTTCAGTCCGGTGCACAGAAACGTTTCGATATGACGAATAGCCATCTAAATTGGGTAAGACGAAGCAAACTTATTTCTTTTATTATATGTGCATTAACTGAAACTCCTGATTACACATGTTTATTTAGAATCACACCATTTCATTACAAAGGAACTCGCTGTAAATTAAATGTATATGTACATAAAATGTAGAGAGCATAGAGGAGCGTTCCTTAAGCATGTTTTCGTAGACAAATCTATGGGGCAAAACAGACAAACGACATGGAACTCAAGCAGCTTAATGTTATAGTAACTAATTCACTACCAAGGATACGAGACGAACATTTTCAAGAAATTCCCCCACACCAGGCTAACCTTTACATTGGCCATTTTTCGAAAATCTTGAATTTCAAAAAAACGACAAAGATTTTTATTAAATGCTATTTCTTTTAGAATATTTTCATGAATTTTCTGACAGCAGCTTCCTAAGCCATCTTCAATCTGGATGCAAAGCTGGTAAACTATAAGTCACAGACCTCTTCTCCTTCTCTCCGGCCCTCGAAGTCGAATCCCAGAGTTGTGACATCAGACTAATTAGAAACGTCACAGTCAGGAATGTGAATTGTTTCACTTGGTCACGACCTTCGTTCACGGGTTATTGCTTGTATATCGGACTTGAAGACAAAGCAATGGGAGTTTGGCACACCCAGGGCTGGTGTGGAGCACAAATAATAGAAGATTTCTGTCAATATTACATAAAGAAGCAAACTAAAAGACACTAACAGGATCGGCACACTTCAAGCACTGGACTGTACATGTTCACATTTGAGTTGTAACTGCTTGCACCATTCATTGAATATCCTGTGAAAACTGCAGCTGTTGGCGACATCTGAATCGTAATAAAGTAATTTTATTGTTTCTCTTACGCGAACTGCCCTATTTCTGTAATAATGTGCGCTCCACAGCTACATGTGAATTTCTGTGATGACAGATGCTCACTAAACGCTCACAAGATAGCCAACAAGTCCCAAGTCTTCATAGCCTATTCCAGGAGACTTCTGACCACTCCGTATTGTCTGTTCATGTAAACACAGTACACGAAGGAAAGCACTGTCATATTTTAGATTGAAAATTATGCTTTGCCCCGTGCTTCAGCGGGTTTCACTGGGCATCACTACTGCTACAGTCAGTTCTAGGTATGATTACGATGGTGAGAATGCAGTAATACAGTTCATTCACTAGACATTTAACCATACTTTGCTTTCTTGAAAAGACAACACTGTTTCCAATGTGCACTGATTAGCAAAGCCTTTGTCTTGGTTGCTAATTGTGTACAGTTGTCTCGGGATTCTTACATTAACTTATATTCACAGCCATGACTGGACTGCCGAGGCTAAGCTACTTCACAACACATACCTGGCCGGCAAGCAAACAAAGGCGCCCAAGGACAGGCTGCCTCGTGTGGCTGTATATTCAGACTAACAATCGAGCGACAGTACTAAAAGGGGTTTTCTCCAGAGCCTTCGAGATAGATAGAGCTGCGTCATCGCCGGCGATTTTGTGTAAGTCAAGAAAGGTCCGTGTGGCCTCACTCTTTATATATTTTTTATTTATCTTTTTACTGATAAGATAAATACACTGTAGCATCTATAGGAGCTGGCAGTGGTCAATTCTCCTATAGATATCGAATGTTGCAATTTCTTTTAAACCTTTCTTTCTTATTTCCTTATTCTTCTATTACTAGAATGAACTACTGCTAATTAATTCTATCTATCGACCATTGCCATTTCCATCTTAGGTTCCCCAGAACCTAATGTGAGAACATTTTCTTTACCGCCAACCTTTTTTCATTTTTGAGCTATTTCTCCCTAATTAGTTTTCCTCCACTGACCAGTATCTCTGCATTTAACGATATGTGCATACCACCTTAATTATCCCCATGGATTGGACACATACTTCGTATTGCATTACCCCTCCTATCTCTTAACTTCCCAATTCCAAGGCGAAACCAAGCAATGGCTTCCCTCTCCTTTCTATTGCATATTTTAAAATATTTTTCTATACTTGACATAAAAAATTAGTTAATATTATTACGATAAATGATCTACTCGTGTTGATCATTTTATAGAAGGCCAATCACCTTTCTCATTCCCCTATATATAAGAAGGCGAGGAAACGCTAGGGGAGTTAGTTACAGTCACAGAAACGAGTCGGTCAGTGTGTCGGATTGTGGGTCAGCTGTGCGTGTGCGTCGCTTTAACGAGCGTCGAGTGATTGTAGCATCATTGTGTATGAAAGACAGTGAAATGGAAGAAAGACGCTGAAAGGGCTGAGTCAAGCTTACGAGAAGTAAAAGTTGTGAGTTGTGATAGCACGAAACTGTGTTGACCGCTAGAGGAAAACTGTATTTCTGATAAAATTTTGGAAGACAATAACGTGATAGAAAAGTAACTAGACGGAATTTTGTCATTTTGTTACAATAGTATAATAAATTGGATCCCCTTAGTTTATATTTAAAGAACATTTCTCAGTCTTGTGGAATAGTTCCGATAGGAGTTTATACAAGTACACAGATGAAACAATACGGATATACAAAACACTGCCCTAAAAGCTCCAAACTCCCCAATGTTATCAACGCCAATATATTTTGAAAGCCTGCAATCTATTCCACAGAGGAACCCTCATTACTGGTACCAAAGCATGCTGAAACGAAACCTTCACTGCATCCATCCGGTTCTAACTGGCTTTACACGGGCAGTTCATTGTTGTTTAGCTCTATTGTGCAGGGTTGGCAGGCGTGGTGGCTGATCCAGCATCATAAAGCCCACTACATAAACTACAACATCGGTTCCTGCTAACACGTACTCTATTCTATTTCTGTCAATATGTCCTGTGCGTGTTTTCCATCACTTCAGTCTCAGAGGGGTATTAGTGACGTGATCCAACTCCAAGTTTTGTTTGATGTACAGCATGTAAACGCCCTAGATGTCGTGCAACCAAAGAACTACTTGCGCTGAAAAGGGCATTATCCTATACCACTGAAGAGACGAAGTTAGAACCCGAGCTCAACCAACGAGTTTATCAAATAACTGCTAACGTGCATGTTCTTAAATATATTTGGATGTGTAAATCAGAACAGCTACTGTGTGTTCATAGTTATTATGACAGAATAAAAGTTGCTCAAAACGCTTATATTTGAGATAAATATTCACAAAATCAAAGCTTTAGTTAAGGCATGACTTTGTACATAGGAGGCAGAGGAAATTTTATTTTTCATCAAACAAGCTGATTGAAGCAGCTTTCTTTCTAAGACGTAATGAATTGTGAAACCAGGTCATTGAGAAGTGAAGTAGCTTCTTTCCTAAGGTCTCGAAAATTATGACACAGGCAAAAGAGAGGCATCAAGAAGCTGACTTCACTTGTTTAATCAACAATCGAGATTTTGACAGACTTGTTTAATCAACAGCTACAATGAAAGATGGTAGTGCTCAAGCAGATTGTGATGCTTAGAGAAGTATTTGCAGTGCAGAAAAATGTTAAGTGCTATAGCAAAGTTTTGAAAATTAAGTTATGGACATATAAATACATTTGTAAAATATCTGGTGGAAATGTGATGAGTTACATAAGTGAAGAGAAGGAACAACTTGAAGAGAACAATGACTTTGAGGATCTGTATTCAGGAATAAGCACTAACATAACTATTGTGTTAGATTCAATTAAAATTAGATGAAACATTAAAATTAGAAAATAAAGGTATATTTAGAGGCAAACAGTTGCCTCTGCCCTATACACCTACACACCCATGAGAGCTGACTAGCACACCGACAGCCTCATCGTGTGGCTACCCAAGTAGGACTGCTTCAGATGTTATATAAACAACGATTTTGGGAGTCTAATGAATTAAATTTGCTGTAAAATACTACAATTAGCCATGTGCTATAAATTGAAGCGGTTTTAAAAAGACTAAAGAAGATAATTCTTTGAAACTTCTGCAATTATTTATTGCTATAAATAAAGGATAATTAAGGATAATTTCATCAAAAAATATAAATTAGCTATTTGATTATATTAAGCAACGATGGATTATGCAGAAAAATTGGTATTGATACTGTGTCTTAATATAAGAGTGTATACGTTTAGTAAGAAGAAATACAATTTGTTACGACTGATTCAGGAGATTGAATTTTTCATATAAACTTCACATCCATCCGTTACCGCGACCTTTTGAAGATCAAATAGGAAGGGCTCTTACAACTTGACGACCGCAGCAGCTCAAAGGCATTCAAACACCAAATCTGCTATAAATTGTGCCATAAAGTGGGCCAAACTCAAATAAAAAGGTGAAGTAAAACGTCAATCCATTTTATAAAACCTTTATTTATAAAACCCGCTTCAAATGTCACCTCAACGTGCTGTAAAATAATTTATAAAAACCAGTTTCTAATTATTTCAATAAGCAAGAGCTAATGATTAAGACCTCTTTGAGCATTATGTTAATGATTGACGCGACGTCTCACAGTTCTCTCTTTAAAACTCGGCTGTACACCATTGTCTGAGTGGTTGAAAGCCTGAGAGAATTTGGAATCATTAATTGCGCATTCTATCTACATTTTTCTGAATCAAGCGTCCCCGTTATTTGAATGAGAGAACTGTGCAGACTATATTTCACAGATTTTCCACTCCAATACCTTTCAAATGTCATGTTTTATTCAACATCATTACAGTGATTTTGAAGTAGAAAAAAGATAGATATAAGAGGTCAATGTTTGAGAGGTAGAATCTGAACTGAAAAATCCAATGCCACAGCTGGGAGTGAGTAAGTTTACTTCGTGGAAAGTAAAGCCCTTAATTAGTGCAAAACATGATAAGAACCTTTTCGGTTGCTTATAGTATATTACTATGGACTACACAGCATAGCGAGAACTGCCTAGATAAGAGGCAGAAGGAAGCTCACTCATGCCACTGCTGTCTTGATGACCGGATTTGCCCCGTTGCGTTCTTCAACTGTTTTAACGCACGAAGGGATATCTACATACCCCAAAGCCGGATGAGATGGGCCATTTGGTATGTATACCACTGTGAAGAACTTCTTAATTATGTTCTGATAAGGCACCAGAAAGGAATAACCACACCGGAGAATTCACTATTAATTTGGACCAATAAGTGCATCTATTTTCTGATGTGTGAGTGTAAAAATAATTTAAAAATAGAATATTAAATGGCAAACATTCAAACCTCTGAATACAAAACACACCCTAAGATGTGTGCATATAAGGACGAAAAGTTAACCAACGTTTTGAGTTTAGCACTTATATTTTTAATTAAAATGCTGTAATGTTGAAAACTATTTATAACTCTAGGTACAGGTCGCGCGTTACTTCTTGACGAATGAAAATTTTATATGAAAGGTTGGATGCGAGTCATTACTCACCTTTTGCAGGAACGCTGCCATGGAGCGAAGGTACAGTCTGCAGAGAGATGATGTGTCTTTACGCACATGCTTCTGAGCTGAAGTAGTACAACACTCAAATCAATGGGAAAACGCATGCCGTCATGTCGAAGAAATTGAACAAGAATACTGGGATAAAGATGTCATTGTGGAAGAAAGGATTGAGCAAATTATTATCCAAGATAATGGAATGGTAATATTAATCACTGTTATAAAACACTTGCATGCTACATCCGTACCGCACAAAACTTTTGCAGTCGACTGTATACGCAAACGTGACAGAGGAAAACAGAGGTGTCTGTTATCGTAGCATAAACATTTGCTGACCTGTTTATTAAGGGTAGGCAAGCTGACTGGATTTCTGCTCAAGGTCATTCGTCAAGAACGATCGCGCAACCTATAAGATAATTTTGGATTCGCTATACGTATACGGAATATGTGAATGCATGAAATTTATTTCACTAAAAGTACAATTGGAATAATAATTGTGATGATTTCATATGTTCCATAGCTTAATGATTTAGGGAAGACAATATTTACCCCACAGTACTTAGTGCATTTCCCTTTTGTGGAGTAGGCCATGTATTACTCTTATGCCATATGGAGTTGATGACCAGAAGAGTAATCATTGCCTATCACTTCCATCCAGCTGTGCAATGAAGCTATATTTTGTCAAACAACATTTCTTGAATCCAACTGTGGAATATTGGCAATTTAATTCAAATTTTTTACCTACTTATTATTTGCTTTCCCTTTACACTTTATGTTAAAAGCCGTAAGTTTTTCAGTGTCAGTCAGTTTTTTCCAGCTAGCAGGTCGCTCTACATTTCCCTTGATGGCGTTCAGGTGCGCGCCAATTTTCTCACTCTCCGCACAAATTAACTTTCATCTTTCTTTGCTTTCGACGCTACGCATTTCTATGGCATTCCCTGTAATCCAGGCGCAGATTACTGGGCTTTCATTCCTTATTTTATGCATTTTGCTTTTATTATAGTCATAATTTCTTTGCAGTGGGTAACAGAAGGTATGAGTGTATTTTCACCGTTTTTGCACACCAAAGCAGATTCACAGGTAAGAACAAATTGTTTCTTTACAGACAGAGCAACCCCTACTTCATTACAACTTTCTACCTTACATTATTTTAAAAAATATGAGATAAAATGTTTATATTAAATTATTATTTCATTGAGATTATTATCAGAATCTTCCAATAGTTTAGAGTACTGAACACTATTTGTGTGTAATTTATTTTTAGAAGCACTGTTGCTACTGTGGGGCTACATTACCGGTTATTGAGATTGGAGTGGACCCAACACACGTTTGCTGGGTAGGAGATGCTAAACAGTTCGTTGTTTCACTCACTACATTTGGTTTTCCAACATCCTTATTAATGACTGTAACTACATATATTTCCCCATAAAAATGACCTTCCCAAGTAGTAAAAACACTTATAAATCTATTTAAACTATAAATACCACACCACTCGTTGAGGGGTTTGAAAATAAAGATGTGCGAGTATATTTTATAACAAATCTCAAATTTAACAGCACGTGGAGTTATTCGCAACCAAATTGTAACATTTTAGTCTAGGTTTCATTATTCGAAATGACCCACTCAAAGAAAATCTAGAATATTCATCTATTATTTGGAGTGCCATCACCCAAAATATGTAAATTAAATACAAAAAATAATGCTTCTTTTAATACATAAGGGACGGTACATAGGGTACATAAGGGACGTGGAAGATACTCTACGTACGCAAATTATGGAACCCCTTTAAAAACGCTTAAATTAAAGTTTTAAGCGCTAGAACAGACATTTCAGGATTTTTTCTTTCTTCTTCTTCTTCTTTTTTTTTTTTTTTTTTTTTTTTTTTTTTTTTTTTGTTTTAGTATAAAGTCTTACACTCGGTTATTGGTGATAGTGAAGTTATTGTAAGTACATTGCCGTATGCCGCCCCCCCCTAAAGAAAATAAGTAGGTTGAAGAAGTTATATTTCACTCAAGAGCAAATGCCAAAATCCATAAAAAATCGTCACTAGGCAGAATTTTATATTTATATAACAGTCTTCACTATTGTGATGTAAATGAAATTCAGGACGCCAGAAATTTGGTTCAAAAATGTCATAGTGAGTAATCTATATTTAGATAGACTAAAGTTGGAACTTATTGTATAATGCAATCATCATCTCACCTTCTCTTTTATTGTTAATCCTTTCCTCTCTTTTCCTTGATAACTATTATTTTACATATAATTTTTGTTTGCTTCATGTCCATAAGTTACATTTGGAAATATATTAGTTATGTAAATGTAAATTACACAATATTTTCACATAAAAATGAGATGGAGATTTGAAAAGAGACTGGTTATTCAGTAAATATGAACTGCCACCACGCCCACAAAACACTATGTAGTAGGGAGCGGACATTCATGCAAGGAGAGAAAGGTTTCGGAGTATGGGCTATAGGAAGTGGGTCGGTTCAGGCTCTCACGTGATCACTGCACACAGGAGTCCAGGTACAGTCGATGCTTGGACGTTGTACATAACGTTGTTGCATACTTATATTCAATTCTGTCACCATTTGCAGCAAAATATTCACTCTCAAATTCTTTTACAAACTCAGCAGTATTTCGATTTTCGTGCCGGAGGCATTTTATTCTCTGTAGAATAGTAAGAGACGTTTCTTGTAATGTTTCACATCTGATTTTACTACATATGGCACCAAAGACGGTGACACTGATGATACATGGAATGAAGATGGAGCACCTGTGGAATGAGATGACGGGAGAAACCGGAGAACCCGGAGGAAACCCGCCCCACCGCTGCTTCGTCCATCGAAATCGCACATGCGGTTGCGTGGGGCCGCTTTGCTGAGCAGCGAATGGTCTAACCACTCGGCTTTGGCGCGGCCTGCGAATAGTGAGAGACACTATGCACTGTAGGCACTGAGCCCAGTCCTGCTTTTGCTGTCACTGCACTGGTACAATGATGTCACGCTCTGCCCATGTGGCAGACAACTTGTGATCGGCTCTAGCTGCATAAAGGTTCAAAGCCTACTGTGTTGACTTACTTTCAATATTATTCGTATTAGTTATAAATGACATACAAGCATTATCCATACATGAAGTTAATCAGAAAGGTATACAGATATTTGTACCATCAAAACTAAAGAAATGACAATTTAAAACATTTTTTCCTACAGGTTCCTCCAAACTTCAAACACATGAGTCAACTTTAATTCACATTGAACATCCAATACCTTGATCCTCCTCCCTGTATCAGAGGCAGGCTTGGAATTACTCGGACTGTCCAAGAGTTTGTCTTCATATAGAATTCTCTGGAAGTTTGAAACTTCCAAGTAAGTGTTGACCAAACCTCCTCACCTCCGTTTCGTGGTCAGGAAGCGAGATAACTTGCTTAACACTAGCACTAACAAGTCAGTTCATACCTCCCACACAGCGGTTGGTTTATCCTTATAGGATTAACTACGTGGTAGGTAGGAAACTTGAAATTCCAAACTAAATATCATAGCTTTTTTAAATTTATAGCACCATACGTGTAATGTAAGGAAAACATGTTACATGTAAATTTCATAATTGTGCCATGATGGATTAGAAGTTGTGATTAAATTCGTTTGTTTAGTTGCTACCTCACTATTAAAGCTTAGTCTAATATTTTAATCCCAGGTTCAAAATATATATAATGTTTAGAATTATCTTATTTGTCTCTGTGTGTCCTTCAATTGAAGCTCATCATTTTAAATTGAATGATATCTTTTTGCCTTGAAAATTTTATTTGAAAATTAAAAAACATATGCTTAGATATGCATGGAAATAAAAAGAGGGGGGGGGACTAGAAAAATCTTTGTAATGTCTCTGTAAACATGTGCAGTAAATTGCATTAGTGTAGTATAAAACTGCTCCATAAGGAACATTTTACAGGAAGAAAGATGACAAAGACACCAAAAGCGAGAAAAGATTTCAATGAATAGCTCAAATTAAAACCCACACAACATTTAAACATGGTGTAGGGAATTTAAAAATAGCATCCTGAGGTATTTGCATTCACGAATGTCTCGATTATTTTATAGGATTAAAACAAAAGAAAATTGTTTTCTGTATTTTCAAGGAAATCTTAATCATACATATCCTTAAAGAGATAACGTGGACTGAAGTTTCATACAAAAACTAGGTGAAATTATTATTAAACGTCGTTATACTATTGCCTAAAGTGTCCGCTACACTAGAATAATATGTCTACTTCAACTGCATCCTCTTCTTAAGTAAAATATCCTTGCTGAGGGATTGTGCCATCTTCATTGTACGAATTCAACGTCAGATTTGTGTGAAGCAGTACTAATGTTGTGCAATTAATAGCCATTGCTTGGATGTTAAATTTTGGATAATGAAATTATATTTACAATTTATTATAAATGGAACGCAGAATTGCATAATAAAATAAAACATATTGTTTTCATTTAATATGAACAGGTGTGACCAATGGATTTGTATTAGCATATCTAACACATCTTTATCCCTCAAATAATACTGATAGTTATGGCGATAAATTACATAATGTTATGTTCAATACTATGTTATTCTTTCTGTTTATTTTATTCTCTTATGGGGATACTTTAAGTATCTGCCTTTAAATTAAGATAAGAGAGGTGAATAATGGTGTATGAAATATTAGGTTTAATAATTTTTTACGGTATTTGGATGAAAAGTATTAAATTGAGTAAGCTTTTTTACTCCTTAGTTGGTAATACACATGGTTAGCAAAGATACTCTGACAAAGGGCTGACGAACGCTGCTCCGCAGGTGTCCATAACCACAGTAGCACGCTTTAGCTATAGAGGAAACGGCTTATTGGAATACCCCAATTACCAAGTGTGAGATTTTCCCCCATTATGGCGCGGTCTGGTTATATCCGGTGATATTCCAACTGTTAGTTTGCATTAGTACCGCCAACTGTTCGTAAACTACAATCATGATAAACCTACGGCCATAGTTGGTGTTATTGCATCCGTTATGTTGCTACAGAAGCCCTTGTTTGAACCCATTGCAGTGTAGACAACCGATGAATTTTAAAACAAGATTCTGTTTATAGGCCCTATTAATCCGTGGAGACCATTATATTGTTCGTGTGCGCATGGTTTTCTCTTGAGTTGTTTTAAGCATATGCAGCTATAGTTACGGTTGTTATTTTTGTGTTTGCAACACGCTAGTATATTACATTTATTACAATATTTAGGTTCGGAAGTCCAAACGGATTACTGCAGAACAACATATTTTACATGAGGATGCTTTTCTATGAATTTAAATGCGTAATGGTAAATTTTAATTGCATGTTGTGCTAACCTTCTACAATAAAAGAGAAGCATATACTCGTGTTTTATATTGTAAGAATATCACATTTTTACAATATCACATTTTTGTATCGATTTTTAACATGTTAGTAATTTTGATATTACATAAGCTTTGAATACAAGAAACTCCATGAGCCTGTCGCTTTCATGACACCATCGCGGGGGAGGAGTTCACTTTCTCTGAGGGAGGATGGGCATCTGACCTACCTGGCTCCGTTTAAGGTCACTTTTACAGCATTGTTGCCACTATTCAAAATCTACCCATGTTTATACATATATACTCCATTCATGTGCACAACGACAACAGCAATAATGCAGTTTTGAACAAGTGCTCGCTGAGTCAGCCGCAAAGAGCTAAGAGGGTCAAAGACTTAAACGAAGGATGTCAAAATATGACATACATGCCTCGTCCTGGCCATGTTGCAGTAATAGAAGAGGTGCGCAACATTACTGCTACCGGATCGGAACTCCACGATTCGTGAATTGGCCAAAGATGCCGGAGTAGCGTCTTCGACTGTATCTAAATTCCTGATGAAGTGGCGGAGAGTGCGGAAAATTCGCCTCAAGATGGGTTCCATATGATTTGACCGAAAAGATGCAGCTCAAACGTACACACCTGGAGCGCAGATCATTACTGTTGAGGAGACCTGGGCCAGCTTAAGAACCACAATTGAAAGGCCAATCAAACGAGAGGCGACATCACCAAAAGTAACCGTTCAGCAGAGTGTCGCCAATATGAGAGTTATGCTGAACATTACCTTCAACTGGGATGCCGTTATCATAAAGCATACCGTTCCCCAAAGACGTACCTTTCCTCCTACGTACTACTGTACATTTTTGCAAAATAACCTAAAAGCAGCTCTCAGAAGAAACCAACGACAGTTCCTGAATAGCCTCACAATGCAAGGACACATGCAACAGTTGCTGTGACTCATTTGTTCAATCGTTGGGGCTGGGAGGTGTTTTACCACCTCTCTTAATCTCCAGAATTAAGGTCCGACGACCATGATCTCTTCCCTAAAACCACTTCGTGGGACCCACTTCCGCACAGTTGATAACGTTCTTCAGACAACCGACCGCTCCCTTCACAATATCCAGAGATTGGGCAGTACCAACGGTATTCAATGGGTTCTAAATCTGTGGTAACGTATGATACACAACGGGGGTGATTACATCGAACGCCTATAAAGCTTAAGACGTTGTATGAATGCTGTGAATTTTAAGAAAAAAATATTTGCCACTATTAAACGCTCAACCCATGTGTCTGGCTTTCCAACAAAAACGTAATACTCCTTTTTGAAACGTCCAGATGTAAAAGGTGGACCTGTTCGTTCTTATCAACCATGAAATAAAGGCGCTCATGGTCAGGCTGCCTCGCGCGGCTGTTTGTGTGCATGTGTGTAATAACATTCAGAACGGCTGAACCAAGAGGGGTTTTCTCCGGAGACTTCGAGAAAGATCTAACTAGATACTGCCGGACTGCTTGAAGGAGTGCGCAAAACATCCGCATATATAAGGAGGCCAGAAAAGGCAAGTTAAGGTTACAGTGACACGCATGAGTCGATCAGTCGACGTAAGGTACGCCGTTTCGAGATGAAGATTTAATGAGCGTCGAGTAATTGTATCGTCGGAGTTAGTGTATGATTGACAGCGAAAGTGAAGAAAGACAGTGAAAAGACTGAGTCAAGGTTACGAAAAGTAAACAGTTCTGTGAGTTGTAACATCCCAAAAGACTCTAGACTGTGGTAACCACAGAAGAAAACTATATTTTTGCAAAATTTTAGAAGACATGGGGTAGAAACGTAACCGGAATGGATTTTGTCGTTTTGTCGTCTGTCTTGTGGATTGAGGACATCTGTGCTTCAGTTTCACGTCTGATATATGCAAACGTACACTACACTGCTATCTACTTAGGCAGCTTGAGGTCATGGGTTCCAACATTCGAGACAAGCCATACTGCCCATGTCCCAGAGGGCACCAAACGGATATGATCTGTTATGACATTGGAGTGCCCAGTATGAGATCGCATACCACGTGGTTATTATTACACCGGCATTGTTTGTCCGGACTTCCGCTCGCCGATCCCTGGAATCAAGTGCGGATCGTAATGCTAATGCTAATTGCTTCCGTTTCATTAAACTTTAATCGATGTTACGCCTTGCACACGCACAACGGGATCACCTTTCCCTCTACTCATGTAGTTGAGGGACCTGAAGCTTAAACCTCTGGGCAAATTTATTACTTTGGCCATCACAATATTCTATCCAAAAGCGGAAAGTAACAATAGGCATTTTCAGAAATAGGTAAATAATCATTTAAATTACACTTCAAACTCAGAGTGTGGATAATTTTGTGCGCAAGCCCAATCCTACATTCTCTGCTAGCTATTGTAAATAGGGGAAGTATTATGTTCGACTCATAAATTCGATGTCGACATTTCAAGAAATGTATCTTTTGAATCCGAAAAAGCAGTTTTAAAAGAAGTTCCGTGTCTCTGTCTCTGTGTGTCTTCCTGTGAACAACATAATCAAAAAGAGAAGTCCGTTAAAATAGTTGGTGTTAAAATTTAATATCTCTCATGGAAGCGACCCAAAGATTTTGAAGAAAATTCCTCCAACCTAAATTATCCTTTACAGGCAAAGTGTTTAAAACATTTTGGTTTCTTCAAAAATAACTAACAGTTTTGAAAGTACTTAAGATATTATACGACAAATGGAATATATATTTTTAATTTTCTTGTAACAGATTATGAATTTTGCATAACCGATAAACAGTAAGACATAAACCAAACCTTACTATACCAAAAATATAGATATTGTTAAAATACACAAGTTGTGTCCAAATTAACTTTTTTTTTTTTTTTTTTTTTTTAAACGAACTATTTCGGAGATAATCCCCGTTATTTCTATAAGGTTTGTAATACCTAAAATTTTCTCAAATAAAAGGTCGTTATTCACATTTTTATCTCTTGGCCAGGCAGAGAGAACAGGATGTCAAATCTTTAAAATATTTGACTATCCCTCAAAGCATACTGTATTCCCCTACGAGAAAACAAGCAATAAGATAAATTGTGCAAAAGTTAATCTGAACTAACATGAACAAGATAGAGGAATAAGGGCTTGCAGGAATAGGTCATGTGAGTGCAACACATCAGATTTTATTTCCATGCAACCCACAGTTTCTATTAACCCTAGTATTCACCAACGGGGAAGGGGGGTATTTTATGCCCAATTTCTGAAATTTTTAAAATTCTATGTTTTAAGTTCTTGATTAAAGGCATGCACTTAATAATTATTGTCAATCACTGTTTCTACTATTGAATGGCGTAATTGTTTCAAAGCTTTCATTCTTTTGACAAACGATGAAATTCCAAGGTGACATCAAATTACTGCCCCATTGGTATAATATGATTCATGTAAAAAGGTAAAAAAAATACAGTCAAAGAACGTTACATATTACTTTAATAAACATGACAATATATAATTTGTTTCAACTCTCGAATTACTAAGGGGTACTTTATGCCCACCTTCTGTAATTTTTCAAATTTTCACTTTAAATTTTTTGATTAAGGGCATGCAGTTAATAGTTCTTGTTAATCACTGTTTCTACTACTGAATTGCGTACTTGTTTACAAAGTGAAGTGTAAATAGTTCAGTGCGTAAGCTGGAATGCATATTTTTGGTGTGCCCAGTGAAAGTGTGTGTGTACGTATGTATCCGTTTAGGGGAAACATAGTTCTGGTATGCCCAGGAGTGAATGAGTATGTGTTTATAAATGTGTGTATATATATATATATATATATATATATATATATATATATATATATATATGTTCTCGGTGACCTAATGATGGTCACCATATGGGCTTTTAATAAACTCCCAAATTATAAAAATATATAATTATAAATGAACGTTAATTGTGACCTCTAAGGCAGGTCCTTTGTACCGGGACCAGGCCAAACCTTCCCTGAATAAAGAAAAACTTTAAAAAACTGAACACATTACATACCAGATTAGCAAAAAAGAATCGGATGCGCTGCACTCAAATGCACTTCTTTACTCTTCCACAAAAGGTCTTGCAGAACCATAGGTATTACCCCATCTAGTTCATAATAATCGAGATAAACGTTTGTACAAATTATGTTAGTGCTAATTTTCTTTAAGGTACAATGGGAGTATGTGAATATAGTAGGCAATTTGTTAAAATTGGAAATTCCAAAAAATCCCCCCAATTTACACTACCCTTTAGATGTATCATTTTTAAAAAATGTTGATTTTGTCAAAAATGGCTTCTTTAGTTACTGTACCGTAATGTATTATAATATAATAGCTGAAAACAATTTCAATTAGATTCATTGCTTATTTATGCGTTATTATTGACCATGCTCAAGGCTTAATTAATTTGTATAATTACGTTAATTAAAATAGTTCGCGAGTGAAATGGTTTGTTATGTAGCACTCAAAATGTTATTTTGATATCAACAAATCATTAAAATCACATTGGAGTAGTTTTAAAATACAAATAACATAGGAGGGAAAAAACGATATTAATTCACAGTTACAGTTTTTTCGATCTTATTGTATCAATAACAGCCTAAACGGCTCCTTCACCTGGCAATTCAGCACGTATATGCATTTCTTCATGCCTAAGGTTTGTATGCTAATTATCTTACTAGACAAAGTGAAATTCACAGGCTTCCTCTACTCGCTTTTCTTTTACCTAATACATTCACATATCCTTCCCCACTTACCCCTCAACATGCAATTCATACCATTTTCAATGACTGAGATAGAAATGCCACACATTACATTCACACGGTTTTCTCTACTGAATTTTCTTTAATATAACACAATCACATCTCTTTCTGTTTTCGCTGTTGTACATAAAATTCATACAATTTTCTATGATTGAACACATTACATTCACACTATTATCTCTACACACTTTTATTTCATTGATCACAATCACACTTCTTACTCTACTCCCTCTTCTATAAACAATTCATACAATTTTACATACATTTCATATAGAAATGCAACTCGTACACTCACACAGCTTTCTCTACTTGCTTTTCTTCCTGGAGTACTTGGTGTTGTTCGAAAGTGCTTTTGCACAGTGTTTTCGCTTTTGATTTAATAATTTTGGAGTTTTTATGGTATACAGGCATAAGTCCAAAAGCTGTAGGGATAAAATCGTCAAACCATGGGCGACGCCGGGTGTTTCAGCTAGTATTTAATAAAGAAATGTGATAGGAAGTTTAAAAAACGTGCATGTGAGCCTCTATAGCAACAATTCCTAAAGTTAATGGTCAAAATGTTGATGAAGAGATAGTTTTACGTAATAAAAGTGCTAAGAAGGAATTGCATTAAAACGGAACAACGCTGGAATCTGAATTGCAGTATTCTTAGGAGCATTTAAATTGAGGTAGAGATATTTAAGTATTTTGGCTACAGATAAACCAAAATCACCAAATGAAGGTATAGAATGCCATTATAAGCATGGGGGTGGGGAAAGAAACCTTATGCCTCCGTGTGTGTGTGTGTGTGTGTGTGTGTGTGTGTGATTTCACCCAATTTCACAGGTACATAGCCATTTAAGTTCCGACGTTTTTAATACATAAGGGACAGAGAAATACTAAAAACTGAACATTTCGAGGTAATGTTGCGTGTACAGGAAGTTATTATTAAATAAACAAGGCTATTTTGGTCATCACGGCTTATTAATAATATACGAAACGCCTGTGGGATTTTGCCATTTTATTTATTCAGCATTTTATTCCAGGAATAATCATTTAGTCTGATTTTCCTGATGTGAGCGGATGTTTTCCTGTAACTCAATCTAATGGTCTCGCAGCAGAATATAAATGTATTCTGTGACTCCGCTTTAACAAGCTATACACGTGTGTTCTGTCGAAATTACAGGAAATGGAGGTTTATGATGGAAAGCATTTGCATGCAACTCATGCGAGAAAATTTCTGAAGCAATAATATGCTGGTGGTCAGCATTGCAATTGTATGAAAGGGACTGCAAATAAATACTAGCATTACAATATGGCCTAAGCACAACAATCCCTCTGCAATGGAACGATATACGTTTCATCCTATTGTGGTAAAATTTATATTTTCAATATTGTTTAACATCCTTTCTTACTTATGCCGCTCCTGGAAGTGAACATGATGCGTTAAGAAAGGAACTTTCGGGATAGAAAAGTTACGCGGTGAAGTTAAAGGTTGCTAGTTATGAGTATTAAAGAAAAACTGGAAACATGCCCAGTCAGGAAGTGTATGTCCACTCCTGACTGGATTTGAACCTTGGAGCTTTCGTTAACAATTTTGTGCTTGAACTAGCTCAGCTACTCCGGTCAATTTGTTACGAGGGTAATTCGGAAAGTAAGCTCCGAATCACCGTAATTCATCAAATGTCGCGCGAACATCGAAACACCGTAAAACGACGCCATTTGCATTAATAGTGTTGCAGTGTTCGGTAATATGTTTAAAACAATTGATGGGCCCTACTACTGTGAAATACGGTCTCTGGTTAGTTTTTAGCATCAAGAAACGGTTCAACAGTAGAGATTCATCGACAGATCAGTGAATTGCATGACCACAATACAAAGTGTGACAGTTTTCAAGGCTGTAATCAATACCGTGGATGAGAATATCTGTGAAGATCTGCAATTGATAATTTCTACTGGTTATCCAGTGGTTATTCTCATATGCAGCAGATTTCTATGACGTTAGCATACAAACGTCTGTGAACCACTGTGAGAAATTTTTAAAGAGGATTGAGAAGGCGGTAAGAAGCATTGGTTGCTATTCCTTGCTAGCGGGTTAAGTTTTTCATTGCTTGTCGCTATATAAACCACCAGTTCCTCGAGTATTTTACAATTTTCAAGTTCCTGTTCGTCAGTGTTCATCGAATGAAGGTTAGGAACATTGGGCCACGTATTATGCTGCGTAGTAGCCTAACCTTTCTTGCAATGGCTGCCATTTACGGGAGTCAGGTTACACAAGGAAATCCCTAAACAAATGTAGGTAATGCATAAACAATTCAGTGATGCCAACCTACTCAGCAGTAACTCAAACTAAACAAAATGAAGAGCAGGCTGTTGTTATTGAAGCCCACGGTGGAATAATAATATGGGATTACTTTATGCAAATGCTAAATTAAAGATGCTTCCAACATATGTTTTGTTTATCGCATTTCTAATACTAGAGTTTGCATGTATTTGGCCAGTAAATAAACTATTGACGAGACAGCCCCTAAAAATCCAACGATAGCACTTAATAATGTATCTCTAGAAGCGAGAACATTGTTTTTCAAGAATAAGAGTCATTCTCTCTAATGTATGTGTTATAATCCCGAACTCTAAAATTGAAACCCAATTAAGCAAGTATGATGTTACCCCGTGATATTCTTCAATCCATACATTAGAACGGGAATCTTACCCCAGGTTATACTCACATAATGAGTTTCGGAAGAAAAATGTGTGTGAAACCTGAAGATTTTGACAAATTATCGGAGAAGCATGAAATTCAATTTGAAGGCACCTCGTATTGAATATACAACTTCTGATATCCCTAATTGTTTCCTATGTAAGACGGATGGCCTTCTTGCAAAATAAAGCAAATATTTCCTTGAAGGCGCCCCTAACTAAGAACGCTGCAAAGAAATTATAGTTCTATGTACAAACTTAATAACTGCATAATGATCTCTCCAGCCTAAACACCATATTACCAAAATACCTAACCACAACCTCTAGTAGACATCTGTGCTAGGGAGAGCCAATCTGCAGGAACTAAAAGACTCCTTTCAAATAATCCATTATTATATCAGGTGTCAAGCGCGTCCGATCGTTCTTCCAATTGTACTGACAACACGGTCGATGAAGACACTCGCCACAAAGGGCCAACAAAGCTGTGCACATATCCAAAAGAAGACAAAAGTCAGCAGTAATCCCAGAAATAAGTGAATAGCTGTTAGTTGTCCAGAAAATCGTGAATGACTCACCAGAGGATTATGTCCTCGTTTACTAGAAGCTTTATTAAAAATAAAATAGGAGTTGACACAGACTCCATAGCACTTGAGCACACCAAGAATCTTAAAGATCTAGCAACAATGATCAATATATCCCAATTATACGGATCGACCATCAAAAGTAGAAGCTCTGATATACAGAAGAAATTACTCAAAATAAATGAAAATCAAAAGACAAAGAATATTACAAAATATGGATTCAACAATTTTGCAGAGGATCCTTAAGGGCTCTTGACCTAAATATGAATACCTAGAATTATTGGTTAAAAACTGAACGTCTTAACGGTCTTTTTTTTTTTTTTTTTTTTTTTTTTTTTTTTTTTTTTTTTTTGCAAGAAACAAACCTTAAAATAACCATGTGGCTAAATTACGTGGCTATAATGCTTATTATTCTAACCACAAAGATGCATCTTGTGCAAATGGCGGAGTAGCAACTTGCGCTAAAAGTACCATCACAAAAAGAACGCCCTTCTGAATACCGTGTATGAAGCAGTTGCAGTATCTGTTACACCAGGCGTACTTGTGTATGTAGTGTATGTTTACCAAATAGTAATGATATCAGCCCCTCTGCTCTATATGAAATAATATTACAATTACCAAACCTTTTATATTATTGGGAGATTTCAATGCACACAGCAGTCTTTGGGGAGACAAAAGCACTGATACAAGAGGAAAAAATATTGAAACCTTGGTGTTTAAATCAGAGTTAATTTTACTTAAAAATAGTAACCTCACGCATTATTCCATAGCAAGTAATACTTTCAGCTGCATTGGTTTAACAATCTGTTCCCCTGATACAGCAAATGGTCAGCTTATATAACAGCATTTGTCAGTGATCATTTTCCTATTTTAATCAAAAGGGAAAGTGCACTTTTTGTGTCTTTTCAAATTCCTAAGTGGAATTTAGAGAAAGCTGATTGGTTATTATACACAAAACATCATTGCTTACAGTTAATCACAGGTTTATTCAAAGTAAATGTTGGAACGCGCACCCATTGCGATTAACACAGAGTGCATCGGCGTGCCCTATTGTGCCGTACTCTTGCAAAGACACTAGCCATTTTTCTGGTTTAAAAGTTTATCAGTCTAATTTTGAATCGTAAAGCTATTATTATCTGTAAACAATGAGATATTAGTATTTTGTTTTTGCGTTGTGTGTTTATTTCTTGGATTAAATGTGTGTGCCTTACTAAGATAAATGCAACCTAATTTGTATTGTTGACTTTGCCGTAAATACCTGAACTGGCTGGGAGGCTGTAGTCTATGACATCTTGTCTAGCGCTTAAACGAGGCACCGCACCTTAACAAAAAGTGTTTAAAATAAGGTTATCTATGAGCTCCCAAAGTTTGTCAGTCTAATTTTGGTAATCCTTTATAACACACGTACTGTAAACTTACTAGCTGTTATTGCTGATATTTGAGTTTTGCTGTTGATATAATGTTATATACACCACTTAATATTCATGTATTGGCTATAATATAATCTTAAAGTCGTGATAAGACCCAGTAGTTCAAGCGACTATAAATAAAAATTTAATAACAAATTTAAGCAAAGATGGCAACTATGGTGAAAAATAGAGAAATATATAAGGGATTAAATAAAACAACCATTTTACAACTGACTATGGTGATTTAATGTGTATAAAATTGCCTTAGCAAACAAATTATAAGCCCAGTAAGATGATCCATGGCTCAAATACCGTATCCCGGCCAATCCGCTGGGGATGTTTTCATAGTTGCCATTAGTTGCCATGAAAGGACCAGATTGGATATTCACTATCAGAACTCAAAGCTTTGCTCACATAGTTACTCAACCAGGGGTATCTGTGCACAAGTATACATTCGAATGGCTCAGCAAAGCGCCTCAGTCGTGAATGTAGACACCGAATTGGATATTTAATACCACAAGCCAAACTTCCACCTTAAGTCTAAAACAATAGTATAAATGAAAAATGAATGCCAATAGTGGATGTGTATCATCTCTCCATAGATACAGGTAGACTGGATGGCAATATAATGCCATGTGTCCGTTACAGAGGTGGAGGTACAGTTGTCCTGCACTGCTCCCTCTATGGACTCGTGACGAAACAGGATGGCATGGTTAGTTATGACACCTTGAAGACTAATTGTAGGCCACGCATCTATAATCAAAATGTCATCGTAGTAGCCATAGCAGGTGGTTAACTTTTGGATTCCTTTAAATGGTGGACCATGAGTTCAAGTCCCTCTCTGGACTTAGGCGTTTATGTTGTGTAAATGTATAAACAAACACGCAATGAAAAAAACAAAAAAATAGCAAACACGTTTAATATGCCACAAATAAAGTTGTGGAGATTCTCTAAAGAAAGGTAAAGAAAATGTAGCATAGGATATAAACAGTGTGGATGTTCGTCTCATGAATATCATGAGGCAACTGACAAAATATTTACATTCTACAAAGGAGAACAATGTAAGCTCGTGGTAATTTCATTTCCCCTCCCGTTTTAATATTATTTTCTAAAAAAAGGTTTTGCATTACTTTCGACTAAATTAAATGAAAAAGTAAGAAATCTCTAACGGTCAAGATAATTTAGTTAAAATTTATAACCGTTGATTCCATATTTATCTGGGCTCAACAGAAAGCACTTGGCACCTGTGCTATATATCATCAGAATTTTCCACCTATTTATTGAATTGCCTTCTTGTAATATCTTGACATTCAGCCATAGGAAACAAGAGCAGGTTCTCGGTATCTGTTTGCTAAAACCACAACACTGCACCTCATAAATCAGATCCTATATCCACAGCCAATAAATCCCTCAGCTAGGCGGCACTGCAACTTGCAAATACAAGCCCCAACTTCCTTGTTAATGTCCAATAAGGGAAAATTGTTATAGGCAATCTAGGAGATTCGATAACAAGCACGTGAATTATGGGGAATATTAACTCAGTTAACCCTTATCATCCGATTTCTAGTTATTTAAGTATTTCATCTCTGAGCCTTAAATTAGAACCGCTTCCTTATCTACCAGTTCCAGATACATTTCGCTGTGATAATTATAGTTATTATACTGATTAAATACAATATACAGTGGAACTTGGATAATTTGAACATTAATTCGAAGATTTTTCCTGGTCCCTTGAATTTTGTATTAAAGCAATGTTAAACGCTCACGTGTAATTGGAACTTCGTATTTTTAATTCCAAGTTTTGGTTCAAAAATGTCAGTAAAAAATTCTCTAAAAGAGGAAATTTGATATGATAGCTTCGTCCATGTGTTTCTGCAAAAGGGGTGATCACTTCGGCGTTGTTTGTTTTGTCGGAATGCGGTTGAAATGTGGTTTGAGGGGTACAATAGTTTTCCTAGGTGCCGCCCTTGAGGTTCTTTATCTGCTCCCATATCCCCTTCTTTAAAACAAGTGCGCCTTTAGTTGTCCCTTGAGATGCCTGCAGCTCAGTTTGTTGCAATCAATGCCAAAATGCCTTTTAAACCCCGTGTCCAATACTATCTTTCACAAAAGTACATACCAAACTTCAGTGAGACTGAACTAAGGCTCACATAACTCTCAAGCGTATTTGCATAGATGGTATAAGAATTAAATTACTCAGATACAACGATATGCGGAATATAAATACCTTAAGGAAGAGTTTTATCAGAAATAGATTCCATTAGTTCAATTTTATATTTCGTATGGGTTATGTGGGTAATGATAATCCCGTGAAGAAATAAAAAAGAAAACAGGAAATAAAGAAGAGGACTTTAAATGAGATTCGAAATAATGTTAGCCCACCACTGTTGATTTGAAGGTACTCGTCTTAGGCAGTTCCACAGCAGCCAAGACACGACCTTAGTCTCACTGATTAAACTTACGTTTTAAGTCTAGCACCCAACAGTGGCATAATTTTAGTTCCAGTTTACAACTGAATAAATTGTCCACAATAAGAACATACTTTCTGCAGGTTCACTGAAACTAAATTTGCAATGTTCGCCCGTTAATGTGGAAGGATTGCTGAAATATTGCTTTTCAAAACTGCGAGATGAGCCCATGGCTACCATTTCCTCTGAACAGCCAGGTAAGCATATAAGTAAGTTAATTCTCATACCATCTATGCAAATACGCCTCAAAATTAGGTGACCCTTCGCGCAGGTCTCACTGAAGTTGGGATTTACTTTTGTGAAAGATAGTACAAGACTACCTTTTAAGGAAAGAGCCGCCATCATTCGAGAAGTTGAAAAGGGCTTGAAGCAAAAATGTGGAATTGCGAAAGAATGCGGGATACAGCCGAACACTTTGTCAACTTATCTGAAGAATGAGGAGAACATATTTTTATGCAGTATCTCGAAAATAAAAATGGGAAGAGTCGAAAAAGAGTGAGACAGCCGGAAAATTCTTTTAGAAGGAGCTTTTATAATTCTAATATTTGGAAATTTCATCTTTTCCCTTGTCTTTGCCTCTCATTTTCTTTACGTATCCTGTTCTGTAATTTTTAACGTGCTTTAATCGGTCATATCAGAGATGAATAAAATGCGTGGTTCGTAATCCAGACCCCTTTAATGTGACCAGGTGGGTCATTTTATGTTGTATTATCTTCAATATATTTAGTTCATCTTCAGGCAAAGCCTATACAATTACTCAGGCAATAACGATGAGAGAATCAAATGTATGGCGAAGGGAATGCACAAATTGATACTTTGTAATCTCTAGTGTTCTTCCTCTGTGATGCATATTTGAAGCGCTAATATTGGCAGGTACATCAAATAAAATGTTGAATAAAGTATTAATTAACAATTTATGAGCTGATCAGTTTCATAAATTAAGTACCGGTAATTTTAATTGAATGAGCGTTCCATTAAGTTAACTGAATCAGTATGAAAGCAATATGAAGGCAATACTAATATATTATATCCCCCACCCTGGTGCACTGTGTGTTGGATAGACCCTGGTGTTTCAGTTCTGGGCTTGTGTTCGAGCCTACCCATAGGATATGAAAAAAACTATTTTGTTATTTAACGACGCTGTCAATTGCCAGGATCACATCAGCGTCGCCGGTGTGCCGAAATTTTGTCCCACAGGAGTTCTTTTACATGCCAGTAAATCTACTGACATGGAGCTGTCGTTTTTAAGCACAATTAAAAACCATCGGCCTGGGCCGGGTTTGAACCCACGACCTTGGGATCAATAGGCTAGCATCTAACCAACTGAGCCACCCAGACCGACCCCATAGGATATGTATTTTCTCGCTCATGTAAATCGTTGTTTCGTACGATCGGTTATTATCAGTCGCTAAAGTTAAAATGATATTAAAAATTGTTTTTGAAATTGTTGCATTTATCGCACGGGGAAGATTATTCTTTGAACTATAACCTCTGTTCGGATGCGTTAGTGCTAATGAAAGTTCCTAAAAAGTAATGTACAAAAACTGTTAATTCAAAAGTTTTGGGTTTAAACTTGTTGATTTAGACATCTAGAGTGTTTCTAACAGGACAATGTCCTTTTACCAGCTCATGGTCTTGGAGGAACGTGCGGGAGAGTAGAGACATGCTAGTAGTGTAACCAGAGTTTTGTAAACTTCCGGGCAAACGTTGCTCTGCTGGTCATGTTGCCAACGTAGTTAAAATGCTATTCAACTTTGTTTACTCCATGTTAATTTCCCTTAATTTCAATTGTAAAGCTGTACTTGTCACTAGTTTTATGTCGGAAGCACTGCTTAAAGTAGTTTAGAAGAACAAAATCCTTCACCTAGAAGTGTTGTGAAACCTGCATTGATATTGTGATTTAGAGTGACAGTTCTATGTGTAAAACACAGCTTTATAGGATGATTGAAATAAACGAACTAAGGGAGCTCTTAAAGCCCACACATTTCTGGTTATATTGGGCTATATTGTCGTTTGCTTAACCGTATACATGTGTGATCTAAATCCCTAAGAACAAGCCTGAGCCAAGGTAAAATGAACACTTAAAGTAATGTAACAGGTGACTTATTCTTACAGAAGTTTTCACGATAGCTACACCACTTGAGACCGAAATAGACTGTCAGGGTTTTATGAAAAATACAGAAAAGGCAGAAAATGCTCAGTGGGAGAAAGACGGAGTAGTTGAAAACTTCGTTTACGTTTTACAAGTTAAACATACTACATGAACGGAAAATAACATTTACATTATGCTATTTAGTGTGATTTCTTTACTTTAACCTAGCGTGAATCTACATTCCAAAGTTGGCACCAATATCGCGAGCGCGATTACAAATACAACTCATGCTTCAGATATTGCTGTTTACCTGGAATTGTTTACCGATGCACTGACTGGCAGCATTCTTGCCAGGAATTATTTACTGCTTAACAAACTGTTAACTATCCAAATAAGAGATTGTTCCGCCAACGATATGCTCTACCTGCACAATCATTTTATTTGGATAGCACATTAGTGTTTCTGTGGTCCCAAATAACAGACAGTAGCTGATGTCTAATGCACGAGGGAAGAAAAAGCAGAAGAACAAGAAGGAGAAGAAGAGAAAGAAGAAGAAGAAGAAAAGAAGAATTCCTGTTAAACCACCTGCTGTTAAATTGGAGTCACAACGTTTCAATTCCCTGTGGTGCACTTTTCCCAGTGACTAACATGTTTGTTTTTCGTTTAATCGCCTGTAAATTCTACCACAAGAAAGCATAGCCGTTATGTACAACACCTAAAATGTTTACCATATGAATATACTTACGTGCAATATGAGAAATGAAACACTCGAATATTCCTCGCTAGTCCTAATAACAGCGAGACAAAACAGGTTCCTCTTTGTAATGGGTACGGCCAATGATTCCTTGTTCAGTTCGCTAGAGCATGAATTGCTTCTTCTGTCACGTGCTGCAATTAGTAGCTGTTACGGTAACAAATGAACGTTTCTCTTTTGTTCTCCAAGACGAAACACGAACGTAACTTCATCCCTTGATACAAACATCTTTTTGAAAATTGCAGATGGAGCATTGTTTATTCAACCCTGAGCCGTGGTGCCTGTAATTTCCTTAATGAAACCCTACTGTCAAGTATACTTGCCTATCTGTTCTCGCTTTAAGTTGCAGAACAAGGCCAGCGTAATAAGGATTTGTTATCGGGCTTGCAATAATAGGATGTTTTGTTCCAGCATCCCACCTCCCCTCTAACGTCAAGGAAGGCGATGGTTTTTTGTTTCTACGTGTGCTTTGGTTTCTGTGGCAACGCTGTATTTGGGATTAGAACATGAAGCACACAGAGAGAAACTCGAGTGCCTACTTGCCCAAGAGAGTCATTGTGGTCTCTGTGTTCGTAAAGTTGGAAAGAGAGGCAATGAAGGAAACAAAATAAAAACGCAGAAAAAGAACGAAAGAAAAAGGGAAATGGATACTCAAAGCTGAGAGGATGTTAAGCAGATTTGTGGCATTTTTATACTAATATTACAAAGGTAAAATTTCAGTGTGTTTGTGGTTGGGGGGGGGGAGGGGGGGGCTGGGGTTTACAAAGTAATCTTATAAACCACTCAACGAATATGGATAATTATGACCCTGAAAAAGAATGTGCTTTCTAATGACCATATATAGGATAAAAATAAATGTTTTATGACAGATGTTTGATACTTTCCTTCAAATTGATGTCATCCAGTTTCACCTAAATATTTTCGAATATGTCTATTATCGAATATTTTATCCGCAATGCATGCTACATCAGTTCAGCATTTTGAACACCTACTCTATGAACGAAATCAGTACATCAGTACTGTTTAATAATAATAATAACAATGAAAATAGTATCACAGTAATAAACTACATATAACAGTTACAGAAATATTGATATAATATTGATGATAACAGCAACATTAAAAAGTAATAATAACAACAATAACAACAACCACAATAATAATAATAATAATAATAATAATAATAATAATAATAATAATAATAATAATAATAATAATAATAATAATAATAATAATAATAATAATAATAATAATAATAATAATAATAATAATAATAATAATAATAATAATAATAATGATAACGATAATGATAATGAAGAATAATATAACGGAATAATAAATACAACAAAAATCTGATGTGTTGCACTCACATAACTTGCTCTACTCTTGTACTAACCATTCTTACAAACTCTTATCTCTATGTCTGCCTCATGCTAGTTGAGATAAATATTTATAAACATTATCTTATTGCTTATTTCGTTGTAGGTGCAAGGGGAATGTTAGAATGCAGTAGACTTTGTGCAATACTCAAATCCTTTAAAGCTTTGAGATTCTGTTCTCTTTGTACACTTAACATAAAACAATGAACAACGATGATCCATTTACAAAAGCTTGAAGTTATCCGAAACTGACACACATAACAAGGAATATCTCCGAAATGGTGCACCCTACAAGAAAATTTATTTGGGCATAAATTGTGTATTTTAGCAAGATCTACATTTTTGTATAGTATGATTTGGTCTATCTGTAACCAGTGATGCAAAAGTCGTCCAGAGTAAATACGACGACAGGGGCTATAACCAGAAAATTAAATAACAATATCTCAAACATATGACATTTTAATCAAAATCGTTAGAGCCATTTTCAAGAAAATCAACACTTCCGAAAAATGTTCTATGCAAAGGGTAGTTTAGGGTGGGGCTATTTTCTTTATAATGTTCGTGTCGCATCCTTGAATGACATTAAACTTAAATACCAACATCGGTTTTAACCGACTTTTCGTTTTTGATCTATGTTGTCCACAGACTGACACACATACACACACACACACACACACACACACACACACACACACACACACACACACACACACACACACACACACACACACACACTCATACACACGGACTTTTTTCTAAAAATGCTTTTGTTTTTGGATTCAGGGGGTCTCAAAGCATATTCCACATCGAAATTTTGGGTGGAATACAATACTTCCTCTACTAAACGTAGTAGAGAAGGTAATAAATGCATCTGCAAATTTGGACTACTTGAACGCAATTGGTTTGTGAGAAAAATGAGCTCATAAAAGGAAGGCGTTTAACATAGTTTCTTGCTGAATGTTAATAACAAGAATACTAATATTGATAGTAAAAGTAATAATTTCTAACCTTAACTTCCGGTATGTGACCTTTTTGCCTTGAACAAGTGTACCGCAATAATGATAGTCATTATAAAGGGCATGAAACATAACTTTTGTGTACACAAAGTATATTTAGTAATATACATTACATTTTATCATAGTGTCCTTTTAAATTTTTGAAACAATAGTCAGCCGACCCCGCCAGTGCCCATCCATATTGATGTGCACGCTGGAATCTCGGGAAGGGCAACCATTTGATATGCCTAGGAGTGCAGTTTGAGTATATTGTATCTCAATCAGGCAAGCTAATGCCAAAGTTGTAATACTTCAACAGCCACTGACATTAGTAAGAAAGCGTAGGAAAAAATTTTCAAGGCGTGGAATCCATTGTAAACGGGATCCCCCAGGAAATATGACAAAACTGTTCAGTTTTTTTTTTAAAGAAGTATTCGTTCCGTATGCTAGAGCATGAAATCTATGACATATGGACCGTTATGGTCTTCATAGCGATAAAGAACATATTCAGGGACTCCTGGAAGAACATCATGACCCTGAGGAGCTGGTGGTAAACATTATACTAGCAGACACAGCGTACGAATTTCAGCCTCTCGATAACTATTTCTTCCGGATGTTCAAATATATGACACGTGAACTCTCTCATGGCGTTGAATTTGTCACCGGGATGTTAGGTTGCAGCTACGGGTCAATATCCTCAAACTACAATCCTTGGCGTACAACAGTTTCTCTCTCTCAATGCGGATGGGTACTGGCCGGGTCAGTGCTGAAAGACATTGTGAACATTTTTAGAACACAACTGACTATTGCTTCAAAATGATAAATGAGAAAGAACAGTTGTTATCAAATGTGGTTGGTGTACAGAAAAGTTATGTTTCCGCACTTTTTAATAATTACCATTATTTCACTGCATTTCTTGAAGCTAAGAACGTATATTAAGATCAAAATTTGTTATTCTTATTTTCATTATTAGTATTATTATTAACATTTAAGAAGAAAACATGTTCCAACCCTCCCTTCTATGAACTGCTATCCTGCACTTTCACATCCCAATATTTGCAGAATAGATGCTACCTCTACATCTGTTGCACAGTAGGTTTTGGTCAATTTCATACGGTTGAGTCTTGATGACGCTTGATACAAAGTCATCAAGAGTAAACAGGACTACATAGACTATAGCCAGAAAATTCAAAATACACATTTAATTTCCTATAAAATATCTTTAATATATGGCGTTTTAATCAAAATCTTTACAGCTGTTTTTAAGAAAATCGAAATTTTAGAGAAATTTTCCATTTAAAGAGTTGTTTACTTTGGAGTAATTTTCTTCAAAATCTTGAAGTCGCACCCTTGAAAGATATTAAACTTAAATACCAACTTTGGCTTTTAACCGACTTTTCAGTGTTTAGTTATTTTGTTCACAAATAGAAAGACACAGGCACGCGCGCGCGCGCACACACACACACACACAGACACACACACACACACACAAACACATACACACGGACTTCTTTCTAAAAATGCTTTTTTTTTTGTTAAGGGGGTCTCAAAACATGTTTCCGGTGAAATTGCGACATGGAAATTTTGAGTAAAATGCAATACTTCCTCCACTTACTATACGTGGTAAAGAAATTAAATGACACAAAAAGGCTAAACAAGGACTATGGACCAAAAACAGGGAAAAGGGCAGAAAAGGAATAATAAAATCCACCATTTTCTAGCCTGTAATGAGCCATTTTATGTTAGGCCTCGTCTGCAGTCAGACGAAATCTGAATGCAATGTAACCTTTTCTCTGCCTCTGGAAAGCAGTAGCATTACAAACAGCTGCGATCCAGCTTAGAGACCAGTGGATATTTCTCAGAGTCTGGCGCAACTTTGAGACGCCATCCACATAAGATTTACACAGCTCTACCTCGTATGTCTCTTCTACATTGAGGTTAACATCTATATAACTACACTTGTAATGGGATCTTTGATCTATGTATTCTGTTATAATATAATCTCGTGTGAGCACACTAAAATGTTCTTTGCACAATGGTGATTTCTGGTTTCCGCAACGGAAAAAGAAAGTGGGTCCCAGAGTCCTCCGTTATATACATACATGCATCCGCTGCTAACAAAGAAGATTTATTATTCAGAAGTTTCCAGGCCGTTTATCTGTGCTCTGGGAATGTCCCCTACGTCCCAACAAAAAGAAGCAACAATAACGTGAGGCGGTCGCGTAATGCTCTCGCACACATACACACATTTCTGTTGCCAGGTTACCGCAGAACAAAAGAAGAGCGACAGCGCGAGTGCAGATTTGTCAAGCAGCCATGTTAAAGTCGCCTGACGTGCGCTTCATGTGTTATCAGCTGGAAAAGATTTCACTGCCACCGGAGCAGCAAAACTTAAGTTAGTTTAGAAAATGACTTCAAAATACCAAGATACTTCGCAGAATGCAGAACTTCGAAGGTGAAACCTGCATCGCTATGGAAGCGAGAAATTCATTGTTCAAATTATGTGGAGCATTTATAGCATAGGTAGATGCTTGAGTGAATATTGTCATCCTCTACATCTCGGAAATCTCATATTATCCGGCAGAGAAGAAGTCTTTGCTTTCAGATAGATATGCCTGCTACCGGATTTGGTTTGAAGCATTCATTCTCATTTTCTCCCTTCTTACAAGCATCTTATGAGAACATACAACATATATGTTAAACAACTCAACTTAATTCAAAGTCTTGCTTCCTCAAATTATTCAGATTACCCTAACTTCATTAATTTTGCTGCAGTAACCTGGGTAGACAAACGATTTTGGCATTATCGTATTGATTCCTTTTAGTGGAGGGGTCTTCGGTCAAGGGCCATTTAGCCATCAGGGTACCGATTATACAAGGTATTCGAGGTATGAGTGCACAGAATTTAACGGTGACTTCTTGATGTTAAGCTGAATGATAATTTCTCTACCAGTTACTTTTACAGTACATTTTTCCAGAAATAAAAAATAAAATTGGGAAACATTTGTTTGTCCATATGTCATCAGTAATTTATGGTTTAATTCTGAAAATAGCATAGATTAAATAACTGGATTCTGGCGTTCTATTGGGTAAATTTGTTAACATACGCCTGGCAATCACGTAACTTTGGCGTGTGTTTGAAGTAGAAGGGGATCACTGCTGGACAAGAAAGTCACCCTCCTCTTTTCCTTGCAATATCTGTAGCGGGATAAATCAAATCAATTGCTAAAGTAAATTCTTAAACAAAATATTCGCCAACCGATCATTCCGTGTGGCAGGTAGAGGCGTGTATCAGCTAGAATTTGCTCCAACTCAGGGTAAAACCATCATTAAGGTGACGACGCAGACAATGCTGGACAAAAGGCGAAAACTCCTTTTGTGCCTTTTGTTAGGCTAATAGGGACGCCATGTGCAGTGAGGCGGAATCCCCTTCTGGAACTCCCGCCACAACCAGGCATGCCTATAAGTGGAAATTCGGAAGCCGCGCGTACAATATGAATTTCCACCAATCACTGCAAACTGCGTGGACAGAAGGTAAGGGTATAGTCAGGGGAAACGGGAAAGTTATAAAACCGGCGAACACGCATTTTAAAAGCCCAGTCATACAATACACCCCGAGCCCAGTCCTGTGATACAGCGCAGTCCTGTGATACACCCAGTCAGTCATGTAATACACCCAGAGGAGTCCTGTAATACACCCCGCGAGTCCTACAACACACACCGAAAGCCCTACAACACACTCCGACATTATTACAACACCCCTGCAACATTAGTATCAGCGCCGGCCAGTACCGCGAGGAAAAGTCAGTGACAAAGTCGATAACAAAGGGTATATGGTAGGAAGAGTAGCATTTACTGTGGACTGGAATAAAAAAGTTTCATAATAATAACTGTGGTTATTATTTCTTCAACACCCACGAGATAAGATCTCAGCCGAGGCAATCTGTGTGAGACCTTTAGGACGACCAGCCGCAAATGACGCCATTCAACGTGGGGCTCGAAAGAACCACAACCAGCAGCAACGGACACCAACGCCAACAAGCGTGAAGGAAGACACCACATCAGGAACACACCACACAACAGAAGCGAGAACGTCCAGAACTTCCAGAGCTTCCATAACGTCCAGAACCTCCAGAACTTGCAGAAGGTGCCGCAGTAAGTTAAAAAAAAAAAAAAAACTCTAAGTGAAAGTGTGTAGGAAAATTGCATCTAGATATTTTCTTACAGGGTTAAAAAAAATATTGTAAATATAGAATTAAATACGAAGAGCTTCCATAAGAGGAATTTAAAATAAACAGCTGATAGGGTAGAGTTAAACAGTTTATGACTTTTTTATGACTTTGAGAAACGGGAAGAATTACGGGAAACCCATTAGTATGGAATGCGAGAATCAGATGTCCGCAGAAGGGCCCATTATGTATGAAAGTGAAAGGAACAACCCAAGTCAGGTAGATGTAGCAGGACTGCTTAGGCAATTAGCTGAAAGTATTAATGGACTTAAAGGGGAACTCCAGGCCAATAGAGAGTAAATATCGAATAGTAATAAAGAAATTAAGAGGGAAATAGAAAATAGCAATAGGGCAGTTAGGGAAGAAATAGAAAATAGCAATAGGGAATTAGACGTAAAGATACAAAATAAATTAGCGCAGCAACAGGAGGTACTGGAAGACATTAGAATAGGTCAAAATCAGATGCAGGAAGATTTCCTCTTAATCAGGGCAGAACTAAAAGGTACGCAGGCAGAAATAGAACATTTAACAGAGAAAGTGGAAGCTCTTCAATTAGATAACCTAGATATAAGAAAATACGTGAGTGATGGGCTGAGGAGAAATTGCATATCAATGGAGAACAAGATAGATAAAGATCTAGAATTAATCAGGAATGACATGGTTAGGGAAATAGAGTCAGTAAAAAGCAATATGGCGGAAACGCTGGCGCAAATGTCCGAAGCCCAGAGCTCCCATAGTGACAAGATTACTGAAACTGCACGTGACATTGCTGATATGAGGACGCAAATACAGCGGGCCTCTGTAATGAATGAACCAGTTCACACCAGCGTACGCACAGCCATCTCACGTGCAGAATCAAATAACAGCCATAGCAATGTAAGAGGGACGCCGCTAACAGTGCCACGTGAGAGCAATATAAATGTTCCGTATGAAAGTGCAAACTACATGCAAAACATGCGTTTTCAGTTTTTAAATGAGATAGCAATCCCATCGCTTGATGACGCACATGACAACGCCCAACAATATATTTTAGACCTAGAAACATATTTTGAGATGAAGTCTGTCCCCGACCAGTTCAAGTTAATGGTCATTAAAAAGGGTTTAGTGGGGAAATGCCTGAATTGGTTTAGGCTCACACTGGGCGACCGAGTCCCTTATGAGCAATTTAAAATGGCTTTCCTTGCCAGATACTGGAGCACCCAGAAACAGTGCAACGTAAGAATAAGGGTAAACAATGGCAGATATAATAGTCATAGTGGGGAGAGTATGGTGGACTATTTCCTTAAGCTTGCACAAGAGGCCAAGCCATTAGACCCACCAATCAGAGAGGAGGAATTTATAACCCTCATGGCGTCGCACTTCCCCGAGCACATTAGAAATCATTTAATTGTTGCCAAACTCCGCCACCTCAATGACGCAATTGAGTTGCTAACCGCCTTCCAAGGGGAGAGAACAGAGTGCGCACCTAACACTCAGAGGCAGCATCTCAGTGGGAGCGGGGCACGAACTGCCCCCAGTTACCCGAACAGACGACACCAGCATTACAATACAGCTGACCGGCACCGTGACGAAAGGCCCCGACATCCGTTCGGCGGAGGAAATCGCCGATACGACGGTCCGAACCACCATGCTCAAGCGAACCACACCAATGAGGGGAGAATGCATTTCATGCGTTATCGGTGGAACCATAACAATGACAGGCAACCGAAAAGATGGCAGAACCGACGGAACGATGTTCGTCCAGACGCAGGCAACGCCTACCAAACAGACCGACGAGATGAGAGTGAAAGTCCGTTGACCTCGAGGGAAAGGGAACAATGGCACGGTACAGGTCCATCCCAGAATGTAAGATTCAAGGCTCCCGTAAAATGTACCCAAGAAGCTGACCGGGGTTCTTTAAACTAATAAACGGGGACATAAATTCTCCGATATGCGCCCCGAATGATGATGAAATTAACAGAAATGAAAAGGAGAATGACATGGGTCTATCAAATGACAATAAGGACAGCGCAGAGCATCCCGAAGCTAAAAGGAATTTAAGTAAAAATAGAATGTGTGACATTGTGGATAGGAGGAATGGATTATCACGCAATAGTGGATACCGGGTCTAATGTGACAGTCTGCAGTCAGGAATTATTTAACAATTTGAAATCGCGTGGGCTGAAACTACAAACACTACCTGTCTCTAATGTATACTGTGTATTGGCCATCGGTAGAAGCAAAACGAGAATAACTCAACAAGTATTAATAGAGACCGAAATTAAAGGGGTGAAGTTGGATATTATTGCGCTAATTGTGCCAAGGTTGTCGACGGAATTAATTATCGGGTCAGATTTCTTAATGGCCACGCGGGCAAACATAGACTTCGGATGTCAAAGGATGCAGATCACCGCACAAGAAAAGATCTTTTCAGTTCCATTCACGCAAATGACAAGAGATGATAAAGAGAGTTTCGGAGACGGAGAAAACATACAAAATGCAGAATTCTTTGTAGAAAGAATACCCATCAAGAATAAGTCCGATGGGAATAACGAGTACGAAAGGGGAAATGAAGAGCTATGGATAGTTGATGATGATGATGATGATAATGATAAACACGAAAGTGAAAGTTATTCTCGCAAAACTCCGTTCGAGGAACAGGTGTTAAAACAGTATAGCATGCGAGTGCAGGTAATACGAGCTCGAAATGAATGGGCAGACGGTAATGTACAGGCAATTAGTGGACAGCCGGAATACGAGGTATTTGACCTGGAAACCAGTTTATTGGGAAGGATATGCCCAGTAGTCGAAAATGTCCCGGCGTTGAATGAAAGTAAAAGTGCTAGTAAGACGACACACACACTGAATAAAATAAATGCGATAATTTCCCAACCCGTGTGAGATTGTGAACCAATTCGGGCCACTTGCATTTGAAATAAGGGAAATAAAAAGCTATAAGAACCTGGGCCGTTACCACCTTTCACTGCTAAGACCCTTCAGGGAATAGAAAATAAAAACCAAATCGCATGTGGAGCAAGGAAATGCACTAAATAAATAATTTTAAACAAAATTTATACCTCACGGGTAAGGTGGAAGATTGCATTAAACGTAGTAATTAGTAAATTGTAAATAGTAGATCCTGTAAATATGACGCAATCACGTGACACTGGAAAGCGAG
Source organism: Tenodera sinensis (assembly GCA_030765045.1). Taxonomy (NCBI): domain Eukaryota; kingdom Metazoa; phylum Arthropoda; class Insecta; order Mantodea; family Mantidae; genus Tenodera; species Tenodera sinensis. The sequence goes on along the minus strand of CM060965.1, from coordinate 141,598,442 downwards.
ACCTCTCAGATAGGCTGTTTGGCGAAAGGAATTCCAAATGAATTGTAATAATAGAATTGCCTACTTTCGTCAGAACTAGTATACTGAAATATTGCCAGCAATAAGAATAAATGAATGACAACTCTGGTGACGTGATAACGGTAATTCATATATTGACACACAGTTGGTTCACACAGACCTTAATTTCCGAAATCTTCAAATACCAAGGACATGTAGCCAATGCCGTGTGAAAAGGCCTAAAGATGTGAACCGAAGTAAAAGTGTCAAGGAAGTGATAGTTAAAGAAAAAAAAAATCCAGGTCACTTTCATATGAAATATGTACGCCAATTGTGCAGATCATTCATGTAAAGTATGTATAAAATTCAAATGACTATATATGTGTGTATTCCATGTAAGTATGTTTCACATGAAATATGTAAAATTCGAAGGGCTATTTATGTATGTGTATATAGGTATTCAAAATATGTCATTCAAAAGGGTAGGTAATCTGTTATTCATATATATGTGTATTCCACGTGAGTATATGTCACATGAAAGATGTAAAATTCGAAGGGCTATTTATGTATGTGTATATGTGTATTCAAAAGATGTCATTCAAAAGGGTAACCTGTATAATATGTTCAGTATGTAAGATATGTAAAAAAGGGAATACTCAAGTATCGAACCATATACCCATTGCGCCGTCGTATGATAAAAAAAACACTGACTCGCCGACAACCCGGAAAATGTAAAAAGAGAAAAGAAAGAAATTTTAAAGTTCAGTGGGAGACGAGCTCTGAACAAATCAATTCCTACCGATGGTGGTAACTGATTTCTTCATAGCGGGGCATTTGTAGCGGGATAGATCAAATCAATTGCTAAAGCAAATTCTTAAACAAAATATTCGCCAACCGATCATTCCGTGTGGCAGGTAGAGGCGTGTATCAGCTAGAATTTGCTCCAACTCAGGGTAAAACCATCATTAAGGTGACGACGCAGACAATGCTGGACAAAAGGCGAAAAATCCTTTTGTGCCTTTTGTTAGGCTAATAGGGACGCCATGTGCAGTGAGGTGGAATCCCCTTCTGGAACTCCCGCCACAACCAGGCATGCCTATAGGTGGAAATTCGGAAGCCGCGCGTACAATATGAATTTCCACCAATCACTGCAAACTGCGTGGACAGAAGGTAAGGGTATAGTCAGGGGAAATGGGAAAGTTATAAAACCGGCGAACACGCATTTTAAAAGCCCAGTCATACAATATACCCCGAGCCCAGTCCTGTGATACAGCGCAGTCCTGTGATACACCCAGTCAGTCATGTAATACACCCAGAGGAGTCCTGTAATACACCCCGCGAGTCCTACAACACACACCGACATTATTACAACACCCCTGCAACATTAGTATCAGCGCCGGCCAGTACCGCGAGGAAAAGTCAGTGACGAAGTCGATAACAAAGGGTATATGGTAGGAAGAGCAGCATTTACTGTGGACTGGAATAAAAAAGGTTTCACAATAATAACTGTGGTTATTATTTCTTCAACACCCACGAGATAAGATCTCAGCCGAGGCAATCTGTGTGAGACCTTTAGGACGACCAGCCGCATATCTCAGAAACTACACATATATTTTACTTTGTAACCGTTGCTTTGCTTCAAAAACTATTACCTACACTCTCTGTGAGGCCCCATCTCTTTCTTTGCTTTCTTTAACACAGCTTTTGTTTGGAGAGGTCAGTTTTCAAGTGAGTGGTTACTAATGAGTCATATGTTTAATGGCATTATTTTCGTCTTTTATTACATTTGCTCAAATGTTGTCACATGACACATGATTCTTCATTTATTTTGTTATTTCAAGTTCTCAGTCCTACCACTAATGGACAAACGATATAAAATCTCTTCATAGAGTGAAATGTGAAATAATGATTCCAAATGCAAGGAATTCACTGTGTAACAAAAGGCTGATATGTTGTGTGTAGTACTCTGCAAGGTTTGGCTCGAAATATAATTTGAGACTGACACCTTGTGTTTTATTTCACCATTGGAAAAATAGTGAATACAGAGAACTTGCGCAATCTTTGAAGTTGTAAATGTTCTTATATTTAATGGTGTTTTCATTTTATTCAAAATTAAGGTTTTTGCAGTCATGGTAAAAATGATTGAGCACATTAGGACATCGTATTTCTAAGTCCCACGTCGTGTTGCAGCACGTTCCCAAGGGCCTATATTTCCAACATGCAGCTGAGTTTATTGACAGCCTCTGTTCCATATGTAAGAATTGGATACATCAATAGGCTGTCTTGAACCAGCACTCGCGTTTTATGCATACTTAGAAATGCGCTGCAACACGATGTGGAGCTATTCTGCTTTCCTAATGCACTCAATTTTGTCCATAGCTGTACATACGTTGTTTGTAACATTGACAGTTATTGTTAACATAATGAGCAACGTAATCAATAGTCAGAAAATGTCGTTTTAACTTGAATTCCATAGTTCAACGTCAAAACAATACACTTGCACTAAGCTATCGAAATTGTCGAAACGCTTGCGACTTAGTCACCTGTTGTTGGATAGCGACTTGACTGGCCAACGTAAAAGATAGGAAGCTATGAACTAAGAGGAACAATGTGGTCATCTTGTGTTGTCTTTTTACACCACAAGCTAACCTGCCTCACAAAGCAGAATGAAAATGCGTACTGCGAGTAGCGTCTGACAATGGCTGCCCAGAAATGGAACCTTAGTCTGTCATAATTAACCAAATATGGATAGTTAATAAACGCCTAGTTTATTAATTATCCATGTTTTAGGAGTAACTGCATTGAAAATTATATCAAACAAAAGCCCTTGAAGAATTATATTTATGTTTCAAGTTTCATAAAGGTTGTTAAATAAACAGGCAGAGTTACGCAGGTTTCCTGTTCGAGAAAACAAGATAATTTCTGCAGGCCGTTGTTAAAGCTTTGGCGTGGGACAATAAAACCTTGGCATCCCATTGTGTTTTGAGGAATGTTCACTCGCCTTCCTAATTAATCGGGCTGCTTAGGGAATGTGCCCTCTTCAGCCTAGCTTTATTTTTTTCTTTTTTGGTGGGGCAGAGATCCATCAGTTTGGGTGGTACATTTTCTCATTTTGTTGATGCTTGTTTCTTTTTTCCCAGGTCACACATCTTGCTGCCGTCGCTACCCAAGAAGGCTGATTTTGCTGTTTGCTTAGTTCTTTTTCTTTTTGTTGCTGCTTCAGGCTCTTGTTAGTCTTTATTTATTGTTTAATGTCATTTGTTTGGTATATTAATGGTTTTTTTATGTTTATTTCTTATATGTTTGATAAACATTGTAGGAGGTCTTGTAGTTGTTGTTGTTGGTCTTCTTGTTGTTTGTCGTAGATGTGGATAAGAGTGAGTAATGGCGGATTTTTTTCATTTTGATTTGGTCGAATGGTTTTCATTTTTTGGGCTGTATTGATCAATCGTCGTCTGTATGGTCTGGTATGGGCGTTATCTATGTATTTGAGCATGAGTTTGGCTATGTGTTGTTCAATAGGCATGGTTCCTGTATAGTTGTAGATGTTGCTGTTTTTAAAATTGTTAACACAGCAACTTCGGCAACTTTCGTGACCATTCGTACACACTGCCGAATGGGACTTAGCCGAAATTCTGACCAACTCATCGCGGGAACCTTTCTAAAGATTATCCGAAGTTTGTATGCGATGCGTAGACATTTCCTTTCAAAAGATTGTATTTTCTTCATTGTATCAGGTGTGATGAGAGGCATGGTGGCTACTGCGGCGTATGTTAAGTTTGGACGAATGAGGGCGATGTAGAGGTGACGAAGTATTTTTGGGGAGAGGCCTCTTTTATTGAGTTTGGCGAGATATGCTATTGTTCCAAGTATGGGTCTGGTTTTTTTTTAAAACTTCATGGTAGTGTGGTGTTATTGTAAGGGAGCGATGAATTTTGATGCCTAGATATTTAATGCTTTTTTGGCACATTATGTCTTCATTGTTGAATTTTATAGTTACGTTTTTGTGTTTCTCTTTTATTTTTTTCCGAAAGGTTATTGCTTGGGTTTTCTGTACGTTGATTGTTATTCTCCATTTTCTCGTCCACTTTAGGAATACTTCTAGTTGTTGTTGGAGTCTGTTTTTTGCCGCTAATATTTGTGTGTGAGTGCTCCAGTAAGCTGTGTCGTCAGCATATTGGGCAAGTTGAATTGAAGGGTATATTGGCTGTGGGGTATCGGAGGTGTATAGGATATACAAAAGTCCTGATATGACACTTCCTTGTGGTGTTCCAGCTTTCATATAGATTGGGTTTGATATTTCTCCTTTTATTTTTATTCTAGCTGTTCGGTCTGTCAGAAAACTTGCTATCCATCTTGTTAACCGTTGCGGAATGTTCATTGTCGTTAATTTGTACAGTAAACCGTTTATCCAGCATCTGTCAAACGCCGACTGGATATCTAGAAAAGTGGTGACGGTAGTGAAACCTCGGTTATAGGCATCCTGTAGTTGTGACATCACTCTTACAAGTTGATCTTGAATCGTAATGTCACTCCTATAACCGGCTTGTGTTGATAGTATCAGATTGTTGGTGTTACATATTTGTGTTATGCGGTTTACTATAATTTTTTCGAGAATTTTGGAGAAAGTTGAGGTTAATGATATAGGTCTGTAATTTTTGGCATCTGTTTTATCTTTTCCAGGTTTTTCAAGTAGTAGAAGATTTGCTTTTTTCCATTCAATGGGGTGGTATCCATGTTTTATGATCATGTTGTAGATGTTAGCAAGATGTTCTATTGTAGCAGATGGGAGTTTGCGGAGCATCATATATGTTACATTGTCTGTTCCTGGGGCGGTGTTTTTGTTCTTGGGTATTGCATTTATTATGTCCTGTTCACTAATTGGTTTTTCTGCATCATTTGTGGGGTCTAAATCTGTAGTGGGGAATTGTGGAGTATATAGTTCTTGCTGTTGTTGTACTTGTTTATTTATTCGTTGGTAATGTGTTTTTTCAAATTTCGGGTCTTGAGGTGTTTGAAATACGTTGTCATAATGTTGTCGAAATATCTCAAGTTTCTCTTTGGTGTCGTGGATTGTTTGTCCATTGTGTTTGATGGGGTAGTTTGGGGATACTTTATTTTTTGTACTTTTGATAAGTCTCCAGAATTTTGCTGGGTCTCTTGTGTGATTTTGTGTGATTTTGTCTAACATGTTGTTCCATTTGTCGTAGTTATGTTCTTCTATTGCTTTTTTGACGTCTTCTTGTAACTTGTTGAGTATACGTTTATCTTGCGGGTGGTGTGTTTTGATATACTGTCGGTGTGCTTTTCTTTTCTTCTTAATTAATAATATTATATTCGGTGGAAGAGGTCTACTGTAGGGGTTTATTTTGATGGTTTTAAGTGGAATTGCTGCGATGCGGGCTTGAGTGACGATGTCTGTTATGGAGGTATGCATATTGTTCTATCTCGTGCCAAGTTGTAGGTGGTTGTGGAATAAGGTTATTTGAAAGTTGTTCTGCTGTATTTTTGTATTTTTCCCAGTCGGCGTTTGCAAAGTCATTTGCTGTGATTGTTCTATTGTTTTCTGTGTTCCATGGATTTGTTCTAATTGTTACTATTATTGGTATATGATCTGTATCTGGTGGAGCGTCGGTTATTATGTCTTCTATTTGTGGGTATGTGAGTTTTGAAGTCAGTATCTTATCAGGGGAGCTTGGCTGTTGATTACCTGTTCCTAGTCTAGTAGGTCCTGGTACTAGAACTAGTTTTAAATTTGTGTTGTCTAGCAGTTTCTTTAGTTGTCGACCATTTGTATTTGTAAATTCATCTAACAGCTCTGTATTGTTGGCGTTTAGGTCTGCTGCAATAATGAGGCGAGGGAAATTGTCGTTGAGGAATTTGAAAATGTCCGTTGGGAACGTTGATTGTGGCGGGACATATAGCGTTGCTATGTGGAGTTTCTGTCGTTGGATTTGAATTTCGACCAATAGGAGTTCTTGTTGTTGAAATACAGGAGGCGTGTCTATTTCTTTAGGATTTAGTTTTTTTTTACCATTATCATTACTCCTCCTCCGTTTCCTTGTGTTCTGTCTTTGCGAAATATTTGTAGAGGTTGAAAATTGAAGTTTCTGTTTTTATTTAATTTTGTCTCATTTACTGTGATGATGTCTGCTTCATGTTCAGATATTAGGTTGTAGAGTTGCTGTCTTTTAATGCTAATTCCGTTAATGTTGATGTGTAGCAGTTTGATGTTGTGTCGAATGTGGGTTGTTACCGTTGTAGTTGCCATTATTTAGTTTTTTCTTCTTATTTTGCTTTTTTCTTTCTTTGTTGGTTGCTTTTATGTTTGTTGTCGTATGCTGTGCATAAAGATGGCTAACTGATTGCCAACTTTAGTGGTGTTTACTGCCATTTTTAAGGTTTTTTGGGCAGTTTGGGTGATATTATGCAACAGTCTAGTACGTTGGTGTGGAGGTGTGGCATCGTATAGTGGAGGTATCAATGTGGACAGTATCTGTTGTGTTAGATTTTGTGCTATTTCTTCTATGAATGTCGTTATTGTAGTTTGGATCGTGGAAATTTGGTTCTGCAATGTCTTGATTTGCTCTTCTGCTTGTGTGATGATGTTTTTGACTGTTCCTAGTGTCTCTTTGGATGTCATCTCTTTCTTGTTGGGCGGAATTTGGGGAAATTTAATTTCTGGCCATTGAGTTGTTACTTTAGGTGGTTCAGGGGTTGCTGGAATATTATGGGGGAATATATATGTTTCTGAAATTTGAGTTGCTGTGGTGGGAGGAGTTCATGGGTACATTGGGCACTTGACTTGCCCTGTGTAGTGTCCGGTTTTTCTGCATGTTGCACAGAATGGCCCATTATGTTTACTCGCATGCATGCATCTTCTTGTATCTGCTTGGTCTCCACAATAGAAGCATGTGGGATCTGGCGAGAAAATCACGACCAGCAAAAATACCAAAATCGCGCCTGAAAACGGTTGTCCCTAAACAGCCAGGGCATGTTGCATAACATGCCCAAATAAACATTTTTGAATTTGAATTGAATTTGACAGTTCGTTGTTACTAGGGGTACGGTGATGGTGTGTCGTTGAGTCGCGGAATGGACGCCAAGTTATTAACAAGTACCTTGCCAAGTCCCACTAAGTCGCGACACGACCAGTGATTGTAAATTACATATTGTGACTTTTTTTTTGGTTGGTTGTGAAGTAAAGTAAAGACAGATGTAGTCGAGATAAAGAAACACTTTTATTTCCGTAAACAGTAACTTTGTACATTCGTTGCAACAACAAGAAAGTCTTTTTCGATTCTCCAACAGCACGGCTCCGAACTCGTAACACAAAGAACTAACTCTTCTCCGTCGGCACAACTCTTCACATCGTCTGTCCGTCTCCGTCGGCACGACTACTCAACCTTCACATACGTCTGACTGACTCTTCTCACACTTTACCGCTATTTATATCTCCCAGGCACTGTTCTGGAAAGTTCAGTTATTGCGCTGGAGTACAAAGTAGAAGATTCCAGTAGCCTCTATCCTTTTCTCTCTTTCGGCAAGCGCCCCAACAATGCGGCCATTCTCTGTCTCTTTCCTTCGGCTCCTTTGCGGTAGTGACGACAATAATGCGATGGGTGACACTGCTGCTGTCGGCAATTAGATGCGGCGGGCGCGGTGACAAAATAAAGGAATTGGGATTCATCCGGTATAGTAAGTTAGCATATTACACTAAAGTGGTTGAAGATAACGCTTGCAGAGATTCCTGTAACGCGAAGTGGCAATAGGGAAAGTGCATCTCGTGTTTTTCTTCCGAGGAGCCCCGTGCAAAACCAATTCCCTCTCATCACCGTCTAACACACCGGTCCTTTCTGGAAGACCAATATCTCTCGTGGAGGCTGAGACCCTGACAAGTTGGCACCTCCTCAGCTACATCGACGTGACGAAGGACGTCCAGCCATCAGGTCATCACTGGGGCGCCCAGAGGCAAGGGCGGGCAGTGAAACCGCTACATGCGTAGAGAAGATACAGTGCCGAATTGGGCAACTTTTTTCCGTGAATACTCCCTAAAAGCAAACCTTGCACAGAACGACCTGTGTTTGTAGACGTGTAAAGAATAATGATTTTAATTTCAAACAAACCACAGATGAAAACTGAAAAGATGGCAGGGGAGCTGCATATATGTCATGGTCATATACCAGGTATCTAGTGATGCTTGGATGCCTAAATATTTGCAATACAGTTAAGCGAGCCTCGATTTACTGAGTTCCGAGTTAACCGAGGTCCCTTTTTACTTTCTCTGCTGGTAAGTGGGGAAAGTATTGTATTCCACCCAAAAATTCGATGTCGAGATTTCACCGGAAATATATGTTTTGAAACCCCCTGAGTGAAAAAAAAAAAAACATTTTTTAGAAAAAAGGTCCGTGTGTGTGTGTGTGTCGGTCTGTGTGTCTGTGGACAGCATAACTCAAAAACGAAAAGTCGGGTAAAAACCAAAGTCGACATTTAAGTTTAATGTCTTCAAGGATGCGACACGAAGATTTTGAAGAAAATAGACTACACACACACACACACACACACACACACACACACACACACACACACACACACACACACACACCCGTGGAACTTACTCTAATTTTTCTTTTAATTCAGGGGGCCTAAAGCCATATACTTGCGGTGAAATTTCGTCATTGAAGTTTTGAGTCGAATGCAATACTTTGTCTACTTGCAGTAAAATGAGTAAAATTGTCAATATAGATATTATGTTTGTACCAAATTGGATAGGGTTACTGTCATCCCCGAACTGCAAACTATGCAATCTGTAAAACAAAACGGACCGAGACCATGTTAAAATCTGTTCAAGGCTAAAACGAGCAATATATATTGGGAAGCTCTAAGATTAATGAGTGAATGACACTATTGTTTTCATGTTTTCGTGAATGTACGTGCTATTTGAAGAAAGACATAAATATTATTTGAAAACATGCGGCATACTTTGTGAAAGAAAGTTAGTTTCCTATTTATGATACAAGAAACTTATTGAAAAACTGTACTTCCTTCAGCTGAAGCCTGCGTTAGACAAAGCTTACGAATGAGTAAAGAATTTAAGACATAAGTACATAACTGACATACTAAAACAGCTCGTAATTTGAGTCTGGTTCGGTTACTTCTCTGGCCTGATGGGAGGTGTGTAGTTTCTCTGCCAGTATTAAATGTTTCAAACGCGACGTAGCAGCGAAATAATTAATGAGATTAGTACGATTTGCCGAGTAGCGGAGATCGCCTTTAACGTTCACCGGAATTTGCATAAATCAGATGACAGAAGTTTAGTGCGCGTTTAGAGGCACCTGTCAAAGTACTACAATGTTATACCTTGGTTTGGTAATATTAAGATCTGTATTTGTAGTCGTATTTCGGGGACCATTAATTAATGTATTCCTTTAATCACCCAGTGTTATCAAAGACTGCTGGATGTAGTTGCGAATGTTGTACTATCCGAGAACATATAACTTAGCAAATCAAATGCCTGCTATAAGTTCAGCAAAAGAGGACAAAAAATTTTATCTCTTAATGTTACATATATGCTACTAAACAAATTTAACTATTCTGTGAAGATACTTGGAGGTAAGATGTGTTTACAGAAAATTGTATATGTATATGTGCATTGGCAAACCTACTCTTAGTGTGACTGCCATGTTCATAATATCTATGTGAGTTTTAAAACAAGTAAAATGGTTTATATCACATTTATTACATCAGGAAATTAAGAAATAATACTCTGAAGTTATGTCTTGCATTCTGATATATATCATTCACTTCTACATATCTTCGCAGATCTTTTAGTCCTTGGACATAGATATAAGACTTTGCTAAGGAAGATCAATGTGTGTAGAGGTTTTTGAAGACATTGATGATTCTATCCTTGATGATAGTGATCCAATGTGTTCACCCAGAACTTTGGTTGAGAAAGACGATCAAATGAGAAATTTCACGGGCGAAATCATTGATTGGTAACTCAATGAAATACTACTCTTCCTCAAAATAATTTTGTGCTTCATCTCTATAACCAACAATTTATATTCACTTTTATATTTTCAGATGATTCAGAAGATAGCTATGATGAAGACAAAGAACTGTTTGCTGAGGATCTGGTAAACATATTTTTCAGTGAGTGATGTAAGAGCACAATGATACTACAAAATAACTCTTGCTTAGTTTGGTCTGGCACTGCGAAATTCATCACCACAGCAAACGGAATGTAACAGAACTTCTGGAATTTCGAACCTTGAGGAATGCCACAACATCTAAAGGGTCAAAAGAGGATGCCCTTCTTCTGATGAACTGAAAATAAACTTGATCAGAAAAGACAATGAGAGCCAATGAATCCAGTGCCAGAATACATTAGGCAACACCAAGAAGGGTATATTCCAACATAGCATACAAATTGCCAAAGGTGCAAACATCCTGGTTGTAAAGGACTGATAGCAGTTAAGAGCTGAAAATGTTATGTGCATTTGTGCTTCATTACAGGTACAATTTTTACATAGTTGCATAGTTAAGACAGTTGTATGACTGAATGTATATTTCTTTCACACGGATATACGTATATCATTGATTTATCCCCTATTGTGTCATGTATGTTACAACAATAAATTATTTAAAATTCCTTTAAAAACTTTCCTTTCAAACCCTAAAATACTTAACACTAATACATACTAATCTGAAAGCAGCCGGAAATATTTCTGGATATTATGATATAATTGGATTATATCATAATTCACACAGTAACAGGTTCAAATATACGTGCCATAGCACAGTTAAAAGAGTAAAACACATAGCAGGAAAATTGAAGTGAATGTGCCAGTCGTTATCACTGATTTCATATCTTTGTAATAGTGAATATAAAATTTAAAATACTCCTAAAATTTTGGTGAATTCGGCCGTAGCGTATTGTTGTGTAGGAACATTCCACGCTCTCATGTAACTGTGGTTTCATAATTGCTTTTATACACTTAAATATTCTTTTGCTGTACGTTAAGTATATATGCGCTGAATGCAGATTTTAATTTCACTTCCGGAAGTTTTCTCTCAATTGAGATAACCTATTTTGTACAACATTCATTTTACAAATGTTAGAACGTTACATATTGGCTCCTTAAAACCTGCTTAATGAGATATTAAGTGGAATGACAGCGTCACTTCATAGACATACAGCACCCACATTGCTATTGCTAAGGTTTGGCACACACTCATGAGTAAATTAGCTTCATCAGTGACAAATCCTTCTGTGGTATATCTGAGTCGCTCCCTTTGCCTATTCATTTGGCATACTCTATACCTTGATGACAACACTTCCTAGGCATCAGCGCTCAGTTAAATACATCTCTATTACTGCTCTAAACAAACCTGTGTGAAACGTCTTCAAAGAGCCTCAATAATGTTCGTGAAGTGCATCAAAGGAAAACAGTAATTCTGACCAAAATATTACACATTTTAGAAATGCTTGTTTTACCTCCTGTGACAATAAATTAAGGCAGAAAAGCTATTGTATTACATCCAAAGTTTCATGTCTGTATGTATGTCTGTGTGTGCATATAACAGAAAAAGAGAGGTAGAGAATAATTAAAAAAGCGTAACTAAAAACGAAAAGGTAAATAAGTAAGTTTTACTCAGCATTTCAAGATGGGAGCTAAATGTTTCTATTGAACGCCACAACCACAAAAGATCTGTTCTTTATTCAAATATTCGTAGCTTAATTTTAATCTTAGGCAGCCTAAATTACACCAACAATAAATAACTAAATACATAAAAACGGAAAGGAAGAGGATAATGTGTTGAGCGTACACACATACTTCCTATATTCACTTTTTTAAACTGTTCTTACACAAGCTTATTATTTTATCTACTTCTTGTTAATCAAGATAAGACTCATAACACATTGGCACACTTATAAAAGGAGTACGATTTTAGTAAAATGTATTCAAATCCGGTCTCCATACAGTGGGCTTGAGCTTCTGTTCTCTTTGCATGACCATGACAGGAGGAAAAAAAATCTAATGTGTTGCACTCACATGACTTTCTCTACTCTTGTACTAACCATTCTTAGAAGCTCTCATTACTATATCTTCTTTGTGATATTTCAGATTAAAATTTGTACAAATTATCTTATTGCTTATTTCCTTGTAGGTGAAAAGAGAATATTAGAATAGAGCAGGCTTTGTGTGATAGTCAAATCCTTTAAAGCTTTGAGATCCGGTTCCCTTTGCACGCTTAACATATAAAAAATGAACAACGATATTACATTTCACAAAAGTTTTAAGTTTTCTGAAACTCACACAAATAACAAGGAATATCTACGAAATGGTTCAGTCTACAAAAAAATGTATGCAGACATAAATTGTGTATTTTAGCAAGATCTACATTTTTTGTACAGTATGATTTGGTCTATCTCTAACGGTTTACAGTTATGCAAAAGTCATCCAGAGTAAATACGACTACCGGGGCTATAGCCAGAAAATTCAAGATATATATTATTTGGCATCAAAATATCTCAAAAATATGACATTGTAATAAAAATCGTTAGAACTATTTTCAAGAAAATCAAAATTCTTTAAAACTTTTCCATGTAAAGGGTAGTTTAGGGTGGGGCTATTTTCCTGAAAATCTTCGTGTCGCATCCTTGAAGGACATTAAACTTAAATACCAACTTTGGTTTTTAACCTACTTTTCGCTTTTGAGTTATGCTGTCCAAAGACTGACAGACACACAGGGACCTTTTTCTAAAAATTGTTTTCACTTTTTTTCGGGGGGGGGGGGATTCAGGGGGTCTCGAAGCATATATTTCCGGTGAAATCTCGACATCAAATTTTTGGGTGGAATACAATACTTTCCCTACTTACCAGTAGAGAAAGTAAACAGGCAGCGCCTATGATATGAAGAAGCATATGGTACTGACCATCCAGACAGATAACAAAAAGTATCTTGGAAACGGCTAACACCAAAATCATTTTTGGTGCACAGTGTCTCCCTTGACGAGATTACAATTCTTGAACAGTAGGAGCTCGTTGATTGTGCAATGAAGGTATCATAAACTTATTGTATTTTAACAAAATCTTCAAAGCCATTTTTGAGAAAATAAAAAATAAGTACCTCTTTCTCAATAAATCTTGGTTTGGTTTGGAAGATTTTCTTCGTGTTTTACCCTTAGAAGATACTGAACTTAAATACTAAGTTTGGTGTTCGACCAACTCTTGTTTTTCAGGTAAGGTTAAAAAACACGCATCCAAACCCACTTGACAGATACAGAAAAACTCACCAATAACACTCCTGCGTTTTTCTTATTACAGGGAGCCTCAAAATGTATATTTCTGGTGAAATCTCGATATTTCACCGGAAAAATATGTTTTGAGGCCCTCTGAACCCAATAATAGAATTTTTAGAAAAAGGGTCGCGCACGCGCCTATAAACAGCTTTAACAAAAATGAAAAGGTGGGAAATCGTTCAACTATGCAACACAGAGATTTTGTTGAAAATTACTCCATCCTAAACCACCCTATACATAGAAAATGATTAAAAAAATTTTGTTTTTCTCAAAAATGGCTGTAGCGATTTTTATTGAAATTCCATGTGTTTAAGGCATATTTATTGCAAATTAAATGTATAGGTATTTTGAATTTTCTGGCCATAACCCATGTGGTCTTCTTTACTTTTGGGAACCTTTTACATAACTGGTAAAACGTAAGAGATAGACCAAGACTTACTAAAGAAAGTGGATCTCGTTAAAACACAGAATTTATTTCATATTCATTTTCTTTGTGTTCACTATTTAAAGTTTCAGGTTCTTGTACTTTTACTTCGAATATTTTTTCTTTTCGTTTCTTCTTTTACTGTAGCGCTTAGCACCGTAGTTATATGTTCCGTGGTTACCACGGTCGGAGCACTTGAATGAGGTGTTCGCAAGATCTTACTATGAAATTTTCGTCAGATTCAATTATGAATGTAAAAAGGTTTACTAAGGGAATTGAATATATATTTTGGGAGCTTTCACTGACACATTAAACTTCGAAAATACCAAATACTAAGACTGTTTCATTTTAAGTTTAATTTGTATTTATTATTTGTTATTATTCATTCCTGCTATTCATTTACTTTTATCTTCCACGATTTTTCATAATGCCTTGCAAAAAACGAATCAAATTTAACTTTAATCTTCGGAAATCCTTTGAACTGAAAACGGTCAAAATGGTTGCGGGTTGTCAGGCGAAATCAATGTATTTGGTGATATTAAAACACGCAGTTCTGAGGTAACTAAGTATGGCGTTATGTCATTATCCCTTCTGTGTGCAAAGATAATGTAATTTTAAAGGCATCACATACCTTTAACACTGCTGACGCTTAGAGCAGGCATGTCAAAGATCACTCCGAGGGTGTGAAGAGAGGGGTCTACCCCTCCTTAACTGCAGTAGGACGCGCTAGTAGAACCGGTTTTCGCTTTGTTTTTCCCGTTTTCCGATTTGATCATCACGGAGGGAGGGAAAATAGGAGAAAATTTTTCACGCCTGGTGAGTGCTGTTTGACACCCCTGGCTTAGAGCTTACTTACTCCCACATGCCCCTGGCAATTAGTAGTAAGTTCTGCAAATGCTTATCTCAATATAGAGAGGAATAAGCGTCTTTAAGAGTACTTTGTACAAGAGTAGAGAAAGTTATGTGGGTGCAACACATCAGATTTGTTTAATAGCACTCTGATCCTAGTTCATATTTATTTCACTTTTTGAAACTCAGGAACAATAAAAGCATCCTAGGTACACTTGATAAAATGTATGCCAAATTAGTTTGTTCCTGCCATTGAAATTTTAGGTAACTTTCGTTGTGTGTAAGAACTATCTCATAATGAAACACCCAATTTTCTTTACTTTATCTGTATATAAAAAGAGTTCACAAGGTTTACGTCCTCATAAACCAAATTTAACCTTTAATTAAGCAGCTGTGTGTTGTGTTTCAATCGTGCACATAACGAAACCTGTGTTTCACAATATTTTTCTCGACAGATAAATATTGTGTTTAAGGTATAGTGATTAGAGGATGGAATGTTATGTGCGAAAATATATTACATGGGACATAGGGCTTAGTGATCGATGGATAAAATACTGGAGCTGTCAAAGAACGTATTTTAGAACTCTTGAAAGTGAATTTACTTGCATCAAAGGCAAAGTATTTTCAAAAGCTAAATTACCTTTCCTCTACACTACAGGCAGGTTTACTAGAAACTACACGTTGTATATTAATATACTAAATTAAATAATTTATTCTGAATGAGTATTAAGTGAAACATAAACATTACTAAGCGTTAAAAATAGCAATTATCACACGGCAACGAGCCCGATTCAAAAGGAAAGAAACAAAGTAAAGCAGTTAGATACACATAACCTTCACTTCCCTGTATCGTTTATTTTTCATTCCTTAACTATGCTTAAGGCAGGTTATTTTTATACTTCTCATTTTAATCGATATCAACTTTGCGGAAATAATGACTTTACATGTTTTGCTATAAATTGTAAAGGGGATGCCCATAATCAATGTTTAAGACCCAGACGTTGTATACCGACCTTAAATTTTCCAACCTTTTTCAAGCAATTGCTAGAAACAAGAAAATGACAACTGCTGTTTGTTTGGGTAACGATTTTGTCCATTACCTAACGTTTCCAGAATGAAAAGGATTTTAGAGGCTATTCTGAGAGAATTCAAAATATAGTACACTTTATTCTTGTTATAAGTGTTTTCAGTACATGACAATGCAATTATAATCGTTTAAGCAATTTCTATTCGAAAAATTATTTAAATATTTTCGTGTAATGCGTAGTCTGAGGTTGGGGAAATCGGTTTGGAGGGAGTTGTTTAATTTTTTCCTTTTGCGCTTTATTAAAATATTGAATTTACACAGAAAGTATGGTATTTATTTGAACATTTCGTTTGTAATGTATGTTGTTCACACACACACACATACACGCGCGCGCACGCACGCACGCACGCACAAACACACAGACAGACACACACACACACACACACACACACACACACACAGACACACATACACTCACTCACACACACAGACACACATTCACTCACACACACAGACAAACACACACACACACACACACACCCTTTCTAAAATTTTCTTTCTGGGATACAAAGACCTAAAGATATGCGCTCCTTTGAAAGTTCCATATGGAAATTTTGGAGGAATTTCAAACAGTGCTTTTTAATGAGGAAGAATTATTAGAGATTCTAAATTGCCAAAGACAGTGTAAGAATGACATATTATTTTCTCTTCTACAAGCTTATAGTAAGTAAATGACTCTCCACCCAAAATTATATACCTGGATTTCACCGGAAATACACATTTTAAGGATCAGTAACCAAAAAAAAAAAAAAAAAAAACATATTATAAAAATGTTGTGTTTGTACGTAGAACTGCGTAACTCAAAGACGAAAGTTTGGTGAAGTATCAAACTTGATATTCAAATCCAAGATTTTTCAAAATTTGTGAATGTGTAACAAAAGTTTTTCAGCATTAACAGTAAGTAGATTACGCAGTTTTGTAAGAAAATTTCTTTTAATATTGAGTAGAGCTGGCACTCCGAATAGAACACGTTAGATCTTTTCTAACTGTGGTGTTGCTTTGAGCTATAGTATATCAGAGGACTTAAAAATTACCGGAACTCCAGAGCACCCAAATTAGTTTTACAGATAACATATCATACATATGCTATTTACAAATGATCACACATTTATTTGATTTCCTGTTTTGACTTATTTCTTTCTTTCTTCGAATACTGCGAAATTCCTTATCGGAGGTATAAGGTTGATTTTGTGTAGAATTTCATATTTTGTACTCACTTTAATTGCGAGTTCTGCTCAGTATTTGAGAATTCTAAGGGTATTCTCAAATGTGCATAGGGTTAGGCCATCCTAATAGTGATGCTGCAGCAGCATTACTCTTTGAGTTCCAGCAGCAATCGGATTCAAGCTCTAATGTGGAAGGAACAGAACGCACTCAGCCTCACTTGCTTAAGGGGCCAACAGAAAAAACCTATTGGATTGAGAACTAGCGGTATTCTTATAGTAACAGCGGTCATTACATGCCATAATTTATAATATCTCTATTTTGAAAAAAGGGACGTCATCCACTATCACTGTTATCGGATAAAATGCAAAGCTATAGAATAAATCATTAGTTAAAGTCCAAGTTAAGCCTGTTATTAGGCATTTCTTCCAGAATGACATACTGAATGGGAATGTGGCTTCAGGCCTAGTCTAGAATTTGTGAAAGTGTGTATGACGTCTCTGAAGTATTTCGATAGTTTTGCGTGTCTAGCAGAAGTAGAAAGGATTTGGCCGTTGTTGTAATCTGCAGTCGTACAGACAGAACTGAAATTCTCATTTATATTAATTAATTGCTTTAATTGCTAATATTTCAAGTATGCCTTTCACCACAATTGGATGCAATACGCTTAAATAAACTGTATAATTATTACAAAGAGTTAAGTGCCATTAAATTAATCAATGGACAGTCTGCATTCAATAACGCACGTGATAGCTACCTGCAGAGTATAATGGAGCTTCACTGCTTGTTGAGTGAACTAAATATGTATCTTAAAGAAATGAAACATAATGGAGTAATTTTTTCTCAAAGTAAATATAATTGTATGGAGCTTATAATCCTGAATTCATTCTTGTTCACTTGGCAATTTCTAGCGTGTTAGTTAAAAGTCTCACTTAAATGTATTTTAAAAGAAGACATTCATTTACGTTGGATGTTGGTACGGGAAACAACTGCATGGCCTGGTAGCCAAGTGGCTAACTGCTTCATTGCGTCGGTCCAGAAGTTACAAATAGAATACAGCAATGCAAGTCAGGGCTTTAGTCAGTATGTCATCATTCTCCGGCTACTTGTGCGGTTTGAGCAAAGGAACAAGTGAGTGAGTGCCTGAGTGAGGTTTAAGGCACCGTCGACGACTAGGTAATTTGGACTTGAGTAAAGGAAATATGATATCGCCATCAAAACTCCCAAGGACCTCCTGGAGGCTGAGTGTATCTCATATCAGGTCTAACTGCAAGGGAAAAGCCACGTGCTAGTCCTGCGATAAAAAGGAACAAAAGAAAAAATACATGGGCTGCCTAGTATCGGAAAACAGCAAAATTCGTATTAAGTTCTAAGAATAGACATGGACAACTGTATCAATTTTTTAAAGAAACTATGTCCACCTACATTGCAACAATGGCTTGGGCTCAAAGGTGCATCGATACGACTGAGACGTTAACCATAAATCTGGCTTTCCTAGCCGAAAAGCTACTCTAAAGTGTGTTAAACCTTTCCTATGATTCGTGTATGCCAATAAATGTGGAAATGGATATCAAGTATTCCGAGATACCATACTAACTCTCCGAATTCCTCATTGAGGAGTATTAACGTACTCATTGAGCCGTACGCAGAGAGAATCATTAAAACAATGGGGACCCTAATGACCTAGCTGTCGACGGGCCCTTAAACCCTACTCACTCACTTAAAACAATGTTTTTTGGAGAGTCCATCTAATATATTTTAAAGAGGTGCATTGTATATCCAAACAAATATTTTCAAGTAACTGATAATAAGAAAATAAGGAGAGTGGCCAATTAATAACTTGTTTTATTTTGGATAGAACACAACAACATGCCACACAATCAAATTATATTGGCCTCCTAGGAAACATTGACGAACTCAAATATTTTAACTGCTCTTAAGTCTCCTTTAACAAGTTGAGAGTACAGGTTGCATAGTACCTCTCAATCTAGTAGCTCCTCATTAAAATTGACCCCTCACAGACCTAACAAGCACCTCCGAACAGGACTTCCAATGCAAGAAAATTCACATACCAATACTGGGAATCAAACCCGGGTCTCTCACTCGGTAAACAGTAGCTCTACTACCACTTTAAGGTTACAACGTACATACATATACCGAAGTGTGTGTTAAGATGTAATAAAGGGATACGTGTGGGGGGGAAAAGCTATAAATAAATTACAAGAGGATACAAGAACAAAAATATATTGCAATGGTTTCTACAGCCTAATATCAGAAATTTATTCTGAGAATGGAAGGGAACACATAAAAATGCAAGGAAATGTACTAAAAGCCATTTTTAGGAATTACAGGTTTTGTCCAGTAAGTATCAGATCTGCGTTTTTTAGGGAATGCAAAGAGGTGAAGGGTGGTGTCTTTGAGCCCGATCAATGATAGGGGGTACCACGTAAGCTAGGAGATCCGGCTCCCTACCACCGAGTCTCTGGAGTGTATAAATCGTGCCTGAAGTGAAAGTGTGTTTAGCGCTCGCGTTGAGAGACAAGGTGCAGTGAACCATGGAGCACCGTTCTGCCATGACATTTTGCGTTAAACTGAACAAATCTACTACGCCGACTTTTGATATGACTCGTGAGGCTTACGAGGACAAACCTAAATGGGTTCAAATATTGGGCCCATCAACATCCCTTTCTTTCCTCCTTCCCTTCCTCCCTCCCTCACTCACTCACTCACTCACTCACTCACTCACTCACTCACTCACTCACTCACACTCACTCACTCACTCACTCACTTATTTGACGATGACATGAAAAATTTGGTTCTGCTGCGTGCTGGATAGCTTCGTGGTAAAATTTCAGGGTTCCATTCGGCAGGTCATGGGTTCCATTCGCGCAGCCGACTTTCCTGGCCATGGAGTTTTGAGGCTGCTTTCTTGGGTCACCTGGAGAATGCTGGGAAAGATAATTACCCTAACTTTCCGTCCTTCCATTTCATTGCACCTTTCAGTCTTTCAGGGTCCGAAGTATTGACAATGATGAGTTAAAGCTGCTGTGTGGGGGATTTGCGCAATGTAACTGCTATTCTCGACGAATGGGTGGCTTTCTAGTTTCCAGACCTGCCGGGGGACCGTTATTGAAACCCTGCGCCTGGCTACTTAGTCTTGCTTGTTGTCAGGAAAGAATCCCAGCACAGTTAGGGAACATCATGTCGGCTCGCTGCTCACCCGGGTTCCCTCATGTCCGGGAGGCTCTCGTTCCATGTCTTCCTCCCAGGGTGTGGCACACAATGGCCTACATAGACCCAGTGCGGGATCCTCTCCGTACATGCTCTACCTCTATCTCTACCTGGACCCTCCGTTACAACAATACGCCAGCGACGTCTCTAGTAAGGGAGGTATTGGCCTAACTAAAGTGGCAGCATTGCCTCAACCACACTACAGTCCAGATATGAGTCCCGCTAACTTCTTTTTCTGCTTTGGATTAAAAGGCCTTAGAAAGTACATCATTTCCAGATGATTGAAACATCCAGACCTTAAGGAGGCCCAAATAATCTTGAAATACCGGGTTCCAGTAGATGTGCGAAGACTGACAAAGTACTGGCACTGCGGTATTCATGCAGGATGAGCATATTTTCAAGAATAATAACTCACCGAACAAACACCCTCTCTCTCATATACATAGGAATAGAAAAGTCTGTAGAGCTATTGCAGCATCACTTAATTCGTAAAGTAAACTGAGTCGGAAATAAATATGTTTAACCATACTCGTGAAAACTCATATTCACTGGATCGCATGTTTCAGTGCGGTCAGCTAAGATAGTCTGATGTATATTCTGTGTCTCGCTCACGTGTACACTAACAAACAGCCAAGCACACACACACTCATACAAAGTATTTGAAAACTTACGGTTTCTTTACTATTATATTGGGATGGACGATATTATTCGCCAAATTCACCTAATTATCCAAAATCTAAACCTGACGAAAACATTAATTACTTTAATTTCAATGTATATAGGTAAATCTATTTTCGCAGTAAGCAATTTCTTGTTGATTTAGTTTCAACCTGTACGAATTCTGCCAAACCTCAGTATAGCTTCTGCAAACAGACGAGAGCGCGGATGTGAGCAAACAGCAAGAGAGAGGAATTTAAAATGCTGGGTTAGGGAAGCTTAGGAGGCGTATTATCGATGTCAACAGTAAGAAGAGCTAAGCGTACGTGGCTCAAAGATAAAGTTGTTTGAGCTAAAGATGAATCGTGGTGAGGCGCACCGGTCTGGTCCAAAGCAACTCTCATACTAAAGATTCCAAGTTCGCTACACAGTTTTTCAGTACAGACTTCAGAATGACCTTACGATCTAAATGCTCAGCGTGGTTGGAGTGCATAGTAAAAATTGTAGGTTGTCTTGTTCAGCGGCAGCTTTATTATCAAGCTACCACTGAATGTCCGCTAATAAATATATCTATACATCCCTAGGCGAAAGGTTTCCCTAGAGGTTAAGGGCCACAGAGGAGCTTGCAACAGAAGCCTATTTTGTGCTGATGCGTCGATCTGTTAACCCAATGGCTCAATGACAAGTTGCGGAGAGGGACCTAGCACCTCGACCGCAAGGCGATCTTGTGTGCCTATGCCTCTGACGGGACACATCCGGTAGATGAGGCGAATGGATCCGAAGGGCAGCCGGAACGTTGCCACGACAGAGCAGAGGGCAGTGTCCCTATATTTTCCCAGTTAGAAGGACTCCGGTGTAGGGTGGCTCAGACTGGTTCCTCTACCGGGTTGATACTCCCAAGGGGGGCACGGGACTGGGAAAGGGGTTCTTCTCCACCCTCGGGCTTGCATCATCCCATGGGGGGGGGAGAGTTCCGGAAACCAGTAGGCTCGCTTCCAATCCGGGGACGAGATTTCAAGAGCACATTCGTTTCGTCTACCGTGCCGCTGCCGCGACGCTCGCCGGCGTTTCCAACCCTGAGAGAAACCTAACGGGATGAAGGGTGAAATGAAATGATTAATGTAATGAAACATTCGGGTATTGGGGAATCCTTACCAGCATTCCCCTGGCGACCCAGGGAAACCTCCGAAAAAAACGAGCCAGGAAAATCGGCTACGGGGGTCAAAGTGGTGACCTTCCGAATGGGGGCCACTGACGTTATCGCCTGAGCCATACCTTTCAGTATTTTTCCACGAAAGGAAATAATTTAGTTACCCATTAAAAATATTATACTCGTAACGTAAAATGACATTTTCAATGTTAGGCTAAGTAGCTTTTAGCACCCTTTGGTAGTAATTGTTCACATTAACTCGCATAAAGTGCGGCAATAATGTTTTACGCAGGACTTTATATTACGTTACATACTTTTTCCCGGCTAGAAGAGACAAACGCTCTTTGAAATACTATTTTTAAAGTTTACTCGCAGTTACAACTTTAACGGTCCTTGGAGATGGAAATATTTTCTGCAAGGCAATTCGCACATTGTCATGACCACGTATTTTGTGGAGCTCAGATTCAGGATTGGGGCGAGATAAAGCAAGTGGAATCTAAACAATTCCTAGATATTTCTCTTTTTCCAGTTTGCGCAACCTCGTGTGGAAACAGGCGAGAGCGCAGTGGAACTTGCACAAAGCAGAGACCGAATGAAGAGAAGCATTAGCATCAATTATACATGTGCATACATAGGTACAGTCACGTCCCAAATTACTGACTATTCAAGCACATAAATGATGCAATCTTGTAAGAGGGGATACTGCCGCATACATTAGTTGCAGCAGACAGCGTAGGACTCGTTTGTTTTGGCTGTTAGTAAATAAATCAGTGGCTTTACGTTATCTTCCTGGTACAATCGATTTTACAAGTACCGACGACTTTCAATATTGGATGGGTGATGTGTTAGTATATACAAATCTTTTAGATTATGTGAATCTGAGTTTCCACTTGCAATATGCTATTCTCCACTGAATCTTCCATTCTCTCTGTCTCTTTGTCCTTCTCCATCTATCTCCTCTCTGCATGTGTCACTTACCTTGGGGGAGAGCCGGGTTTGATCCCTAGTACCAGCTAAAGATTTTCTCCTACTGGGAGATATGTTTGGAGGTGCATTTAGCCCCGTCCCTGCGAGCCCAATGGAAGAACTACTTGATTGAAGATCGCATATATCGGCTGAGATGGACTGAGGCACAGACCACGCCAAATCTCTCCCCCCCCCCCCCCCTAACCCTAAAGAGAAAAATCTTCGGTGAATTTTCTATCACTTCCTGGGGTCTTGCGAGGCATATTCTTCACCTTACACACACACATATGCACGCACGCACACATGCAAAGAAATCTATATTTATGCTGTCGAGGAAAACTTATGTCGCTTAAAACCGCTATTAATTGAAACCAAATTTAAACAGCAATATTCAGTAGAACTAGAGGAATATATCATATGTGTATATTAAGAATTATCCCGTGAGGATCCCAGTTCGGGCTAGAGCCTCTTGCGACGCCAGGGTGGTTTATGACTACATCCCCGGGTTAGCCAACTCGGTAGGACTTTGGTGTTTGCTTCCAATTTTGTCTATCTTTCGTTATTCCAGACCACAATTTTCCTAGATGACACTTAAACACTCATTCTAGCGCTTTTTTTTTTTTTTTTTTTTTTTTTTTTTTGGCCTTCCTACATTTTTTCCCTATTGCGGGTTCCCACAGTCACTACATGGTCCAATTTATAGGATCCATTCGAGCACGTGTCCCCATCTCCATTTTGAACACATTTCTGAAGTTGCTGCCTCTTTCAGACCCGTTTTAATGTGGAAAATTTTTAACATGGCTGTTCCTTTTTTTCGTTTCTTTTCTGTTCCTCTTTTTTGGGATGTCCTTGTCTGCGAGCTGTATATTAGCACCGGTAAAATACACATACCTATGAGCTCTTTATTTTGTTTTATTTTCATACTGATGGATTTTTCTAGTAAGACAAACTTTCGAGTCCAGAATTTCTTCCAGGCTTCTGCCGATTTGTATATGCTGGTCATTTATAATTATGATACACCAAGAACAAAGATCTCTGTAAATAAAAAAATTACTCTTTTGTTATAATTGACTAATCAAGTGTAGAAACGAGAGATAAATATATTTAAGTACATGAAAATGACAGTAATATTATTGTAATAAAATTATGTTCTATACCTGTTATATTCCCATGATCAGCAATAGGTCCATGGAGATTCGGGAACACCGCGTACAATATGTTCTTTGCTTGAATAATGGTTACGTTTTCCCGTGAATTGCCATATGTTTATATCTACGAGGGTAATTTTGGCCTTGAAGCGTAAGCCGTCGTTGAGTCTAAAAGCGCTAATCGTACCATAAATTATTTAGAAGAATTAATTTAGTTTTTAAATTGTATATTCTGTAATTATGGTAAAGTTTAGCCCTCATCATATGTGAGAATTTATTGTAATTTTTACATTTTGTATTATTTTGATAATTTCCAAACATCTAAGCTACCGCTGTACAAGGGTTCAACTTTATAAGGTATTTCTAAAACCTGTTTCATTACCAAAATCGTAACTATCAAATTTGAAGACTATGTATGTATATTATTCAGCACTTCTACAGGCGTAGGAGTATTAACTATAGCACTCTAAGTACATAATCCTGGTCTCCTTGCTGAAAAGTCCTTTAATTCCGCTAATGTAGCGAGAATGTCTTCTGGGACTCTGGCCCTCGCCGATCACGCATTCACTTCTCTAATGGGAATACCTGAGAACAGAATCTGTTATCCCCAGTGTAGTGTTGTGATAGATCCCTGATCCACTCAACAATGAATGAAATGTAAATCATGTTGATTTGTAGCTGGCTACCAGACTAATTAATGATTTTTGGAAAACTGAGGCTCTTGGTATACATTGCATTACCTTACTACTTCAAGGTAATTAAAATTACATCTGTAAATTGCAAATTTGTAAACTATAAATAACTTCTCAAACAGAAACAAGATTGGGAAATGATATATAACATAAGTAGATCAATCGGTAATATAATTATTTGAAATCCTTGTGAATAGCAGAAATAGGAAAGTCTGCGGAATTGATAATATTAACTTAGAAGTACTTAAATATGACCCTAGGAAATTACATGAAAGATTATTGTATATGTATACAAGTTCAGCGAAAAGAAAAAAAATACCCCAAGAATGGAAGATATAAAATATCATATCCATATTTAAGAAACGAGAAAGAACAAGACTTGTAAACTATATATTGATTGCATTATGCGCTGCCTACAATATATAAATAATAAGTATCGGGTTAAATAATGTAACAGACGCAATACTCCTAGAAGAACAAACGGATTTTAGATGAGGAAGAGGCTACATTGATAATGATTTTACCCGGAAACAAAGCGAAAACAAGAAGAAGACAAAATTTGGAGACGACTTACTATTTATTGACCATTATAAAGCTTTTGACAAAGTATCAATGTCAGAGGCATACCCCTACAGCTAATTCTTAAAGACTTTTACAGTTACTGACTTCCAGTCGTGATCAGGAATGTCAATTTGCCTTGAATATGGTTCCACTTTCCGTAAATACATTCATCATTTTCAAACTAAAGGATAGTTATCTTTTCAGATCTTTTTAATTAAGCCTAATTCATCTCCGGGGGGGGGGGGGGAGTCCGACACTCTCTCTCTCTCTGACTATGTGCCCACTTCTCCCATCCGCAAAACACGTAATCACAGCGTTTTCAAACTCACTGTTCATTATTATGATTGACAAAAGCAGAAATTACGCTTGCAGCTCTAGGAAAGCCTCCTTCACACCTTGTGTAGTCGGCAACATTTTCATTTGTCACACTAGGACAAGGAGGAAAGACGCTGACTGGCCCAAAGGGATTTGCCAAAATTTGAAACCAGAAATGTCAATATAGGTACGGGATTTGGCGAATACTTAGCCTCATTTTTGACTATGTATTTTATGAATTTTGCTCCTATATCATGCCTGCAGTGAAATCCTTGAGGTAAAATCTATGCATAACCCAATTTGGCCAAAGACTGAATTTGGCAGCTTTTGACATTAGGTGCCTCATTCACTATTTAGTCTCTACACAGATGCCTCTCTAAGGATTTCCTGTCACTTCTTCCTCTCGCTATCCGTGACCACTTGAAGAGATCTGTCCATCTGCGTCTTGGTATTTCTTGTAGTCGTTTTCGCATTACGGATTCCCCCATAATAGACTTTTAGGTCCACCTCTTGTGTTATAATCTCGCCACGTGGCCTGCCCATTCCCATTTTAATCTTGTGGCTAATTTTGTCAGTCTTTTGTCTGTTATAACTGATTTAATCGAACTTAGAGATTCTGTCTTTCAGAGATAAACCAAGAGTTTGCCTTGCATCTTCCGTTGGCACATTCGGATTTTGTTTTTTTGACGTATTGTATTCTGACACTCATAGAGTATACAGGACAGATACAGATTTCCTATACGTGAATTTAGTTAGTCTGCTTAGCATTTTATCTAAGACCTCAAAATCTTTCCAGGCTAGAGAGATTCTCCTTTGTACTTCTTTTTTCTGTTTTATCCTGAAAGGATGTTAGTTGTTTCAGGTGTGTATACTAGTTTGGTATGTGAGTGGTATTCCATCAATTAATATTGGCGTTGGTGGTCCGTTAGACATGATCTGCGTTTTTAGTCAATTTAACGCGAGACCTGTAATTTGGTATGTTCACATGGTCTGGCATGTTTTATAGTTCTATCATTGTTTAAGCGAATAGAACGCCTCATCGACAAATCTTACATTCGCTCTTCTGCTACCATCCAAGTTTTTTTTCCAAATTGTTTGCTGTACTTCATTCTTGCTTTCTCTACTACGTATAGTAAATTAGAAATATTGTGTTCCACCCAAAAGTTCGATGTCGAGATGTCACCGGAAATATTTTTGAGGGCCCCTAAAACTAAACCCCTAGTGTATGTGTCTATGTCAGTCTGTGTGTATGTCAGCCTCTGAACAACATAACTCAAAAACGAGAACTCAGTTAAAAACCAAAGTTGGTATATAAGTTTAATGTCTTTCAAGGATGCGGCACGAAGATGTTGAAGAAAATTCCTCCACCCCAATCTACCGTTTCCATGGAAAAATTTTCGAAAATTTTGATTTTTTTGAAGCTGGCTCTAACGATTTTGATTCAAATGCCATATGTTTGAGATATTTTTGTGACAAATGAAAAGTATATCTTAAATTTTCTGGTTACAGCCCATGAAGTCCTATTTACTCCGGATAACTTTTGCATAACTGGTAAACCGTAAGAGATAGACCAAATCTTACAATACAGAAAATGTACGTGTTGCTAAATTAGACTTTTTATCTCAAAATAATTTTTATTGTACAGTGAACCATTTCGGAGATATTCCTTGTTATTTGTTTGAGTTTTGGAGAACTCATACTTCTGTCAAATGGAACATCGTTACTCAATTTTATGTTATTCGTGCAAAGAGAACGGAATCTCAAAGATTTAAAAGATTTGACTATCACTCAAAGTCTACTGTATTCCCATATTCTCATTGCACATACATGAGGATAAACAATAAGATAATTTCTGCAGTTGCTTATCTCAACTAACACGAATAAGGTATAGGAATAAGAGTTTGTAGAATTGATTAGTACAAGAGTAGAGAAAGTCATGGAGCAACACATCAGATTCTTCGGAATGTAGGTATCTTCCATCGATAGGTGAAACGTTGGGAGAGATTGGACTGCCTTGGCAAACTCTTCTTTCTAGGCGGGGTGATTGCCTTTCTATTTCCGTCTTCACCTTTGCAAAACTTTGGCTGTAGATTTTTTGCAGTATCCTCACGTACTTCGTATTTATGTATCCCTTGAGCTGTTAGTGCTCGTATTATACTAGGGGGTTCCACTGAGTCGAGCTAGGACCTTAATCATTCCTCTTGTTAGAATTTTGGTGAATAGCTTTTAGATGTTTGACATCAGACTTCTTGTTTATGTAATCTTTAGTAAATTGTTTTGTGCAGATATATTATTGTGCCTATTTTCCGTTGTTCTGAAAAGTCTTCTGTTTCTAGAATTGTATTGAAAATTTGACAGAATATGCGTGTTAAATGACTTTCGCTAGTTTCAGTAGCTCATTGGTGATCCCACATTCTCCTAGTGTGTTGCAGTTTTTAGTTCGATAATGGTGGTACTGATTTCGCTGTAGAAAATCCTTTGGTTGGAAGTGGAAGTGGAATGAAGATGTCTTCCTTAAGTAAAGAAGCTGATGTGGTGCACTCACATAACTCTCTCTACTCTTGTACTAACTATTCTTACAAACTCCTATTCCTCTATCTTCTGCGTGTTAGTTGAGATAAACGTTTGCAGAAATTATCTTGTTGCTTGTTTTCTTGCACATAGAACAGAAATGTATGAATAAAGTAGGCTTTGAGCGACAGTCAAATTTTTTAAAGCTTTCGAATTCCGTTCTCTTTTTACAGTTAACACATAAAAAATGAATAACGATGTTGCATTGGCCAGAACTATAAGTTCTTCAAAACTTACAGAAATAACGAGGAATATCTCCGAAATGGTTCACTCTACAAACAAATTGTAGACATAAATTGTGTTTTTTAGCAAGATCTACATTTTTGGTATATTAAGATTTGCTCTCACGGTTTAGAAGTCATGCAAAAGTCATTCAGAGTAAATAGGACTTCATTGGCTATAGACAGAAAATTCAAGATATATATTTTATTTGTCATAAACATATCTCAAACATGTAGCATTTGAATCAAAATCATTAGATCCAATTCACAATTCCTATTTCTAAAAATTGCCTTTTTTGGATTCAATGGGCCTCAAAACATATTTGCATTGAAATACAATACTTCCTCTACTTTACTATATGTAATAAAGAAAGCAAAAATCATCCTGGTGCAAAGAATAACCTTACTTCTGTACGATTCTGTGAACCTGTAAGCAAAGTTGATGGATGTAAAATATCACATGATTACTCAATTGTAAGCTAATAATGAAGCCTTGTAGTACGAATTAAGACATCATTGTTAAACTCATCGTTGCACTTCTTTTTGCTGTAAACACAAGCAAAACGCAGGATTAAAATGCTTCTCTGACCCCATTCTTCCCGTTATGTGCTAAAAAATTCTGATCTCACGTTTATTATTTGGCCTGTAAATGAAAACAACGTTCCCTGGCTAGAAATACAGAGACACCTACAAACAAACAAACAAACAAGCAGTGAAATTATCTGATGCAATCATCCTTGTTTTGTTTTCCAACGAAGCGCATGCGTACCTAAACAAACACGATCGCAGAAAGAAGCACCAGTATACCTCCCCAAGTGGTGATTACATTTTGTGGATGCGCTGTTTTTCTCTCTCTTTTCCCCTACTTTGTATGAACAGGTACAAGGCTATTTCCATTTTGTGTGGTGAAGTGATGTACGAACATTAGAAAGCACATAGCCCATTTGAAGTGGTTTATGGTTATTGCCAAACTATTAAAAGCCCGCCCAACACAAATATTTATCATTGAAATTCGTACGAATTTTCTGTACCTGTATTTTTCTGAAGATCCTTTGTTTGCAGCCCATTAGATAATGTGAGAGAGAAAAGAGTTTTTACTAGATTCAGCAATAGCTTGTCATACTACAGATAGCCTTCATCCTTCTCTGTGAGACATATATCGTCACCTTCATCATCATCATCACTTTTATTATTACCATTATCATTACTACCATTATTAGTACCACTATGAATGAATGGATGTATAAATGAACGAATGAACAGTTTATTTTTGCTCATAAACAATACAATTAAGTACTAAAAACAACAGTAAAGTGACTAGCAAAACAAAACACACTGAACAAATATACTTTATCTAATATATTCCTACCTCTTGGAGTTGCTTACATATAAAACTTCCGCTTTAGTTTAACATTTTGTTTTGTATATAATGGGGAAGTTTATTACGGCCACCAGTTACTTTCACCCCTCATTATACCTTTCCATTTTCCGTTTCCTCATAGTTCCTTTAAACATTGCAAAATAATTTCCTGCTTTATCAATGTGCTCGTCTGATTTTGAATTTAAAGTTTTCCTAACTTTTAAATCTAATGGGAGATTATTCCATTTTTGGGGTACTATATTCTCTCTTCCTTTATCCGTACCATTATACTCCAGAATATCATAATAATCTAACGAATTGTATGCATCTCTCCCCTTTTTATCCCTATTATACCACTCAGATCCATTACCCGCGTCCTAGCCCATCCATACCACATTTTGGCATCTTTATTGCATACTTCGATGCATTTCTCTCTCCCCCATTCAACGTTTAAGAATCTATAATCTATTAATGAGCTTTTGTCGTTAAAGCTACTCAGAATTTCTTGCTTTTGCACGAAATCCTTTTCAGAATTCTGATGCAGTAGGTGGGTTATGTATCATAACGATACCAATATAAGCACTTTTTGCATAAATTCCACACAGGGAAAAACCGTAGTTTTGACTTCTTCCACAATTCATTTTCTTCTTTTACCTTAAGTATGTTATCTTTCCTCACAATATATCCTAAACCACCTGATGTCCGCCCCTTTTCCGATTTGTTACTCAATTTACATTAGAAATCAAACCTAGGTATTTTTACACTCATTTCATTTTCCAAACATGTTTCCACTACCATTATCACGTCACCACTTTTTAGCAATTTCAGCATTGTTCACAACTACACACTTTCTCAAGTAGGCCCTTAACATTCCAACTCACAATCGATAACTCATACCCTTATACCGAACCTTTTCTCTCGAAGTTAAGCTGACCTAAATTTGCCTAGCTTCTCGTACGCACCCGGTCCTCCATTTACACAATACTACCAGATCGCATTGAGATCGCGCTTAAGTTATCTGGTCTCCAAACATCCAAACCCGCTGATACAACCAGGGCTTCTCTGCATGAATCTTCAATCAGCTTTGCTGACTGCTGCACAGTACCTCTCGGTGATGTCACTGTTGACATATTTTCCGCCTTAAGGCGGGCTCACACTTGCACGCGCAGTAGCGAAGCGCGGCGCGCTGAACAGAACCAGCTCGCTCACACCTATCGTAAGCAACAGGCGCCGAAGAGTTGATGTGCCGAGGTCAGTCATTGTCAATGAGCACAATGGCTGTACTAGCGCTAATTTGCGAAGAAGCAGAAAAAGAGGAGCTTAGGCAAAACAGAAGATTCTTGGTGCATGACAAACTTATCCAGGAATATAAAGCATGATTTTTGTTACACTGTTTGATTGTCTGTTGCGTGAAGATAAGTTCAAAGTGTACTGATCCCAAGGTCGCGGGTTCAAATCCGGCCCAGACCGATGTTTTTTAAGTATGCTTAAAAACGACAGCTCCATGTCAGGAGATTTACTGGCATGTAAAAGAACTCCTGCGAGACAAAATTCCGGCACACCGGTGACCCTGATATGATCCTGGCAATTGACAGGGTCGTTAAAAAAAATAAAAAAAATTGAGAATGTACTTTAGAATGAGCGTAACGAAGTTTCAGCTGATATTTCATCTTACTGCATTACAATACAATACATTTCATGTTACACTACTATTTTACATGGCCATTCTCCAAATTCAAGTATGCGTGTATCACTCGTATTGTTAGAAAGGTTAACTATTGTTTCCCTCACAAGATATTTTGTACCACCCCCACTACCACCACTAATTATTATTATTATTATTATTATTATTATTATTATTATTATTATTATTATTATTATTATTATTATTATTATTATTATTATTATTATTATTATTATTATTATTATTATTATTATTATTTGAAATTTAATATATTGTGATGATTTGAAACAATAACGCTATTTTAAACCATAGTAGATAAATTAGCTATTATTTTTTAACTGGGTGCCCAATTAAATAAACATACTTAGATACTTTTTAAACGTTTTGTTCATTCACTATAAAGTGATTTAGAATTACAGAGGTGTAAAAATTATTTGACGCAAAGTAAGGTTTTATTTATGTAATATTACATATTGATCGAGGATTATGTTTTAAACATTGGTGGTTACTATAATAAAAAGCTTACAGCATTTTCGACGATTCAGAGGTTGTTGTCTATATTAAAAAATAAAATAACGCTACAGACTGTCAAATTTTAACTTGTAGTCCTAGGCATCAGGAAATATAGACACTAATTTCCTCTCTGTGTAAAACAGGCTCATAAAGTATGCTTTTGATGACCATTGTCAGTCATGCATCAACTCAGTATTATCTGTAAATAATCCAGACCACACCATATATGGAAATTAAATTAAATATAATATTTGTTCATCATGGGAATCCATTTTTATAGGGCTTTAAGCCTACGAAAAGCTATCCGTAACAAAAACTACCGCTCGGAGTTGTTAATGGAGGGAAATAAATATTTACAGTGAGCAACAGTGAATGTATACTCACAAAAAGTGTTTTATTTTACCTTAGAGAGTTGTAAACTATTTTCAAGTTCAGATCTCGCATCCATTTTACCATAAGAAATGAATTTGAGTATAATAATTTTCATACGTGTGAGTGTATGACCAAGACACTACACAAGCCCTTACAAAGCTTGTTCTGGTATGATTATAGTTTTTCTTGTATTACTATTTAATAAGAACGTGCAATATAACATCAAATATGTAGTAATTCCATGCAGCTCTTCCTTAAATTATAGCGTTTATACTAATCTTCTTAGAATATTTCCAATTTCCGCAGGTATTTGTTCCCAAGCTTATCCCAGGCATTGTTATTACTGTATAATTTGTGGCATTTATCGAACAAAAAGGTATATCTGTTGTTGAACCAAAGTGATAAGTTTTCCTCATCTATTGCTGCAGATATATCAAGCGCAATGAATGATTTACTGCTACTGAATACAAATATAACAGCCACACAGCATTAGAAATGACCTTGATTAGCACGAAGACTCCCGACAGAGATACGATTGATACCGATTGTGAAACCTTACCCGCGGAAAAAGCTGAAGTATTCTCTGCGAGCGGAAGCCAGTGGAAAGCTGAAATTCTACGCGTCGCGCCGCGCTTAGGTGAGAGCCGTTCCATTTATTAACATGGAAAAGATATTTTTCGGCGCGCCGCGCTTCGCTTCTGCGCGTCCAAGTATGAGCCTGCCTTTATCCTTCCGCTGATCTGAAGGTGACACTCGCTTAATCTTTGGTGACGTAGGCATTGGTTCTCTCTGCTGCTGAGTGGGCTCTTCAGCCACACATGGTAGCTGGGATCCTTCCGATGCAGTGTAATGCTGACAAAGTTCCTGATTTGCTCCTTCGATTCATAGCTCGGCTACGTTTACGAATGCCTTTTGCTCCTTCTTCCCTTGCTTTCTTCATTTCCCTTATGGCAATTAATTTCAATTCTCTTTTCTTCTTGCCCAAATCTTGTTCCATAAATTTTTTGAGCTCTTTAACTGCTTGCAGTTTCTTATCTCTTCCTATTTAAATTTCATCGTGGCCATTTTGACAATTACTCGTATTGGTCTCGGTCTCTTCCCTCTTTTTCCAATCCTAAAACAGTCCGCTATCTTCCATCCTAACATATTCAGCTTTACTTTCTCTCGGAAAAGATACCTGACAACCTACCAAACACTTTTCTCTCTTCTCTCATCTACTACGAAATAATTAAGTTTACCTTTATGTCTCCTTCCTCGCAGGTTTCTAGTCAAATGAACCTCTTTTACAGACCTTTATCTCTTTCTTTACTTATGCTTTAAATTTGCCTATTAATGTTTTGATCTGTTGTCTTCTTATCTCTTCCCATTTTCAAATGCTTAATTTTCTTTACATCTTTAGTAATAGTTTCAAACAAATTATTTATCCCCCATCTTCAACGTTCGGGAACGCGTGTATCTACCGGCATCCGGTATGAGAGTGAGGAAGAGGATGATATGAAATACAGGCGAAATGAATGGTGAGAAAGGTGACGGAGTAATTCGTGGAATGAGTGGTGGGGCAAACTGGAGAACCTGGGAAAACCCGCCCGGACCCGCTTCGTTCACTTCCAAAACTACATGCGGGTCTCTGGGATCGAACCCCAGCCGCCTAGGTATTAGACAAATTGTCTAACCGTTTGA
Organism: Tenodera sinensis; assembly: GCA_030765045.1. Classification (NCBI taxonomy): domain Eukaryota; kingdom Metazoa; phylum Arthropoda; class Insecta; order Mantodea; family Mantidae; genus Tenodera; species Tenodera sinensis. Next base: position 141,564,491 of record CM060965.1, on the reverse strand, counting down.
CCACGTTGCCGCCAATAATAATAATAATAATAATAATAATAATAATAATAATAATAATAATAATAATAATAATAATAATAATAATAATAATAATAATAATAATAATAATAATAATAATAATAATAATAATAATAATAATAATAATAATAATAATAATAATAATAATAATAATAATAATAATAATAATAATAATAATAATAATAATAATAATAATAATAATAATAATAATAATAATAATAATAAGAAGAAGAAGAAGAAGAAGAAGAAGAAGAAGAAGAAGAAGAAAAAGAAGAAGTATAAGAACCAACAAAGTCAATTGGAGTACAGAATTTAAAAAAATTACTCATTTTATACCTTGTGTGCACGCTCCCCGTCGTTTGTTATCAATATTGAAGCCAACATATAGAGGTATGTGAACATTTTTTTTCTTCAAATTAACAACAGTGCAATTAAACTGATGACTTCGCATTTTTTATGAAATAGTTACGTGTAATATTGATATAGATTTTTCTAGTTATGCAAAGTAAATTCACACATTGTAACCTACTCATTTCACTATGGATGTTTACAGTGCTGCACTCCATATCAAAGATGCTTCATCTACTTCCCACTCCCTCTGAACCCACCTGCTGTTGTGCGGTACAGCGCTCCTAGTGCCACCCTACTTTACAGGTCTATGATCTAGATAAATGCTAAATAAAAAGAGGATATACCATATTTTTATCTGGCGCTCTGAGTACATAACCTCATAATATTTCCAGTTTTTATTTTAAACTTGTTCCTATAGTATGAGCTTTTTATTGTCTATATTACACATAGCGAAAATATTCCATTGGCATCGACACGTGCAGCGAACGCGTTAGCAATTGCGCATTTAGTTACAAATATTATTACCTAAGGCAGTAACTCAGTAATGCTTATCATCATTTCTAACACCCTGTAGTATGTCGATATTAACTAACTTAAATGTCTTGTACCTAAACTGTGAGCTCCGAGATGTTCCTTTGTCTAAGGGCCGTGTTAAACAGCCACTAATGCAGAAGCCAGCATGAGGTTAGCAGAGCACCAACTTCTTGCACAGACAAAACGAATATCTACTGTCAGCTTTTGTGTACAGTGAGTGAAATGTGAACTTACCTTTACTCTCCCCGGAGGAGTCTCCCTTGCTGCTGCAGCTGCTACCGGAGTCTGGGGCAGTGGAGGCGGGCCCGGGGATGGCAGATTGTATCGCTTGGCACTGCACCGCCCTCCCGTTACAGCGTACGGAGCCGTTCTGCCCCCGCAATAGTCCCAGGGGCGGTGCCACATCAGGCAACTCTGACAGGCATGGTGTCTGCAAAACATGTTAACGACCTAGTGAGATTCATAGCTCCTAAATTTGCCAGTAGTTACATAAACACACTCCTATATTATTTAACAGAGTTGAAATACTTTTTATACTTTAGGCAACCGTACATCCTGTGTGGAAAAAATAAATACTTTTCGTATATACTTAATTCTGACCATCTTATCATCTGCATCATCTACAAGCAGTCTCATATTTTCTGTGCCGGTACTGAGAAAGATGTTGAAAGTACTTTATGATAGATCCAACATTTAATGGAGGCTGATAGTGAATATTTGCTCTTTCCTGTTAAGGAAATCAATATTCTGGCTGCAAATTATATTTATACAACCAGCTTTACAGCGTGTTTAGCTACACAACGCCGCAAGGCATGGCAAGCCCATGATTTTATTTTGTGTACAACCATCCACCATTAGGTTCTGCGTCATCCATAATAACATTCACTTTGTTACTGAAAATCCAAACCTTATATTCCGAAGCCTAGTTTTTATGTCCACAACCTATGCCTATAATATATTTTAACAAATTTAGAATATGTTGTGAGAGTTTTTTGATAGTTAAATTAGCCTGAAAGTTTTTCCCACCCACGGGATATGAAACAAAAACACATATAAGTTTGTCCACATGAAATTACAGTAGCTTCTGAAAATAGAAACAAATTGTCTTCAGAAACTCCCCTAATTCTGTCCCTTTTATTTTTTAGGCTCTTTTAATTCATTAAAATTCCCTCTAGAATTTAAAAATAAACATGCTGCCCTAGGGAATGTATTCGCACTAAAAAGTTTAGGTTATGACAGATTAGCAATATTACCTTACTTCTAAGTAAAACTTATTCTTAAATGATGGGCCGACTGTACTAGGTTTAGCATATGTATATTAGGGTCAATCCACGTCAAATCGAACACCCGTAAAACACGACTTTTTCGTAGGAGGTTCAAATTTTTTTTATCAATAATAGGCGCCAAATAAGGAGACCCGTATTTTTTTATTTCCGTATTTTTAAATTACTTGCTTAGTTATGGCTATTAGAAACTAAGCAATTTCTGCGCGCACCGTAATATAAAATCACTTGTTACTCTAAGTTCATATAGAGTTGAGAGTTGAGTTTTGGCTCACTGGAAAGGTTAAATACAACACTTTTAACAATTTTCGACCAATCATTATTACACATAAATTTTGGACTGTTTTTTTTTTTATGGTATATTTTGTAAAACCAAAAATAGAATTTAAATAGATGTGTTAAAAATCTAAAAAAAAATGTACACGTATTCCCTGACATTATATCTATAAAATAAGATGTTGAAAACTGTGGAGCTTGGATTAGTGCATTTGCTACAATTTTTTTCTGGAGGCCTGCAAGCGCTCACGGACGACATGAAGTAGAGCTAGACTCGCCTTGAGAGCGAGTAACGCTGGTGACTACTGACAGCATGCGAATTGCCGCGTCAGCTATGCTACTCGGATACCGTCTTCTTACTAAGGCAGTACAGTCCATGCAGAAAAATGTCTCCACGATGTACCTTCTTTCTGATACTCCTGTGGCATCTAATACGTGCTTTTGAACTTTTGAATTTTTTTGAAAAAATCTTCTGATGTAAACAGTTCTTTGCTTTTAGCTTCATGTACGTCCATACATTTGAAATAATTTCTCTACTCTGACTGTGTAATGTTTTGGTACCTAATTTAGAACTTACAGGTGGCATAATTGATTTACGCTATGATCAATGTCTCACAAATTCACTATATTCACTCTTTATCGTCTTCAACTGCACGCTGCACTAAAAAGCACCTGTAAATTAGCAAGACATGCAGTTATCACTACCTTCCCCCTCCCTCCCCCTGTGCATGGTTTCATTCGCAGAATTATACAATATGAGCTGATGAAACAGACAAAAGCCATGGGTTCGCCAACAGGACTTCCAGTCAAGGTCGGGGGCCACGAACGCTGGGTTTGATGTCGAATCGTCGCTCTCCTTCCGCTCTCCTACGCTGGATGCTGCTTTCTGACATCTTCTGCTCCGGCTGCTCTGGCATGCCAGTTTTTTTCCCAGATTTTTAAATAGTCGAGTTTATGTTATTATCTAACTTTAAAACTTTAATGGTATAAAATATAATAATAATAATAATAATAATAATAATAATAATAATAATAATAATAATAATAATAATAATAATAATAATAATAATAATAATAATAATAATAATAATAATAATAATAATAATAATAATAATAATAATAATAATAATAATAATAATAATAATAATAATAATAATAATAATAATAATAATAATAATAATAATAATAATAATAATAATAATAATAATAATAATAATAATAATAATAATAATAATAATAATAATAATAATAATAATAATAATAATAAATAAAATTTTGTAATAAATACCTCACGAAATACTGCAATTTATCTTTAATTTGAGCCAAAGATCAAGTAATGTGCTTCATTACAATCGGAGGTATGATTGATCGAAGAGTGAGGAGCGCGCGATTTTTGGGACATTTCAAAAATTAATATCTGCCAAAATAAATTTTTTATACAAAACGAAGAAACACGGGTCAAATATATTTTGTTCCAAAACACCAAAAAGATTTTTCAAGAAAATCTGAGAGATCAAGGTCATTTTTTGCCATATTTTGTTCGATTTGACGTGAAATGACTCATTATGTTTTACACTACTACAGTATTGATGCTCAGTCAAAGAGATCAAGCACAATGAATCGAAGCTAATGAGACATATTTTTATAATGGAAGATGTCGAGAACTCCACATGACTTTAATAACAATGGTAAATCTTTTGAAGGGGGTGTCTAGTTTTAAACACATTCGCACAACCTGATGCATGATGGAAGTTTAATCCTCTGCATAAACAGTCTAATTTCTCGTAACACCAAAGTAAAAGTCTACAGGACTCTGATTCAGACTTGTTACATATGACTCAGGGGCATGGCCTCTAAGTCTTGCTTATTTAAATGCCCCTAAAACTTTTGAAAGAATACTTAGAAAAGAAATTTTGACCCAGTTTTAAGGTACTGGCGAGTTCGGTGTTTAAAATATCTGATGTTTCGCCTAAGGATTTATTTCCTTTTTGTAACAATTGTGAAATATTGCTCTATATAAGGCAAGTTAATGGGTGAGGTATAAATTATTGAAGAGGAACCCAAGCACGGGTTAAGGTAGTTGTTTATAAAACAGCTAACCTAAACATATTTTATACCAACAGTAATGGCTACCGGCGGAAGAATAACCCAAGGTAATATGTTACAACAACTACTGCTACTAGAACTGGTTATACTACTGTTACACGATCACTGCCGTCCAAAGATCAGGCAATAGTTACACATAGAAGCCAAAGGTCTGATTCCATTAAAGGAATGTGTTATAGGTACTGAAAAAACCACAGGTTCTAACAACATTAGGTTTGCTTCCCCCATATCACACTCGGGGGCATGCATGTATCTAGCATACAGAACTGTAGCTGAAGATATATAAGCAAGCACCAGGATCCCTCATCATGTAATAGAGGAGTATTTATCACAGCAAGCCGACGTTAACCCGGTTTCCCACCTACAGCCCATAAGAGCAGGAATTAACAGAACCTGGTTTCATTCATATTCTCAACTTCAGAGGGCAGATGTTTATAAAGCCTAGTGACCTAGAAAAACTACCCAGTAGCATGCAAATCAGATTTGATGATACAAAATATTGGGTTTATTTCACTACTGATACAACAATTACTTGCTTCCTGTGTAAGCAAGAAGGCCATGTAGCAAAACAATGTAAAAGCAATTCCAATGAAGAAACAACACAGCAAAAACAAATGCAATCTGTTCCAATAGAGGAGGCCAGAAACCCACATATTTCTGATTTTCGAGTGCTTGCCAGCGCAAAAGGCTCTCATAATCTCAGCCAAACAAACAGTGATGCACAGACCCCTATACTAAAGCGTCAAACCGCCGAACAAGGCAACTATCTTCTATACCTCCTGTACAATTCAGATCTGTACTTCAGGAAGGAAATGCTATTCAGAAAACTAACACAAATAGCTCAGAAATTGAAACACAGGAGACAGCAGCAAAACTAAAAAGAACATACCCATCCAGTAGCCCCTGCACTTCAGTTGAAGATGACTATGCTAATTCTTGTTCTGATGCAGCTGTTGAGGAGCAGTCAGACAAAGAGGGAAGTAGCAGTAAGGCTTCTAAGCACGTTAACAAGAGATAAAGTTTATATTGATAAGAAAGCTCAAAACGTGAAACTTTAACCCCGCTTAAGCAAATTATTGAGGCTAAACCAGAAAAGTTTATCCTCAGCTTTACACAACTGTTTGCTTTCATGCAAAATACAGTGGATACAAAAGATATAGCTGCAGAGGCTTTAAATTACACCAAAGACTTACAGGGATTGGCAAGTAACCTTAATAGTTACATCAATATCTCAAAGGGAAAAGTATTAGAAATCGAAGCACACGTATTCAAAAACAGCTATGTTTAGCAATAACCATGGAGAAACCATTAAGAGCAGCACTAGAAGAAGACTTAACTACAAGTTCTTAAGAAATGCACTTGGAACAATTTCAAAATTATGCTCCAACACTATTACAATGGAATATACAGTTTTAAAACACAATTTGATTATTTAAAACTGCATATGCTGAATAATAATCCTGACATCATATGTTTACAAGAATTAAATTTTAAAACTAATGAACTGGTTAAACTTAAACGCTATGAGTGTTACCACAAGAATAGGCTAAATCCTGGATGTGCTAGTGGTGGTGTAGCCACTTACATTAAGAAATCATTAATGAGTAAAGAAATTGAATTAAATACCAGTCTAGAAGCTGTAGTGGTTACTGTTACTTATGTAAAATAAATAACTATGCAATATCTATATACCAAATAATGTTGATATGATTTTAAATATTCTTAGAGATCTTTCAAACCAATTACCTAAGCCATTTATATTCTTAGGAGACTTTAATGGCCACAACAGAATCTGGGGAACTAGATCAACCAATACTAGAGGAAATATTATAAACAATGTCATAGAGCAAAACCATTTTACATTGTTAAACGTACTATAATCTAGCCCACAATTCATTCAGCTCCATTGATCTGACCATATGTACTTCAGATATTGCCCATCTATTTCAATGGAAAGCTTTAAACCAGTTGTATGGAAGTGATCATTTTCCAAGTGACACATTCTATTCTTCCAACATAGACCCCCATGCCTAAATTCATATATAGTAAAGTTGACTGGAAGACATTTGAAGAACACCTAAACCAAAACATAGGGAACTTAATACCAGATGGGATTTTCATAAGACAACAACTGACTATAGTAGAAAAATGTTCAAACCTAATAAACAGATCTACAGATATTAGCATTCCAAAAACAACTCCAGGTGTACACGGGAAAAGTGTACCTTGATGGAATAAATCCTGTAAAAAATGCAATAAAGAAAAAAAATGGTGTATTTGACCATTACAGAAGTGTGCTGATCGCACTTACTTTGTTTTATTATGGCACCTCCTTTTGTTTCGCGACTCTTGTTTTCCCCGCTGGGATGCGCTAGTGTTTTTTCTTTGGGTTTCCTCTCGGTCTCACGGTTGTAGGGACAGTCAGTCGGAGTGCTCCTTTCTCGGCGTGCAGGGTAAGTTGTTTGGTTTTAACTAAGGCTCAGGCCGTGAATTACAGATTGGTTTTCAGACCGTTACTTGCCTGGGAGGTGCTTATAATGCGGACGAATTAAATGTAATCTTGTAACAAGTAATTCTTGTAACCCGTAGGATATCCACGCGAATCATTTAGGCATTTTCAGATAGGCTTGAAGACTGCCCAACTCCTCGCTTTGAGGGGGAGTTGAATGGGGTTATGTAAATTGATTTGGTTTTCAGCTGTATTTCTATTGTATGTTTCGGCTTCCATTTCTGTTTAAAGGTTTGCTATACCGATTAATCATTCCTGTTAACAAATGTATAATTTATTGATCCATAAATGTTATAGTTCTTGAAATTTTTAGGGGTCTCTTCACTTCATTTCCTTCCCCCCCCCCCTCTTTCACGATTGTACCTACGCCCTTATGGTGCAACAGAAGACACCCCACAGAATTAATTTCCTAAAACTAAAAGATGCAGCAAGAACAAAAATCAAACAAAACAAACGTGATTCTTGGTTACATCTCATCTCCAGCTTAAATTCTTATTCCACTGCAACTAAAGTGTGGGATGGAATTCGGAGAATCAGAGGAATGAATTGCCAAAGGGGAATTAAACTACTAGAAGAGCATGAGAACAATACGGTGCTAACAAACCCCAAGGAGATAGCAGATTTTCTTGCCAATACCTTTGCAGATTCTTGAAGCAATGCAAACTACTCAAATGATTTCGTTAAAATAAAAATGCAGAAAACACTTAATGGAAATGTCATATTCAATGACGACTCTGACCAAGATAGTAATAACATTTTAAGTATGGAAGAACTACATAACAAGACCATTAAACAAAGGTAGCAGCCACAGTGCAGGACCTGATAACATTACATATGATTTACTTGCTTCGAGAACTTTGTTATCTTCTACATATATTTAACCACATATGGATTCACAAAGTGTTTTCAGATCAATGGCGGAGAGCTACAATTATACTTATACCAACACCTGGTAAAGATAATACTAATCCTCAAAGTTATCGACCCATATCCTTGACCAGCACATTATGTAAATTAAAAGTAGGAAGCGATCGCTTAAAATGGAGGCTAGAACACACAGGATTCTTCTCCAAGATGCAAAGTGGTTTTCGTGCTTTTCATTCTACCTTGGATAATCTTATATTTTTGGAATCTAAAATATGGCAAACCTTTGTTAAGTCTCAAAATTTAACCATGGTTAGCCTTGACATAGAAAAAGCTTATGAAACTATTTGGAAGGACAACGTAATACAAGTGCTTATGGACAACAACATCAAAGGAAATATGCTGGCTTTCATATACCGCTTTTTACAGCAAAGAACTATACAAGTAAAGATAAATGGCATTATTTCTAAAACGGTAACAACAGAAAATGGAATTCCGCAAGGAGCTGTAATTAGCATAACTTTGTTTCTTGTAGCAACCAATGGAATATTAGGCAACATACCCGCCCCAGTGAGAGGATGTTTATTTGCAGAAGATCTGATATTACTCTGTAGAAGAAGTGAATTATTAGTCAACAATAAATTAATGCAATCTGATCTAGACCAGATTGAAAATTGGCTTTACAAAACAGGATTTAAGCTTTCCAAGTCTAAATCTACTGGTATTAATTTCAGCAAACGAAAGCAAACAACCTGAATTATATATACCTGGGAAGAAGCTCAAAACTGTGAAGACACTTACTATATTGGCACTCACATTTGATACTGAACTAACATGCATCCCTCATCTCATAAACCTGAGAAATAAGTGTTTGCAGGAACTAAATGTTTTGAGAACTCTGTCATCTAACAACTGGGGTGCGGACCATACGGTGCTTATGAAAACATACCAGACTGTAGTAAGAACCAAACTTGTCCATGGAGCTAAAGTTTATAATTCTGCATCTCCAACTGCTCTGAAAATGTTGGATACCATTCAAAGTGCTGCTCTGAGAATAGCGACCGGTGCACTACATACCATTCCAATTAAGAAATTACTGATCGAGGCAAATGAACTAGCTTTAAACAACAGACATTGTGTTATGCACTTAAGGTAGCAGCAAACGGCAATTTACCAACATTCACATCCCTTTTTCCAACAGATATGTTGATAAATATCCTGAAAACAGAGACAGTCAGATCCCACAACACTTATGAGTAACAAAATATTGTAAAGAAACTGAATTTCATCATTCCGTCAGTGAAGACAAGGGATAGTAATAGATTACCGCCTTGGACATTATCATCACCTAAAATTAAATTAGATCTATTAGAATATGCCAAAAAATACACCAATCAAGCAATCTTCAAGTGCAGATTCAATGAAATAACGAGTAAGTTCATAAATACATGCCAATATACACTGATGGATCCAAAACGAGTACAGGCAGACAGACAGATTTAATCCCATTCATAAATAGGAAAATAAAGTAACTCTGGATCACACAACGTAATGATAGCCGTAATGGAGTTACACTTAAACATATGCTCTTTGTGTACAAGCTACAAAGAAGAGATCAAATTTTACCGACAAGATTGAGAATAGGACACACCAAATTAACCCAGTCATTTCTACTTTCCAAAGAAGAACCGTCACCTGAATGTCATCACTGCCAACAACCCTTCACTATTAAGCATATCTTTACAGAATGCCCAACACATGAATAGAAAAAAAAAATAGAATTCAATATAACTGCTCATGTACTAACAGTATAAATAGCCCAACAATGATTCACTCTGTCCTTAAATTTCTATACTCAACATCGTTACATAACAAACTGTAATTTAAACTATAAGACTGGTCTGTAACAAGTTAAAATTAGCAACTGTTGTAATATAGAATAGTAATGTATTACATTGTGCACCTTTTTCTGTGATCTACATTGGGTATGTACAGTAATGTCGTTATTGTGAACTGTATCCAATTCCCAGAGTTCTCTTTAATATGAATATTATGCTGTAATGACTGTGTACACATACTGCATTGTATAGTGCTTATATTGTGTTGTAGGTCTGTATTGCTATGTTTTGTATCCAATTTGTTCATTCTTGTTTAATGTGAATCTTCGTTGCTGTGGTGTATATTACGGTATCCTGTATGACACAAAGCTACTAGTAGTTAAGCGACAATAAATAAATAAATATTAAAAAACACACATGGGAAGCACACAACTACCTATTGCACTATACCCAACAGGTGTTCTGACGTCCTTACTTATATGACCACTATTGCTTTTCTCTTTCCTTACTTCAAGTAATGAACTTCGCTTTGTTTTTTAGTTGAAGATCCAGGGTTTTCACTTTTCCCCTCTGTCATTTTGGATACCTCTCTCTTGAGGGATTGCGGCAGACAAATTGGTGTTCTCCTTTATAGATGTCCAGCTTAATATTCCAACTTGGGCATTTATTCAACGCGTGTCCAACAGACGGAAAAAAGAGGGATCCAAATGAAGCCATGAGCTCCGGAAATACAGCATGCTACGTACTTGTGATGTTTGGTATGGAATTATTGATGGCGGTGTATGGGCCCTTAGCTCTTTGAATCATACTGGTGAATCGTATTGTCATTTTCTTAACCATGAATCCATACTGTAAAACGTGACCTTCAGTGCGAGAAAAAAAAATTTGACATCAGCAGGATGATGCACGTCATGCACGATTGCATACATCAACATTTAAATGGGAAATTTGGGGTTAGGTTGGATTGCATGTGATGGACCTTTCACCAGGACTCCTCGTTCATCTGACTTAACACACTTGTACTAAAGTGGTTAGGTCAGATGAACGGGATAAATAAAACACCTAAAGCACCTAAACCAAAGAGAATACGACATTTCAAACACGTGAAGCTTTTGGTACTATTAGCCCTGTATGTTGTTAACAGATATAACATTTCCAAAATGACTGCCAAATCTTGGACGTTAATGCGCGCATCTTTGGGAATTTAATATCGTAATTTAAAGTAATCACGTGAGTAATTATTGATTTGTTTACCACCATTTTCTGCCAATTTATAGGTACTACAAAGAAAAATTTTTATAACAGCTAGAAACAAAATGTTTTAAATAAACTTGATTAGTTTATTCTGTGGAACCAGTATATACACAAACATTACCATAATTTAATTTGAAACGCTAAGGTAGGGCCCAGTGGGCTACATGAAAGTATTATCCATGTCACAATTTGAGTGGTCTCTTGCTCCTATAAGATTTGCAATTCCTGGAAATTGATACTTTCCATTCGTTTAAATGATATTAAACTATAACGCTTTATAGAATGCATTGTATCAACCCTTGCTCAGTAAAGTTAAATATGACGATTATCTTAGGCTCCTTTCTGTATCGGATAGTGTCATAAATTTTGCCATCGAAATGCATTTATTAAAGAAGAATAACGTGTCTATACCTTTTTGGGTACATAACAGACTATTGTTTTATTCTTTCCGAAATCCAAACTAAATGCTACCGCACAATTTTGGAAGGTCTCTTTTGTTCTTATGGAAATTGCTTGATATTACGATCATAAGTTTCCCTTCCTTCGTCTCCACCAGTCGTCATGTTGGGGCCAATCGCTTCATTGGAATGGTATACAGGGATTGCAACTTTTTTGGTGCAACTTTTTAAATGGTTCATTTAGGTGAGTTCCAACATAAACTTCCATGGTAAGAGCATACCAAATCACAAAGAGTGACTATTTTAAGTTCCTACTTAGCCGACTTACTGGCGACGTATTCTGAGAAACTGTATCTTCTGCTGAAAGACAATAACTGCTCATCATCGGTGGCACATCCTGATACATATTGTGATAAATTGACAAAATTTCCAGTCTTGTTACTTTTTCTGACACTTCATTTTCTTCTGAGTGCACACAACACAATTCTCTTTTACTTACAATTACTTTTATCCCCGTTTGCAGTCTTTCGTGATATTACAACTCAAAGTTGTTTTCTCGTAATCTGAACACACAACTTTCTATCTTTCAGTTCTGTCTTTGTCTCACAAAAGCTACCTCTGAAGGTACAATCACTAAACATTCATTAACTGTTTCGCTATCTTTCGACATCATGGTTTTCTGACGACAAACGTACACACACAGACATACACACGCGCGCGCGCGCGCGCGCACGCACGCACACATACACGCAGCCTATACTCATGCGCTCCGCAGTTTTTATACCGGTGATGTTGTAGTCAGATCTTTCTCGAAAATACTAATTTTCTCAACTTAATGGTAGCCAGAAAATTCGCGAAGGTACCAGGAAATCCTCTGTAATGCCACACTGATCTTTGTCACCTGTTTGTTCACGTCTGGTGTGGGGCAGCTTCACCTTGAGCGCTTTTGTTTCACGCAGCGCTAGTGGTGAGAGACAGCCCGGCCCCGAGTCTTTGCTGTTGCCCATGCCACCGCTGCAGTGAGCCGGCTTCACGGTATGACATTATCTCAGATCTATAGAAACAGCTGTAAGTTTGCCCTTATGGCAGTAAGTTCATAAGCTGCTCTTCTTACGAGATCTTCCTGATTTGAACATCATCGAAACGTGCACATCTAAACAAAAATGAAAAACGATAGAAACAAAATATCCATTGTGGTATGAAGTACATCAATTCCAAATTCATCATTTTATTACACGTTCCTAGAATTCAGATAACGTGCACGATAAAATTACTTGCAAACAACCAACAGAGTTTGAATTTCTATCGTATCAGTTTCTTTAGCATTTCACTCCCTAGCAAAATTCACCAAATCGTTGTTATATAGACATTCATGTATGTAGTAGTATCTTTGAAATATATATTCTTGGAAGAACAACACAAAACATCCTAGGGACATTTTGCTAGCTTTGTCGCACATTTGTTTATTTTTCGTCTCTGTCAATATGAAAAGAACCACTGTATAATTCATTATTTATGTATTCTCTACAATACATATTTCCTTGTCGCTGTAAAGATGAAGATCTTCCTAATCATTATAGAATTTTAAATCATGTTCTGTCAAACCTTTTACCTTTTTCTGAAACTTGTTCCTCATAAGTACACGTGGTTGCAATTATTGCAATAGTTGCAAAGAAATCGATTGCAATTATAACTAAACAATGGTAAACATGCAGAATATTAAACCCTGTTGATTGACAGTCATAATAATTCGTTGAATGATAAAGAAAAGAAATGCATTTGTAACATATATTCCAAATTTCACTCAAAATGTGTTGGCGCGAGTTAGTAGCCCTGGGAACACCTCAGATTTTAAGCTCTAAGGTAACTCAAGAAATTGAGTAATTGTACGTATGACGTTTTCCTGGATTAGTGCTTAATGAAATGTGCGTATACACACCAGATATTTCAGCCATATTACGAAGTTAAGCCTGCCCGGAAAGTTTCGTTCTATAGTGTATAGTGCACAGAACATCCTGTGCCAGTACGAAAAGGTTAATAAGAACGGACCTGGAAACGTACAAGTTCCTAAATGAAATGTTCTGTTTTTGTCATCAACACCTCCCCTCGACTTCCAAAGAAAGCGGCATCTCCTAAGTAACTAAAAATGTATTTATAATTTGGTTTCTTGGTGATGTGTGATCGACTATATTATTTATACTGGACCATACACTATCCTGGGTTCTACAAGATGAGTGTAACAAACATGTTCCACAGAATAATATTGTCAATATAGAGCCGTTTCGCTTAAAAAGAAATAATTTGTGTCAAATATTTGGAGCCATCTAGATTCCTAACGAATGGATAAAAAAGGTTTACTGTTATTATTACTATTATTATTATTACTATTACTATTACTATTACTATTATTATTATTACTATTACTATTACTATTATTATTATTATTACTATTATTATTATTACTATTATTATTAGTATTATTATTACTATTATTATTACTATTATTATTACTATTATTATTACTATTATTATTATTCCTATTATTATTATTATTATTATTATTATTATTATTATTACTATTGTTACTATTATTATTATTATTATTATTATTATTATTATTATTATTATTATTATTATTATTATTATTATTATTATTATTATTATTATTATTATTATTATTATTATTATTATTATTATTATTATTATTATTATTATTATTATTATTATTATTATTATTATTATTATTATTATTATTATTATTATTATTATTATTATTATTATTATTATTATTATTATTATTATTATTATTATTATTATTATTATTATTATTATTATTATTATTATTATTATTATTATTATTATTATTATTATTATTATTATTATTATTATTATTATTATTATTATTATTATTATTATTATTATTATTATTATTATTATTATTATTATTATTATTATTATTATTATTATTATTATTATTATTATTATTATTATTATTATTATTATTATTATTATTATTATTATTATTATTATTATACTTCAAGCTTTAGGCCTGTTGCGGCTCCTTTATTTGTTGAATCCATATTTTTGCTGGTCGGCCAATACTTCTTTTTCCAATAGGTACATATTCAACAGCTATTTTCGGAATTCTATCTTGGTTCATACGTTGTACGTGTTCTCACCATTATATATCACTTCTACTGGTGTCATATATTCAAAAAATTCAAAATCATGGTGGTTGTATCAATTATGTAGGGTATCAATGGAGACTTGAAGTCATAGAGAATCTAAAAGCACACTAAAACATTAATATATCAGGCGACTCACTTCTTCCGGCATTGAGTGAACTTTGTTCTGCTTATAAAAGAAGCCAGTTGGGGAGGAATTACCTTGGTTTCAACCAGCGTTCGTAGCGCTGTAGCGCGTGACAATGGACAAGAACAGTGTTAGAATATTTTCCACTTCACTTACGGGCCTTTATTTTTTAGGGAATAAACTCCTTCCTTTATATGCTGCTATTGTCTAACATCACGAGTTACAGATTATAAGTTGCCATAACAAAATCCTTGCAAGGACGTAATGATTACTTGGCATTTCTTCCTTTCTTATTGCTGTATTTCATTATTATGACCGAATTGCTTTGATGTTACTAAACCCATTTATATGGAATAGGTGAATGTTCCTAATCTGTACATTACACTAAAAATCTGCAATTATTGTAATGATACCATTAAGTCAGATCCAAAGAGCACTAACTCGTTAGCTCTTTTCCATTAATCCCCAAAGTATACGAGCGTCTTCTGCTTTTTAAATCACGAAACCCGCAATCCCTGATACCTTCTTTGGCTTCAGCCGCAAGCATAATTCCTTACGCATCCTACCCCGTGTAGGGGTAGTGTATGGGCGGAGAAATTCCACGCTGAGCCAACTGTTCAGGCTATTGCATGTCAAATCCCGGGAGAAAGAAAGAAATGAGAATATGGGCGAGTAGCGCGAGCCAAAGCGATGGTCCCTAACGTGTGCTGGAGGTTCTTCATGTCGACACTGGGTTCACCAAGTAGCCACAAGTCAGACTCTTCCGCCAAGAATGAAGATCGCCAAGTCCCTACATAGCAGTGCCAAACGTGCCCATCGCCAGCACCTCCTACCCTGAAAAAATGGATTGAAATTAAGGTGAAAGGAAGCGTAGGGACGGAATATTCGGAGATATGAATTTCTGCTTCCCCACATTTGCCTGATAACACGAGAACCCCCCCCCCCAAAAAAAACAAAACAATGAGTAAGAAGGTCGCCCGTGGAATCGAACCCACGACCTCCCTCCCATATGCTACCCTAACACGTTACCGCGGAGTCATTTCCCTCGGCAAATTACATCGTGTACTTGACGTCATTATAAGAAGTATGCAGAAAACATGGCATGGCTTCATTTTAAATATCGAAAAAGCTAAACATAAAGTTTGATACGAAGTTTAACCTTATAAACTTCGGTTCAGAAAATCCGACATATTTTAATATGAAACTCGGATAATTCAAAGATTTATAATTGAAAATTTTCTCGGTTCCTTGAATTTTGTAGTAAAGCAATGTAAAAAGTCACTCTTAATTCGAATTTCATTTTGCTTAATTTGAAGTCAGAAATGCCAGCTAAAATTAATCTAAAGACAGACATTTAATAGAACTTCGTCCATACGCTTCTGCATGGGAGCTCATTGCTCCCGCTTGTTTGTTTTGTCGGAATGCAGTTTGGCGGTTGAAATGGGTTTCCCAGCTGCCGGCCTTGATCTTCTGTAACAGTTTCCGATCCCCTTGTTTAAAACACGTATGTCTTTAGTTGTCGCTTGAGGTTGCTACTGTGCAGTGTTGCAAATCAATGCCACAATGTGTTCAGTAGAAAAATGACTTATGCGGAAAAACTCGCCGTCATTCGAGAAGTTGAAAATGCATTGAAGAAGAATTTGAAATAGCGAATAGCACCGAAAACTTCATTAACTTATCTGAACAATAATGAGAAATTTTTAAGCAGTGCCTCGAGTGAGAGCTGAAAGGGTTGAAAAACAATGAGACATCCGGAAAATCCTGACGTCGATAAGTGCGTGTTAAAGCGGTTTAAGCAAGCACTGAAAAAAACATTTCTTTAAGAGGTCCCCTTGTTCACTTAAAAGCATAAGAATGGATGTATAACTTGTATTGCTAAAATGTAAATGTTAGACGTAACCTTTGTAATCAGAATTTTCTAATATTTAAAATTCCTTTCTTGTCCCTTCACCTTCGAATTATTTAAGTTCCACTGTTCATGATCCTTCACGCCTAGTTGAGAAATAGAACTCTTTCAATGGAATGTGGAAACTCTCAATCCCATTCCAGTGAAACAAAGTACGGTGACATTCAAGGAAGTGTTTGTTGCCCGATATGTTACCTCATCTGTATCTCAGATTTTTCGGTATCACATGAAATCACACTTACTCAGGTTGACGATGATTTTGCTATTCTCACAGAACGAGACAACTCATGTTAATTTACACATGTTTACAAGATTAATGAAAGAATGGTGCAGGCAGTGGAGGACAGTATTGAATGTGAAGAAATAAATGAACACTGAAATCCCTGTGCAAAATGAATACTCCAAACCATATCATAAATATCACATTCGCCAGTATGTCTTCGAGTTTAATTTTCCCGACTGGTGACTAGAGAGAGCTCTAGCTGTTGTTGCATAAGCAAGCCACAGTTGTCACTTTCACTAAAGAACCAACACACATTTGATCTGAGAGGGTCAGGATGCACATTTGTTAGAATTTCTTCGAGTTTCATTTTTCCAACTAGTGATTAGAGAGAGCTCCAGCAGCTGTTTGACGTCACTGGATTCTGAAATAATTTATAGAGAAACCGATTTTGTGGTGTATTTTGGGCTAACATTGGATAAAAAATTAGCATGGCAATGACATATCGCCAATGTAGTGAACAAAGTTGGAAATAAAATTGGCCAATTTCAGCATTTAATACGAAATACATTGGTTCTCTAACTTTACTAAAAAAGAATTATTAATTTCTTCTTGGTTGAGTATTTGAGGTTGGGTTCTGCTTCTGATTCACAGGTACATCGACGGTTCATAGTAAATGTATCATAGTACATCTATTCTCCAGAACCTACAAATAACACCGGTGGCCACTGCCCTTCAATATTGATATACCAAACTCTATAACAAGTTCTCCAGCCACTGCTCATCACGTTTCCCGAACACTCGAGACCGTCCTAAGGGAAAGAAGGTTTAAAAGAAAACACTAAACTAAACGCCTAACGCAACAGCCCATAAATGGTCAAGAATTGCCGCCCAGCCGTTGCGTCCCCCACCTCTGCCCACTACAGGCATCATTGGTGGGGTGCAGTACTAGAGAGTGGGACGTGGTCAGCGCCCCGAGCCCTCCCGCCCAATTATACGGTCTTCTCGACCTGAGGTTGATACTTCTCCATCAAGTAGCTGCTCAATTGGTTACCCCGGGGCCTAACGAGTCTGAGTGCACCCCGTGCCAGACCTCTCAGAGGGGATAAAATCCCCATGCTGGTACCGGGGATTGCAAGCGCCATAACAACTGCGCTACGAGGGCGAAAAGAAAACACTATTAGGATCTAGATATAGAATGGTTAAAATTACCATACTATTACTGGATAGGCTTTTAACCCTCTTTGAAGTCATGTCTAACACTGAATGAGCAGAGCTCTGAAATACTAAATTTATGATAAGTTATTTTTACTTAAAAAGCGATTAAACAAGAAGCGATTAATACACAGTCAGACATTGAACGATTAATTAATTGAAAGCAGGCTCGCAGTTCATTTATATGTGCAGTGTAGTGGCAATTAACAGTACACATGCATTTTGTATGCACATTTACTACGAAACATATGTTTGTATACTTCTGAGAATAATAGATGAAAGTGTTGAATATGTAACAAGTGAATGACTATTTACTCCTATCCACCTCGACCCCGCCAGGTAGTGACCCTATAGCGTTCCGACTCATAGATTGGAAACGGCTGGTCTAATAAGTTTAGATTATCGAAATCACAGTTTTGCTGGTCACTGATAGCATTATGAAACAAAGCGATGCCGTAGTTTGTATCAATTAACCCATTACAGGGGTTTATAGAGGTAGTATATTCTTCTTGTATATTTCACGTGGATATTAATGTACTTGGAATGGATTCCCTTCTCATTAACGTGAAGCAGATGGCGCTCACAGTTCCAGCACCTGAGTCTCATGACAGGAAGTATATGGCACATTAATATTGTCCCTCTCTCTCTCTGTGTGTGTTTGCAGTTGGAGTCGCAGACGGGCTGTGTTTACATTAACCTTGGTCACTGCATGTGTAATATCATATGACACAGCGGTATCCTGTTGCGACGTTACACTATGGTCATGGAGTATACAGGCTTATAAAAACACCCTACATTATTGGCATCTTCCTCGACTGCTCAACTCTTCAGTAAATATCTGTGAACTACAACTTCTAGTCTTTGAATATTAACACATCGCTACTCTCGAAGGAGATTGCTAAAGTGAACCTCTGCTTATTTACATCGAGAGTCATTACGCCTCGAATGTTACAGTTCCCTCGTTTGACTAGATTTGTCAGAAGGGACGATAATGCACCTTTTGGGCTACTTCGAATGATTCTGCAACTATAGTTGTAAAGAATCGCAACTATCGTAATTTGGAGGATTTTGTTTCTAGTTATATAGGGGAGGGGGTGGTGAAATGGAACGGGGTGACTATTACCTTGTAGTTGACAAAGGCGAACCTGAGATATCGCGGTCTTGTTTTCTTCCTCTTGCGCTGACGTTTTACACCCTACTTCAAAAGCAACTTATCCTTTCTTTCCTGGTAAACAAATATTTTGTGAGAGAGCATCACTAACACATTATATTACCACATAAGACAAGCAACTATGGTCAAACTTTCAGTAATATCTCTCCTGTGGCACTACAGTCCTTTGAGTGTAACCATGGCCTACTGCCCGGCCACTGCCCACCACAGGCATCATGAGTGGGGTCCAGTGGTGAAGAGTGGGACGTGGTCAGCGCCCCAAAGCCTGGTGTGAGAGCGAGGGAGTAGAAAGTATCAAATGATGGTGAAAGATGATACGGAAGGTGATAATGGGTGGGGGAGGGGCGAGATCCCGGAGAAAACCGCCCCCGCACCGGCGTGTCCGCCACACATCCCACATGCGGAAGCCTGGGATCGAACCCGGGTCGCTTTTGGGAACCAGCGACAAAATATGGTACCAACAATGCCATTGCTTATGGTCCAAGTGCCTTATAAACAGTAATTTTGAACTGCTTGTGTTACTCTGTTTACGTCCTACCAAGTAGCTGCCCACTCTACAGCGCGATTACGCATTCAAGGATAAAGACGTTCTCCTAAGCTACTAACAGTAACCTCATTACCACACTGCTTATGTTTGTGAGTGCAAGTATTGTATTTTACGAAGATTGAAACTTTTAGCAATGTAAGATTAAACATTAGTTCTATTGCTTATATTAATATGAGTGGCACCAATTTTCTATTCTAAATTGTTGTGTTTACTTACTCCATTTCAAAGTGGTATATTTATTAATTTGGGAGATTTTCATGTCCTGAACAAATTGGTTGTTTGGAAAATGGCGATTGGTGGTAATATGAAACGTGTTCCATCTTCTTCTTCTTTCCTTGATTACCCTTCCCTTATGTAGGACTTACACCTCTAGGACTTACAAGCCAGCCTAGGGTTAGACGCCTGTCGGGGAGCAGAGGGACCTCTGGACCAGACAGAATGAACACCTGGAAGCAGGTGGTGAGCCAAGCACCAGGTACGATAGTGAGGAAGAGGATGATATGAAATGCAAGCGAAATGGATGATTGGAAGGGTGATAATGGAGCAATTGGTGGAATGAATGGCGGGGAAAACCGGAGAACCCGGAGAAAATCCGCCCAGACGCTGCTTCGTCTCCACGAATACCACATGTTCATCGAGTTGGCGTCAACAAACTACACTAAGATTTCGTCGTTGAAAAGTGTATCACAGAATATTTTTGGTGTTTCTGAAAAAAGATTTATATACCTCCGTGTTAGAATCTGGCCTAATTGAGTAACTTTCCTTCAATTTCTAAGGCTTCTACTTGATTTTCAGTACCTTGCATGCAAAACAGTATACGTGGATTTCCATTTGATAGGAAATTAACTTGCTTCTCACATCTTAAAATACTTAAAGCTGACTAATTTGAATGTATTATCCGCCAAAAACTGGGAAGCTCACTTTATTATCCTACTTCCTACATGATGTGACCACGCCTAATTATGGTTGAATTGTACTTATCGTATAGTCCCACTGACTTTAAGGCGCTCGATTGCACTCAGTCTTCTGCACTCAAGATTTTGCTGGAGCCTTTCTCAAAAATCCTTCTTAGAGTTTACAAATGGAATCTAACGAGCCGCCGCTGCTTACAAGGGTGAAAATCCTGAGTTTGTTGTGCGCTTCAAAGATTGCTGCCTTACTGGATTCTGGTGCTTTCCCATATCTCTTCCCTTCTAACGTCAATAATCGTACTTCAACTGGAAAATCCAAGCCAGAGCACTTCCTTTAGCAATAGAAGTTAAAAAGATATGCATGAGATCATATTCCTCCTATGATTCCTCCCATGATAAATATCAAAAGTTTCAGCAGTGTCTCTTGAAACCCCAAAACCCATTACCAGCGAATATTTCATGAGAACTATGGTATTATCAAAACTTCACACCTACACACTAAGCTTTTCGATATAAGGTTTGCTGTGGAAAGCATAATGTACAGAACATCATAATAGTCTTCAGTGATTCCATTAGCACAACTCTTGTCTGCAACAGATATAGAG